>VZQC01014540.1:543745-551245 GCA_009823505.1 Rhizomys pruinosus
GAGCTGTGAAGGTTTCCTCCCACTTGGTGGTTTTTCTCTTTACTCTTTACTTGTTTCCTTGATGTACATGAAGCTTTTGAGTTTAATGAGGTCTCCATTTGTTAATTGTCGAATCCTTATTCTTTGCGTGGCAGCTTGCTGGTCTGATTTAGGAAGTCTTTTCCTACCCATGTCTTGCAGTCTGCTGCCAAGTTTCTCTTCTATCACCTCCAGAGTTTTGGGTTTCACGTTGAGGTCTTTGATCCATCTGGAATTGACTTTTGTACAGGGCGAGAGGTAGGGGTTTAATTTCACCCCCCCCCCAAAAGGTAAAGGCTTCTTGCCTATAAACTGGGATACCTGCAACAAGAGAGGCAATAAGGCCCTGCTGTCAAAGACCTGATGTAAGCAAGGGAAAGATGTATTGAGACCACACTTGCAAGTGTACAGTTGGTCTCTAGAAGACCAGAGAGTGTTACCAAAGGCCACTAAACCAATAAAGCACATATAGGTCTCCTTGAGTCAAGTAAGACTCCTCCGTCAGCACCAGCTACACCTCACCTGCCTGGAAACTGTGTAGCAGTGGCAGCCATATGCCTGTATATCCCAAATCTAATTGGCTATTAGCTCTCTCCTTGTAGGAATAACCCACAGCTGATGCCACAGGCTTACATCCTCTAGTGGTTAGGAGATGTTATAAGCCACAGTAAGACCCTGTAACATTTAACAGAAAAAAATGTAATTCATGGATTAACATACCATCCAAACATCTGTGTCTATACCAAAGTAATCTGCCATAACAATTAGTACTGTTTAAATACCTGTATATCTAATTGCTTGTGCTTCATTAGTAGGATTGAAAGGTTATTCCTGGACAAACTGTCAGCCCATGAAAGGAAACAGCCAGAATTGGCCAGAGTCCAAGACAACAGCTCCAGAGAAAGACTGTTTTGCTTCTCGTCCACCTGTGCCCCTTTTCTAAGCCTAGGGAACAATCTGCAGAAGAGGGGGCATGGAGGAATGTAAGGGATGCAATTGGGGTGAATGGTGAAACTACAGCAATATAGTCTGGACACTCATTTGATCAACTTGATTGAACATACAAGCCCCCTAGCTGGATGGTGGGACCCATGGGCTGTGTGGGTTTGGGCACAACTGCTTGCAAATTGGTTTTACATGAAGGATGCTTGTACTCATAAATTATTACTTATTGTTAAAAAAAGAAAAAAAGAAGTAATTAAAAAAATATTCTGACACTGCTGGGCGTGGTGGCACACACCTTTAGTCCCAGTACTCAAGAGGTAGATGCAAGTGGATGTCTGTGAGTGCAAGGCCAGCTCGGTGTACATAGTGAGCTCCAGGCTGGGATTAAGGGAGACCCTGTGTCAAAAAGACCAAAAAAATATTCTGACACTCTAATTTAGTAAATTTTTAAAAATTTTTTAAGGAAATCTGAAGAAATACTTCTTAGGCACCAAAAATCCAACAGAAGATTTGTTAATATATTTTGGTACATTAATAGCCATGGCAGACCATGAGTCTGTTCACAATTTGTGTGTGTGTGTGTGTGTGTGTGTGTGTAAAACATTGATGCAGTAATGTTACCTATAAAATAAAATCTGAGAAATGTTCACAAATTTCTAAAAATGTTTATATATGCAATGCCCATGTATCCATACACACAGAGACACACAGGCACACACACACACACACACACATACACACACACGGATAAGAAAAGGCTTAGCTCAAGCTAGTAAGAATTATTCAGAGTTATTGAAACTCTATCCTATCTCCTGAAGTCCAAAAACTTGTCTACATGGGTAGACAATCCATGTTGCACCATTCTCCACATGTGCATGTGTGTGATGTACGGGGTGTGGGGGGGGTCTGCTGGTCCAGGTGCCAAGCGAGGAGTGCAGAGACAAGAGCAGAGCTCTACATGTCCAGTCTCATAGCCGTCAACTCCAGTTTTTGAGATCTGGTGTTTTGAGAACCTCTGAACCCATTTCGACCAGCTCGGGGATCCTCCTGCCTCCACACCCAGAACCTGTTTCAACCAGCTCAGGGATCCTCCTGCCTCCATGCCCAGGCTCCCAATGCTGGGTTGCCATCACTTGTGGCCACCCTGGCTTTGACTTGTGTGCTAAGGATTTGAGCTCAGGATTGCCCGCTTTCATAGCGAGTGCTCAGGCCTAGTAAGTCATGTCCAGGTCATCATTCACCAGGTACATTGCCTTCTTTCATCACCACCACAAACCCCTATGTCTGCCCATCTTACGACCTTCACAAACACCATTTCCCCTGGAATCCTCTTATGCTTTTCTGGGCTGGGCCCTAGTCATCTGTTTCAGCTTCTTTAAATGTAATTGGCTTGGGACAATCTCCTTGATCGTCTGATGTATCTGAAGTTCCTTATCTCACAGTGTCTTATTAATAAATGGTGGGGCTGGAGAGATGGCCTAGCGGTTAAGAGCGCCGACCGCTCTTGCAGAGGACCCGGGTTCGATCCCCAGCACCCACATGGTGGCTGAGAACCGTCTGAAACTCCAATTCCAGGAGAACTCCAGTTCCAGGGGAATCCGACGCCCTCTTCTGACCTCCGCGGCATTGCACGACACGGGTGCACAGACTTGCATGCAGACAGTACATTCAGATACATACAGAAATAAATTCACAAATACCTAAAAGCTGACTCTAATGTCCCTCTGGCAACAGGCACTGGATTCTTGGCACAAGAAAGCAGGTGCGGGCCCAGCAGAGGAACTTTCTGGGGTCGCAGTGCAGGTTCCAGTGCACCTGCTTCTTGTGTGACTCACCCCACCGAAACGCCCCCACAGTTGCGATATTTCTAAGTGCTTTCATTACTTGTCTTTTTTTTTTTAACAAATAGAAGAGTTTTTCCCTTTGCAAGTCAAAGCTCCATTTTTAGGGTGATCTGGTGAATGTTCTAAGGTTCCAGAAGGAATATGAGTGTGCACACTCCTCCACAAAGACGCTAAGCAGAGCTTGAAATGTAAACTTGACGCTTCTCTGACACCTGTGCCTGACTCAGGGTGTAGCCCATGGTGGCTGTTTACACCTTATCACTGTGTCGTCTCCTCAGCAGACACAATAGTACAGAGGGTGTACTTGCTCATTATTTCAAGAAAATAGCCAATTAGATATCAGACACAAATCCAATAAACTGCTGTATGAGAGTTACGAACAGATGAGTTCTTAAACAAGTTTGATAAATTAATGCTTAACTTCATTCTTGGGGAAGGATACAACCCAGTTATCCATTTCTGTAGTTTTATTGGCTGTGAAGCGATATACAATCAGAAGTGTCAATATACATATACAATCAGAAATTATAATATACTGCAAATGTACATTTTATAACCAAATGTTTAAAATGACATGTATCTAACCATTGCCTATTCATATTCTTTTTATTTATTTTTTTAATTTTTTTATTTAATTCTGTGTGTGTATCAATGTACTGTCTGCATGCAGGTTTGTGCACCCATGTCGTGCAATGCCGCGGAGGTCAGAAGAGGGTCTCGGATTCCCCTGGAACTGGAATTCTCCTGGAATTGGAGTTTCAGACAGCTCTCGGCCGCCATGTGGGTGCTGGGGATCGAACCCGGGTCCTCTGTAAGAGTGGTCGGTGCTCTTAACTACTAGGCCATCTCTCCAGCCCGTCTATTCATATTCTTACCAAAAACAGAGCAATTATTTTCAATCTAGATAAAATATACCCTTAAATATCTTTTGTGTTTATATTTGTATTTTAACATTTCTAAAAATGTGCAAAATTGTGTTTAAGGGAATAGTAACTATAATTTCTTTTTCGGCTGTTGTTTGCACGAGACATTTGTTTCCCGAGTTAATACTAGCTGAGAGTCTATGGTCAAGATTTTTAGTGTCTCTTGTGCTGATTTAAAAATATATGAAATGATGAAGGAGAAAAGTCCAGGTGTGTTTTCTATAAGCAAGGGTTCCCTACCATGACACACATTTTCTTTCTTCTGTTCTGTTAAGAACTGTACAGACAAAAGCACTCTCGCGAGAATGGAACCACACACAGCACTTTACAATGTCAGTTCTTGAGAGTCTGTGTGAGAGACTATCACCGCTCTTTTATGCTTTTCCTGGGTTTTGCTCTTCTTACATTGGACCTTTAGTGTTAAAGCTGGGACAGAGCTATATATTCTTTGAGAGTCCATTCTAAATGTATGGACCCTGAAATTGGGATAGCGTCTGAAGAAGTGGACAAAAAGGAGCCGGGTTAACCTGAACCAAAGGCAGCAGCGTCCGCACAGACCTTAACCTTCCTTGCCTCGGCCTCTCTTCCCTTCCACCCTGGAAATCCACAGCATCTCTGGCGAGCTCAGTGCCGCTGCCTGACCCTCTCTCTAACTCATTATGAGGAAATGAATTCAAATTGCTTGAAAAGAAGCTGCCTCTTCCATCTTCCCACCGACTGACAAGCAACTACAAAGTTCTCCGACGGGATTCCGAGTTACAAGCTGTCCTGCATCACCGGAACGATTTCCCCACTGGCGAGCGGCCTTCCCCAGGGGCAGCGTGTCAGATATACTGCATAGCTTGCCTGCGCTTGGAAAGTACACATCTCCCTCCACACTAAGAAACAGGCCCTAGGGACCATAAAACAAAGCTGTCCCTTTCCTAAGAGCAGCAGCTTCCCTTCAGACTCCTTGCAACTCGCAGGGGTTCCCAGGGATCATTATTTTCTTTACCTCACCCCCCACCAACAAAAGCTTCCTGTATCCCTTTCTCCTTGTAATTTTGATAAAACGCAGTTTATTCGGGAGGAACGGTATGGAGAGGAGATTGCGTGCGAAGGTCCCTGAATTGCTCTAGATAACCTTGAGAGAGATGCAATGCATGTTTCTCGTTTTTAAAAATTCTTTGAGAGTTCCAGCATGTGAATAGTCAGAAGCTGATACTGTTATGGACAACTTGCACCAGAGGAACCCGACTGACTCCCAGGATCTGAGGGGAGTGTGGGCTATGCAGTAGCGATATTGATACTGTCTTCATTGCCACCACCTGCCCACTTAGCTTCCTTTTGTTTCTCAGTAAAGATGTGAACCAAAGAGCAAGCACTTAACAGCTGAGCTGGAATGAGACGCCGACTCCAATTATCAAAGGAGGAAAAATTTATTTATGCCCGAGAAAGCGACACCAGGATCCACACATTTAATGTCCCTCTGTTTTTTGTTTGCTACCCTGGCAAATCCTGTTGGGTCTGAAAGCGACCATAGCCTTCAGGAGTTTCTGGCCCATACCGCGGATCAGGGCACCCCAGAGCCAGACTCTCCTAGTTCTCAGCAACCCCCAAGCCTTCTCTCCGACTCCCACAGAAATGCCTCCCGCCTTCCTCTGACCAGACCTGTCCAGATTCCTTGTTTTGCAGTATTCTATGCTTGGAGGAAGAACTGCAGGCAGATCTTGAGAAACAAGGACTTTTAACATCACGAAAAGCACCAAAGGAGTTTTCCTGCCAAAACCTAAATCTTTATGAGGACTTCCTCAAACCCTTCTGGTACTTACCCCACCTGAGGGCTTCACCTCCCCATCCAGTCTCTTCCAAACTGAACCACTGTGGTGATTTCAAGTTACTCTTCTCTAGAATGATCTGACCTCAGCAGATATTTTTAAAATTTTCTTTAAAAAAAAGATTTATCTAGTGTAGGAAATGAGACAAATGTTTATAAAAATGGAAAAATATGAACATAAGCAGTTCCTAAAAATAACCGTACAGAGATGATACATAATCTTCCCAAACTTCCCCTTGTCTTTTTATTATAATTCTTTGTCTCTGAGAGCAACTGTGCTGTTATAATGTGAATCTCTTAATGGGCTCTAGAATCGACCTACCACTTATATTCAGACATTGTAATTACTATGTAGGGGTGGAAGATATGTATTCATATTCTAGAGTAATATAAAATTAAAAGGAAAAAAGTGAACCCCAAAACATATTTTGGAATTAACGTACAGTTTATTCCCAAAGGTCATTATTTTGTGTTGTTTAAACAGACATAATTTGGAGTAATACAAAGGGGAGGGAACAACAACAACATAAGGACTGGGTCAAAGAACTGACTGATACAGTTAAATTCTGCTCAAAACAAGAAGCCTCTGAAGAAAAAAATCCTTGGAAACACTGAGAGAAAGATGCAAGACATGTATGGAAGAATGCATAAACCGGGAAGGGGGCAGGGAGAGGGGAAGGTATCCAAACTGGACTGAAAAATGATGTATGAAATATACAAAATGTCAATAAAAAGAACATAATTTTTAAAAGTTTTTTAAAGTTCACCTTTTCTCTCTCTCTCTTTTCATGAGGGCCATCAATTCTTAGGAGTCAGGAAACACATGATTAGTGTTAATTTCCTGTCCTGTCTTATTGGTACCTTCCATCCTCCCCTTACAACTCCTTTCTGGTGAAAGGTATCTCCTGAGGGGGGAAATATCACTTAAAATCGATTTGTTGTCCCTGTCTATATGCAGGAACAAGAATTTGCAGAAATCTTTAAATCATGATTACCCCAATGGGAAGGTATAGCACTTCACTTTAAGATGTCAAAGGATCATTTCCATTTGTATTTATTGTTATGTTCTCAACAATCCATATTTCTCTTTCTCAAATGTCTTATTCAGGGCCACAACACCAAATAGGGGATCAGAAGAAAGGGGCATTTGAAGATGAAAACCGAGCTACAATCCAGCTTTTCAGAGCTTGAACAGAAACAATGCACAGGGGACCCAGCAATTAGTGCACCCCGCACACAAAACAAGCTGTCAGGCCAGCGCAGCACTGAAGACCACCTCCCAGTTCATCCACAAGGATAGATAATGAAGAATTAGACCATCAGAGAAACCCCCACAATCACTGCTGAAGAAAAGGGGGGGGGTGCTTGTGCTAAGACACAGCATTGTCTACTAAAAATAGGATTGCCAAGAAAGAGGGAGGGCCCTGAGGAAAGCCTGGTGCAGCAGAGGGCTGCTGTTTGGAAGAAGTATTATGTAGAAATTTTGGACAATTTATTTTCTCTTCATAAAGTTATTTTGGATTTTCCTACTTAACAATTAATTGGACTTTTTAAAAAATCATACTTGTAGTTGAAAGTATTTTTGCAACTTTATAATTCTGATTATGCAAACCAAAATTCTTAGCACAAATTATTTCCATGTACCTGGTTAAATAAATTAAAGAGAATTTATAATTTTGAGACCAGTTTTATGTGAACAGGTTTCTAGCACTATATTGGAATTTTTGGCAGTTTTTATTAAATTACACATTTCTTTTATTTTAAAATATCACAGACAAAATATGAATGCAACTAGTATTATGTATGTGTAATTAAAATTGTTAATGAGGGGCTGGAGAGATGGCCTAGCGGTTAAGAGCACCGACTGCTCTTGCAAAGGACCCGGGTTCGATCGCCAGCACCCACATGGCAGCTGAGAATTGTCTTTAACTCCAGTTCCAGGGGAATCTGACAC
>VZQC01014540.1:556245-601245 GCA_009823505.1 Rhizomys pruinosus
CTGAAGGTATAAAACTGGCACCCAAATTACCTTGCTTGGCATAGAAATTCCCAGTAAAGGCAAATGAATAGGTTAAGCATCCATTAGGGTGAAGAGGTGGTTCCCACTTCACGCAGGCTCCCCGGGAGCCCTCTGTTGTGACAAGCACATTGACTGTGCCTTCAGGAGGAGCTTCCAGAGTCCAATTTTCCACCTGTGAGTATAAAAAAGATTTATTTTTGTTTGCAAATAAAATAAGTACATGATTTGCTTTGAGCATATTTCTTCAAAGAATCTCTTTTTGCTGTGAAGTAAACTATTTTGACAGCAGCATCTTGTCGGAATGCCTCATTTTGTCAGAGGGATCAAAGCATACCTCGTGTTTTCTTCCTCCTGCTGGGAAGCTTAGAATTGGGGCTCCTGACCAGGACAGAAGCTTGTGATTTCCAGAATATGTTGATCAGCTCACACTGAGACTGTGCCCACGGCTGTGCATAACCACAGACTATTTTCAGAACTGCTTAAAAACGATTTCTAAGTGATTGCAAAAGAAGAGACACATATAGTCTTTTTTCATATGCTCCTGATGGGAGTGATAGGCTTTTGGCTTTTGTGAAAAAGCTACACCCAGCCACAGTAAACCCCCCTCTTTCTTTCCTCACAGATACAAAAACGTGCACACATAGACATACACACACACGAATATACACAGAAAGACACACACAAACACACAGAGACACATACATGCACATACACAGTCACAGATATACACAGAGACCCATACAGATACATATATACACACAGACACACATAGACACATACACAAACACAGATCTACACATAGACACACAGACATAGAAACATACACACACATACTGACACACATAATCTGTTGTGTGATTTGTTGCCCTTAGGTATACAAAGATAGTCTTATCCAATTAAATTCCTTGCAGAAAATGACATTTATGTTGAAGCTTCCATACTGACTGGTTAGCATTTTTTGTGGTCCTGGGGTGTTGGAATGTTGCAGATCCAGAACTCAAATCATCTTGGGCTATCTTTTTCACCCTTAATACATATTTACTATCCACATCTGAATCTGACTTGTCCTTGTGACTATCAGATGAAACCTGGGAATGTATTCACTTAGCAGACCAGGAGCTTAACTGATCAAAAAGCCAAGTGCTCCATCAGCCAGCATCTGCCACCTGCAGTGGAGGCCCCTCCCCTGGGGGTTTTCCTGTAATCTTCCTAGCCCCTCTTCCCACTAGTGAATCTGGCGCATGCATGGATTTATGACTTTCTTTGGTTCTGTGATTACAAAACATTCATGTAACCCTTTCTACATTGGAACATGTTACCTAGGGCAACCTGAACCCACGTTCCTGATGGTCATTCAGGTAGCTCAGAATAAACTCTCCCGGATCCCCTGTGGATTGAGATTGCATTTTGCATGGACAGCATCAAGAAAACATCAATAAGTAACTGCACCATAGAAAGCACCCTTCCATGGAATAACCACACAAGAAATTGATATAACATTAACCCATCTAGACAGAAAACAACAAAAGATGATCTGCTTCAAGACAAAGACTCTAAAATAAAAAGGAACCCTAAACTGAGCAAGGGTCACAAAAAGTCCAATAACTAACTGGGTACAAGGATCAAGGGATGGAAGGAAGATGAAGCTGGTGAGACCATGAAGGATTTCAGGGTCTTTTATCTTTAAATCACTGGTTAATATTGGTAAAGTAATTAGCACACACTCACAGACATCACTGATATATTTGACTTCAAAGTTGATGGAATATATAGATAACTTCAGCCTTATTCTTTGCATATTTGTACATGTGTGTCCAGGTGCACATGTGTGTGGAGGGGGGAACATGTGTGTCCAGGTACACACATGTCTGGAGTCGGCCAGAGGACAATATTGGGTGCTGTTCCTCAAGAGCTAACCATCTTTAGATTGAGACAGAGTCTCTCACTGGCCTGAAACTTATTAAGTAGGCTTCCCAGGGAGTCCCAGGAAACCACCTGTCTTTGCCTTCTCAGAGCTAAGACTAAAGGTGTGTGCCACAAAGTCTGGCTTTATTTATATGGGTCTTGGGGCATCAGACAAAGGTCCTCATGCTTTAATGTAAGCCCTTTATTAAATGAGCTATGTCCTTAGCTTTGACCTAATTCTTAAAGTACAGTCAGGCTAATTCAGGCCTCACAAGAAGGTGATCAAACAAACACGAACTCCTTAGGCAGGCAAATATTCTCAATTATGAGGGCTTTATTTGTTAAGGTGAATACATCTTTCCAATTATGAAAATAAATGTGAAAAAGACCAAGTGTTAATTTTTAATAAGTGTGAGGTCACAAGATGCTTTATTTATTTATTTATTTATTTTTTATCAGAGAAAGACTATGGAGTTCTTGAGTGCAGCAATAGCTATGCATAGCAAATGACAAAGAAGCTAGATTGGCAAAACCCATGTGTAATTTTAATATTTCATAATAATACAGTTCGTTTGACTGTGTCTACATGTATAGTTCAAATCATTGTACAAAAAAGGCTTTAAAGGGTTCTAAACAAAGACTCAAAAAGTTGAATAATTTAGGGTAATTCCAGATAATTATATATTATCTGCAAATACCTTCTTAATTCAAGATAAACATTTTCTTAAGTTTCCTTAACTATGTGGACAAACACTGTGGTTTTACTGTGTGTTAAAATGGGGGATTGTACCATTTTTCTGACCAGGAGTTTTACTTTAATTTTTCTTTATTGATATCTATGTTGCCTTAAAATAAATATTAAGGTAAAGGTCCTTGGGATGGTAAAAGTTAATTTGCTTTGATCTAGAAACTTCCTTTGGAAATAAAATATATGTATAAAATCATGAGACCATTTAATTAATTAATTTTTTAATAAATTATTTATTTTTTTTACAATTTTTTAAAAATTTTATTTATTTTCATATGTGTATGAGTATACTGAATGCATGCAGGTTTGTGCACCCGTGTCGTGCAATGCCGCGGAGGTCAGAAGAGGGTGTTGGATTCCCCTGGAACTGGAGTTCTCCTGGAATTGGAGTTCTAGACGGTTCTTGCCATCATGTGGGTGCTGGGGATCGTATCCGGGTCCTCTGTAAGAGCAGTAGGAGCTCTTAACTGCTAGGCCATCTCTCCAGCCCCATGAGACCATTTTAATAAAATTTTCAGCCTTAGTAATACTGTCTTAACAGCCAGGCATGGTGGTGCACACCTTTAATCCTAGCATTCAGGAGGCAGAGGCAGGCAGTTCTCTATGAGTTCAAGGCCAGCCTGGTCTACACAGTGAGTTCCAGGACAGCTGGGGCTATAGGGAGACTCTGTCTGCAAAAGCGCAACCCCCGCCCCCCGGAAAAAAAAGAAAAACTTTTAACATTTACCAGAAAATCTTCAGTAAGTAATATTTCACTTACCTTTCCTGCTAGTCTCTTTAAAGACAGGCATACCTGGGAAATCTGAAGTTTCATAGAAAAAGTGTGTTTCAGGAAGAAGTCTGGGATCCCAGGTCTAGGGTTGTTTCCCCATAACATACGCTGTCATTAATATGTAGATTTTGTTGGCCTAGTTCCTGCATTCATGAACACATAGCAGCTGTGGTCTCCTGTACAAGACCTACACAAACCAAATCAGCCCAAACTCCTGCACCAATAGAGGAGGGGCTCTGTAGGCCTCAGCCATTACTGAGGAGCTATTGGCAGTCCATAGTTTCTGGGGAAAGGAGGAGGACCATTCCTTTTTAAGGGTGTGGCCACTGGTAAAATTCCCAGGCTTGAGTGGATAGGCTTTCAGGAGCAGCACGGACTTAGTGGGTGATTGAAAAGAAAGGGACAGGAAAGCAGGAGGTGAGTGCCTGGGCAGACTGGAAGGGGCAGGAAAGCAGGAGGTGAGAGCCTGGGAGGACTAGAAGGGGCAGGAAAGCAGGAGGTGAGAGCCTGGGTGGACTGGAAGGGGCAGGAAAGCAGGAGGTGAGAGCCTGGGCGGACTGGAAGGGGCAGGAAAGCAGGAGGTGAGAGCCTGGGAGGACTGGAAGGGGCAGGAAAGCAGGAGGTGAGAGCCTGGGTGGACTGGAAGGGGCAGGAAAGCAGGAGGTGAGAGTCTGGGAGGACTGGAAGGGGCAGGAAAGCAGGAGGTGAGAGCCTGGGAGGACTGGAAGGGGCAGGAAAGCAGGAGGTGAGAGCCTGGGAGGACTGGAAGGGGCAGGAAAGCAGGAGGTGAGAGCCTGGGCGGACTGGAAGGGGCAGGAAAGCAGGAGGTGAGAGCCTGGGAGGACTGGAAGGGACAGGAAAGCAGGAGGTGAGAGCCTGGGCGGACTGGAAGGGAGGGGGGTGGGGAGGAAAAATTGGGGCTGCTTTAATATTTCATTTTATACATGCATGAAACTCTCAAAGAATAAAAAAATTATTTAGATTATTTTGGCAACCTATAACACATTATTAACACTGCTAATTATAAGTTACTAATATTTTTTAAATATTTAAGCTATAGAGGAAAAAAAAATCTTCCCATTTCATGTTTTTAATGAAGCCCATTGAATAAAGGGACCCAAAGATCTAAATATTTTTATCTATTTTTTTTTGTTAACTTTCTCCTTAAAACATTCAGTGCTGATAAAGATCTAGGAAGCTTCACTGTAGGAAAATTGGACTATTTAAGCACGGTTGACAGTTTTATTTTTATTTTATATATTGTGTATAGATCTATAAGGAGATTTTTTTTGTAATTTGGTTTTGTTATTGAGAGCCAGTACTTGGCAGCTATTGATTACTATTTGCCTACATGTTAACAAAACGTTTTGGAGAACCCACAAATTATGGTATTGAACACATTTTTCTCAGGCACTCTCACAATACCTCTAGACTGAGATGTCCCAGGCCAGTTTCAAAAAACTGTAAATACCAGTTCTCCATGCTTTGACAGTGTGAGTTCACGTGCGTTCCCAGCCCTCTGGGTCACTGACTGAGATATTGGTTGTCCCAGTAATAACTGGCAGCATGGAGTACGTACAGTGTACCTTACAATATTAAAGCAAGGCTTTTATTGTAAACCAAAATAAAACTGTTCAGTAAAAAATGATTTATAGGTCTTTAACTTGCTCCTTTGCAAAACAGGAATGTGGAAGGATGAACGTGTGCTTGTGTGTATCTGGGTGTCTACTCATGTTGCCGCTAGACCAGACTATGCAGCAGGGCCTTAGCTTCTGCACCTCACCTCGAGATGCCACATGGAGAACCCAGCCAATAGATATTCCAAGGCTAGACCCAGTCACATCTTTAGACTCCACTGGTGTTATCTATTATGAGCTAAGTGAGGAGGGGAGAGGAAAGCTGATTTTTCTATAGAAATCTCAGGAGACAGAAAGGGAACTTTTTCTTATATATGTGAAAGCAAGAAAAACATATTAAAGCTCTTTGCTACTGCATTTGATGTTAATTCTTTTATGATTTCAAACATTTTCCAATTGGAAAATTTAATTCCGTAATGCATACGATTGCTATCTTCAAATGGTGATAAGGTGTTGTAGAGTGTTTTTAAAAGATTAGTTATTTCATGATGTGGATCTGGGATGGGGTGGGGGTGGGGGGGGAGGGAAAGGGAAATAAGCCTGAACTGAATTGGAAAAAATGTATGAAATGCACAAAGCATCAATAAAAACTAATTAAAAAAAATTAGTTATTTAGGGGCTGGAGAGATGGCCTAGCAGTTAAGAGCGCTGACTTCTCTTACCGAGGACCTGGGTTCCATCCCCAGCACCCACATGGTGGCCGAGAACCGTCTGAAACTCCAATTCCAGGAGAACTCCAGCTCCAGGGGAATCCAAGACCCTCTTCTGACCTCCGCAGCATTGCACGACATCGGTGCACAGACCTGCATGCAGACAGTTCATTGATACACATACAGAAATAAATAAAAAATTAAAAAAATAAAAGATTAGTTATTTGAAATTATGTATATCTCATACAGATCTCTGTGGGGTAAGGGTAGGCCTGAATGCAGGAGCCCACAGAGGCCAGAAGAGGGTGTTGGATCTCTTGAAGCTGGAGTTAGAGGCAGTTATGTTAGCCTCTGCTCCATGGGGTGGGGAGTATCATATGAACTTCAATTCTCTGCAAGAAGAGCAAATGTGCTGGACTCTGAGCCATCCCCCCAGCCTTTGAAGTTTGTTTTTAGAAATCCTTCAAAAGTCAAATGTTCTTTAAATGGACAAAAACTGAACAAACCAAAGGGGACTTAGATGGCTCCAGAGCAACTCCATCTTAATCACCCAAGGAATTAAGGGACGTGTTAAGACAATAAAAATGAGATTCCTTTAAACTTTGGTTATTGGTTTTCTACCAGCAAATGATTTAAGATTAGAAATGAGACATTTTTGAGTCATTGAAATGTTTCATTTAAATGGATCTTCAGGTTTTTAAATAAAGAATACATTTATGAACCATATACACTCTATTGCTATCTTTGGAGGAATATTTTTGAACATTATAGCTCAATGTTAGGGAAGTCTGGGCTTCAAGACTGATTCATAGATTTCTTAAATCAATAAGGATGCATTAAAAAAGGAAAGGAAGCTGTAACATCCTTTGAGGTATATATCCAAAATGATACAGAATACCTCAGATATGTAATATCTTAAAGGCAGAATATGTATTGCATTTGGCACAAAAATATTTCTCAAACTAATTGAAGATGATTGCTTATAACTTCTTGGCAGCACATAGTTGACTCATTGTAAATGAAGACATTGCTGTTCAAACCCAGTGATTAGGAATGGATCATTGACTAGGGAAAAGTGTTTGCATACTGAGTACAAGATAAAGAAAAGTACCAAGGGAAGGAAATAGCTTTGTGTTATAAGTCAAGATTCAGTCTAGAATGGATGGCACCATGGCAGAGTGGGTTTTACAATCTAATTCTGTTTCTTCTTTCCCATCAGGAGTCTGTGGCATTTGATTTCTTAAGGTTAACATTGCTTGAGATCTGCACAGGACACAGGTCGATAGCTATGTCCCCCTTGTTTAAAGTTGCCAGGACATCGGGAGACGAGTTGGGGCTGGGTTAGTAGCCAGAACCACAATTCAGTTTCAGTTTGTATTTGGAAAAGGAAAAGGTATACATTTCAAGCCCATAAGAACTATTCTTCTCTCTCTCTCTCTCTCTCTCTCTCTCTCTCTCTCTCTCTCTCTCTCTCTTTCAGTGGAGAAAGGCTGGCCCATTGCCTTTCCTGCTTTTAAGGGTAAGTATCCATCAGAGAGGTTTACACTATAAAATGCTTAATAGCAATAAAGACTGCAGCTCAGCTCTAGCAGCAATGGATGGTTTTAGTTGCTTGGAAAGCAACCAATCTCTAAAGTGAAATGGGAGGGAGGTGTGATAAAAAACAAGGAAGCAAAAATTAAACTAAAGAGCTGTTTTTCCATGGTAATATTTATATAATAGACTCTTCAATGAAGACAGAGTATATTGAAATGGTAGAGAATCAGCCAACATTGCCAAAAAGAATCTATAACTAATGAGTATCTCCCTTAAAAAGAAGCTAAATCTATTTAATCAAGAAAATGCATAAAGTATAATGTATTATTTTCAAACTAAAGAATGATACACCACTTTACGACAACTATATACTGTTAATTGGGTTTATAAAATAATGTCTGAAAACTGAACAATAATTGTGCCATCCTTTTAACTGCTTATGAAATATAATATAGATATACATTACAGACTTCTGAAATCTTGAGTATCAGCTATCCAAAGCTGATATTAAAATAATTTTAAACACAGTCTTAAATAAAAATGTTCTCTTCTAAGATATGAAGTGAAAACTCAGCCTTTTAATTGATTAGCATTGTCCATGTTGAAGGGCAGCCTAAGCATTTTACGGGAATTACATTTCCAGATAGTCACTTTTTCAAATTTTTTTTTCGAGACAGGGTCTCCTTGTAGCCCCAGCTGTCCTGGAACTCACTCTGTAGATCAGGCTGGCCTTGAACTCACAAAGATCCACCTGCCTCTGCCTCCCGAGTGCTAGGATTAAAGGTATGCGCCACCATGCCCGGCTCCAAGTTGTTTTTAAAAAATTACTTCTTTTATCCCATTTGATTACTGGTACCTGTGTATGCCTCTGTGTGGATACACACACACACACACACACACACACACACACACACACACACACACACACGCAGTGGCCCATGGAGGCCAGAGGCATCATCAGATCCCCTAGCCATGGAGTGTGTGAGCTGCCTGGCTTGAGTGCTGGGAACTAACTCAGATCTTAGCCACCGAGGCCTCACTCCAGCCCCTCAATATTCAGTTTTGATGATAGACTTGCTCAGTAATTGGACCATCATTAAGAACAGATGCATGTAGATATGCCATGAAAGCAAGCAAAACATATGTGTGTATGTTGAAACAGCCAACTCGTTTATTCAGGAAAATGTGTATTCCTTCCATACACACACATATTTTCTGGACATTTATGTTGAACATGAAATCTCAGTAACTCTTCAGTGAACTTTTATAAAATAAATAATCTACCATTTACCTCTTCCTTGAACATGAAATCTCATTAACTCTTCAGTGAACTTTTATAAAATAAATAATCTACCATTTACTTCTTCTTTGATCCCAGCATCACCTGACATCTTATATAGCTCAGAAAGTGAATTCATGCACTTACCAGTGGGCCCAGGGCACAACCTCTGGCTGTGCATGCTTCAACTTGAAAGGTGTGTGAGCTCCCAGGAGCAAATCCATAGGTGTGGCAGTGGACTTCTGAAGAATTGTGAATTAGTGTACCATCCAGGTACAATCCATAACTTGTGATCACGCCTGAAAAGAAGGTAACTGGTTTTCAGTATGTCCACAAGACGCCATCAAGGAACTACAAATGCTGACACTTCCCTTGTTGCGATTTTTACTTTCCTGGAGTCACTGAATCAAGCTTACTGGTCCCAACCATGTCTCTTTCAAAAGGATAAGATACTCTTTACTTTTAACTATCACACTGTCAAATTACTAAGCAGAGAGAGAGAGGGGAGAGAAACACAGAGAGAGGGAGAGAGAGAGAGAGAGAGAGAGAGAGAGAGAGAGAGAGAGAGAGACTCAATAGTTGTGGAAAGAAAGTCTTCCTGTTAGATCCTATTAAATGCTATCATTTATGTTCCAGTTCAAAAATGAATAAACAGAGCACACTTATAGACTTACTGCTTTCTAAAACATTCTTATCGCATGGGGTTTGGAAATAGTCACCTTACTTGTTCCATCCAGGATACAGGCTCCCTTCTCAACCCTCTCCTCAGCCTTCCTGCAGTAGAGCTTGTGGCCTTGCTGGAGGAAGCACATCACTGGGGCAGGCTCTGAGAGGTCACAGCTTTGCCTGCCCCACTTCTAGTCCCCTGCCTGCTCCATGTTGGAGGCTGAAGATGTGAGCTCGCAGCTTCTACCTCCCCCCACCATGCTTACGGCTTGCTGCCGTGACTCTCCACAAGGATGGACTCTGATTCTTCAGGAACAGTAAACCAACATAAACTCTTTCTTCCATAATTTGCTTTGAGTCATGGCGTTTTGTCATAGCAACAGCATAGTAACTAACATATCCCTTTATAAGTAAAGAAATCGAGGAATAGACTTTTCATAACTTGGTTGAGGTCACATGGCAGGAATTTGAGTTGAGACACATCTATATTTGAATGGAGAGCCCATGTTCTCTACAACATTAACTCATTCACACACTGAGTGCTGCTACAATTGTCAAATTACATTTAAGCATGGGTTAGAGGTGCTTTAACATGCTAGTTTCAAGAAAAGCCATGCATGTTTTCACAAAACTAAGAGAAGCATAAGAAATTAAAATGGCTCTTAAATGTAACCACTCTATTCATTCAAACAAACTAGTCTTATGAAAAGGAACATACAAACAAGAAAGAACTACCAAGTTCATTAGAAATACAGAATCTCCAGGCAACACTGGACCGTGGGAAATAAAATTGAATCTGTTAAGTCAGAACTGTTGTCAAAATAAGATCAATTTGAAAAGGTCTTCTGCATATGCTCTTGAGGAATTATTCTAAGTATGCCTTTGTCATATAGTGTCCCCACTGAGAGAAGTTGGGGGCCCCTCCCAGGACATGGAATACTTCCCCATCAGGGTACTGATCCATTTATTGTACTACTAGGATTTTTCTTCCATATTTAACTCTAGCTCCCCAGCAGACTGTAGGGTCCTTCAGGAAATTATAACTCTTCCTTATCTGGGAATTTCCAGAGCTTAGCGTTATGCTTCAAACACAGCAGGTATATAATACATACTGACAAGATGAAGAAATGAACATGCAGTAGAGAAAGACCTCAGACACCTCCATACCTGAAAAAGTGCCTAAGAAAATGGTACTGGAGAATAGTTCTGAGAGAGGATTTTCAAATGAGAGTCTTGTCAAGTCAAGGTCAGCCAGAAAGTGTCAAAATGTTGGTTCCTGGGATGCCTGACTTTGAGCTTCATGACTACAGGGCGATCTAGTCCTGTGAATGTCCATGGAGTAGGTCCAACCATCCTCCACCAGTTGTTAATCCTGGAACTCTAATCCCAGGGCTTCTTCACCTGGTGTCTGCCTCAGAGGCAGTTTGTTTGAATGAATAGAGTGGCTACATTTAAGAGCCATTTTAATTTCTTATGCTTCTCTTAGTTTTGTGAAAACATGCATGGCTTTTCTTGAAACTAGCATGTTAAAGCACCTCTAACCCATGCTTAAATGTAATTTGACAATTGTAGCAGCACTCAGTGTGTGAATGAGTTAATGTTGTAGAGAACATGGGCTCTCTATTCTCTCAGGCTACACACAGTGGTATGTCTAATCCTTGTTTGAGAAGATTCCCCACTGACCTGTGACCTGATAGATTGCTGGCACAGACTCTTTAAAAAGTAAAGTTTCTCACACTTACTTAATTGTGTGTGTGTAGAGGTCAGAGGACCACCTCTTAGTGCTGCTTTTCTCTTCTTCCACCATGTGGGTCCCAGGGATAGAACTCAGGTCTTCAGGCTCAGCAGCAAGTGCTTATTATACCTGCTGAACCATCTGGTGGGGGAGGAGTGCTTTTTACTTTTAATTTGTCTATGGTGTGTGTGTTCTCTGAGTGTACTGAGGTGTGCGTATGTGTGGAAATATATGCGTAAATAAGTACATGGAGAAGCTTGAAGTCTGTGTCAGGAACTGTTTGCCTTGTTTTCTGTGACAACTTCTCTTGCTGGCTAGGAGTTTGTCAAGTAGGCCTGGCACTGGCCCAGTTGCTCTAGGGATCCGCCTGACTCCATCTCCCCAGCACGAGGATCACAAGGACATGGCTTCGAACTAGGCACTCATTTTTTTCCCCTGGACTTCCTAAAGTAAGCATCAGGAACAAAGCACCTGGGGAAGGGGGTCTGTGTGGTTATCTCACTGCTACATTCAGTTTCCTATGTATTTGATTTCTTTAGTCACATGAGCTAACACTAATGCCCTGAATCTTAGAATCCTGATGAAATTATTTCCACATGCAGGAGAAACATGCTAAAATTCAGGACTTCTATTTCTATCACAGGATCTAATCACATAAGAACCTAAAGTCTATAGCATCCCAATACAGACAGGACAGCTCAGCACACTGGTGTTGTTGTTTTGAAGGTTTTCATGGCTGTCCTAAAGCAGAGGGTCCCAAACAGAGAAGGGGCCAAAAATTGGAAATATCAACTATGGGCTCCCACTGAGTTGTAGAAATATGAATTGCAGATGTTTAGCTGTACTTCTAATGTATGAAGCACAGGTTTGTAGAAGATAATTAATTGTCTTGCCCCTTTCCTGCTGATTTATTTAAAGAACATCAGCCCATGTTAATTTTGAGTTCTGTTTTTAAGTTGTCAGACATGGAGATGGTTTGCATAGCAAGTAAAAGAACAAGTAGAATCTCCCAGATAGGACACAGTGAGTGTGAGCGAGTCTTCATTCCTACCAAGCACAGTGGGATGGTATTATGAGGAGCCCGGAGAGTGAGAGTGATCCTCGCTGGGAGCCAGAGGCGGGGAAGTAGAGTCCAGGCATAAAGCTGCAGAGCTGAAACAGTTACTATCCTGGTGTTCCCAGCATGGTGGGCTGAGTCTGCTCTGTGCTGCGGAGCCCACACCTGCACCCTGCACAGGCTTTGCTTTGTTAGTTTCTTGCTGGTTTTGCCCCCAGAAGGTTAAGAGCAGGACAGAAAGGTCAGAGAGCACATCTCACTTCCTTCTGCCTCCATGCAGCCTTGGAGTCTTTGCTGACTTTTGCCACAATGCACCCCAGGCCTCAAGCATCCCAAACAGTGGAAGCTTTGGCATTTCCAGCCTTATCAATAGTGGGATATTGTGAGTCCTTCAGCTTCATCTGGATCACTGTCCCAAACTAGTTTAAGTTTCAATTGAGCAAACGCCGCAGGAGGCAATAATGTCCCTGTGTTCATCGTCCTTTGTACTGGTCTAGCACCTTCTTCTGTTTCCCATTGGTTCTTCTTGATCAGCATCTTTGAAACCAGCTCTTTGTGTAAAGTATTCAGCTCTGGAGGTTGGGGCTGTCGCTCAGTAGGTGTGTGTCAAATCAACAACCAACCAAAGAGCAAAAATCTGGAAGAAAAGCTCCTTCGTTTTCAAAACCTAGCACTTTTCTTTTTCATTAAAATTAGCTTTGGGGGCTGGAGAGATAGCCTAGCGGTTAAGAGCACTGACTGCTCTTGCAGAGGACCTGGGTTCGAACCCCAGCATCCACATGGTGGCTAAGAATCAGCTGTAACTCCGATTCCAGGAGAACTCCAGTTCCAGGGGAATCCGACACCCTCTTCTGACCTCCGCGGCATTGCATGACACGGGTGCAGAAACCTACGTGCAGACAGTACATTCATACACATACAAAAATAAATAAAAATTAAAATTAAAAAAATTTAAAAAATAAAATAAAATTAGCTTTGATCAATATACCCGAGATCCAAGGTTTTATTAAGCTAGTAGTTTTAATGCAGCTCTTACAATAATCTATTTTCTTTCTTGGTAATTTCTATGGTTTATCTTTGTGAAATTCCTTGATTTCCACATTTTGAGGAAGAAGTTTTTATTCTAATATTTTGTAGCATTTACAGCTCCAAAAATTAGTATGGCAAGCCAGCGTCTGTTTTCCTTAACTTCCCACAGGCCCGACTGTGATAAATCAAATGATTATGAAGCTGCTTGATGCACAAAAGCACAGTGAACTAAAATGTGGTGAGAAACCAGGGCTGCGTTTCCATCCAGAAAGCACATCAAAAGAGAAAAAGAAGATGGAATCACAGCAGAGGGAACAAAATGCTGACATGCCAGAAAATCTGGGAAATTATCACTTAATCCTCAGCTCCAGAATTGCACCTGCAGAGGATGTGCTGCTGATTCCCGTAAAGAACCCATAAGGTCCTGGGCCTGGCTTTCAACAGAGGGCATCGAGACCAACCTTCCTCTTTTCTTACATAATCAGGGAAGAGAACATTTCCTTTGCACTAGGACCGTATGCAATTAATTCATTCATCGAAATAGACGGGGAGGTGAGTGTTCATGGAAAACTGTAGATATAGCGAAGTCAAATCCCTTCAAACAATTGTATAAATCTTCAAGTATTTTTTGGGTTTTTTTTGTTTTTGTTTGTTTTTTAATTTTTTTTTAATTTAGTTTTGTAATGTGGATGCCTGTACTTGTCTGCATGCACGTTTGTGCCCCCCTGTCGTGCAATGCCGCGGAGGTCAGAAGAGGGTCTCGGATTCCCCTGGAACTGGAGTTCTCCTGGAATTGGAGTTACAGATGGTTCTTAGCCGCCATGTGGGTGCTGGGGATCGAACCTGGGTCCTCTGCAAGAGCAGTCGGTGCTCTTAACCGCTAGGCTATCTCTCCAGCCCAATCTCAAGTATTTTTGAAGAAACATATTTGAGTAAGTCTTAAGCAGTCACCGGTCCTCTCAGAAAGCCCAGAACTGAATTATCTGGGGAAGATTTAAGCTGTGTTCTTGACCATCAAACGACCTATTCTCTAGAGGTCCCAGGGACCGATGGGGTGTCTGCTTCCCAGTCCTTGCTCTGAGCATCACTCTCCAGCCCCACCTCACCAGTTCCTCTGCTTCTCTTTTGAGTTCTTCATCCCCTTTCAGTGACAGCCCCTCCAGAGAGTATCTTCTTGTCTATCTGACTCTAGCAAGTCAACCTCTAGCGATCGATGCTAGGAAGCTAGGTGACTGTGACATCTGTGGGAGCAGAGCTCTGGCTAAGACAAGTGTGTGGTAAGCAAGCTGAGAAGGAAATTGAAGATTTTGACAGTTAATTCAACTACTCAGAAACTTTAGTATCCAAGAGAGACACTGAGTGGGTTAGGGTGAATTCTAACTTTTGTGCACACACACACACACACACACACACACACACACACGCATGCGCACTCATGCACACACATGCACATACACACACACACCTTGTTTTCCTGAGGCAAATAGTGTCTGGTAACATATACAGGACAGGCTAAGAGCTCTGGTACACACTGTGTAAGTTAGTGTGCACTTAAGTCATTGCAACCCTTGCTGACACACCCTCTTATTTTATCACCCATTGACTGCATCACCATTTAGTAAACTGTTTCCTACCCCCTCCACTTCCATAGTCTCCTGTTCTATTTTAAACTCACCTCAGAATACCTCAGAAAAATAGGCATTAAGTGGTCTTCATGTGTCATGAACCATTCTGGACACTACGGCTGGGTAGAGAGGATTCTAAAACACTATCTGATCTTGCCACACGTAATCAATGATACATCAGGTTTGAAGTCAGTGAAGGGGCTGAGGAAATGGAAGAGGCTTAGCCAGGGACCACCATTTCCCAAATTAAGGTCCTAAGGCCATGTGCCCTGGGAGAGTCATGGACAAAAAGAGGTATCATTTGGAAAGTAAAATAAGAAGCATCATTCGGAAAGAACATGATATTTAGAGAGGAGGTAGTCATTAATTATTAACATGTCTTAGTGTATATAAATCACACAGAATAAGGGTTTCATTAAGCATGCATATAATGTATTTTGAATATATTCTCCTTCCATTACCCTGTTCCTGTCCCCTGACTCCTGTCCCTCTCCTTCCTCTTCCTGTCCCCTACTCCTGTCCCTCTCCTTCCTCTTCCTGTCCCCTACTCCTGTCCCTCTCCTTCCTCTTCCTGTCCCTGACTCCTGTCCCTCTCTTTCCTCTTCCTGTTCCTGACTCCTGTCCCTCTCCTTCCTCTTCCTGTCCCCTGACTCCTGTACCTCTCCTTCCTCTTCCTGTCCCTGACTCCTGTCCCTCTCCTTCCTCTTCCTGTTCCTGACTCCTGACCCTCTCCTTCCTCTTCCTGTCCCCTGACTCCTGTACCTCTCCTTCCTCTTCCTGTCCCTGACTCCTGTACCTCTCCTTCCTCTTCCTGTCCCTGACTCCTGACCCTCTCCTTCCTCTTCCTGTTCCCGACTCCTGTCCCTCTCCTTCCTCTTCCTGTCCCCTGACTCCTGTCCCTCTCCTTCCTCTTCCTGTCCCTGACTCCTGTCCCTCTCCTTCCTCTTCCTGTTCCCGAATCCTGTCCCTCTCCTTCCTCTTCCTGTCCCCCACCCCTGTCCCTCTCCTTCCTCTTCCTGTCCCCCACCCCTGTCCCTCTCATTTGTCCTCACATCCTCTTCCTTCTACTTTCACTCATGTTTTGTTTTCTTTACTTGTTTGACGATTCAGTGAGCTTCATGATGCTTTGGTCACAGAGGATGGATGAGGGTTACGTATAGGAACATGGATGAGCACGTTACCAGAACATTCTATTTCTTATCAAGTTATTTAGGCAGATTTTATAACTGCTATTTTTATTAACAGCATTTTATATAAATTAATTAAAAGTATAAAACACTACATAGTTCAATTAAAAACAGATATAGCAAACATTAAATTAAAAATATCTATTATCATAATGATTTAAATTTTATTGATCTCAGATACATGATTTGAGTGTGAAGAACTACTAGTAAGGTTTACTGGACATTTCCAACTTTAGGCTAAAGAGGTATTTTCCATCTTTAAGTAGAATGTAGGTTCTGTATGAATAGTTCTGAGAAAACATAAAGACTAAATTCTTACAGCATCAAGTAATTTCACAAGTTTTGGAACACCACCTTTGAGCCCAAGGGCACACAGATGACCCTGCTTAAACTCAGAAAGTTACGGAAGCACTGGGTGCTCCTACAGCGGAATCAGGATTCAGTTCTTAGCACCCACTTGGCAGCTCACACCCAACTGTAACTCCAGGTCTAGGGGGATCTGATGAACAATTTTGGCTTTTGTGCTCGTTGTAGCAATGGGTGCACTTACATACATTCAGGCAAAACACTCATACATGTAAAATACACGCATCCAAGCACAGAACCGGGCAAGCTTGGCCCGCTGCTGCCCCTACTCCCAGAATGTTTCTGGTGCATTTCTAAATCTATTGCCTCAATAAAGAGCAGATGATGGCGTAGCAAGATGGCTGCATAGGTTTTTTAATTTTTTTATTTGTTTATTATTTTTTAAGGGATTCACAATATAAGAGCACAGTTGTTTTCAGATCACATCGATGTTGCTCAGTTTGCCATACAATTAGGTAATTGGCACTAGCATCCACAGATGAGTGATACCATTCATCATTTGTTTTTCTGGGACTGTGTTACTTCACTCAGCATGATATCTTCTAGCTCCAGCCATTTTCCTGCAAAGTTCATGATGTCATCTTTCTTTACCACTGCATAGAACTCCATTGTGTAGATGTACCACATTTTCTCTATCCACTCATCAGTTGAGGGGCACTTGGGTTGGTTCCAAACCCTTGCTATTGTGAAGAGAGCTGCAACAAACATGGCTGTGCATGTATCTCTGCAGTAGGATAAATCTTGTGTACATACCCAGGAGTGGTATGACTGGGTCAGGTGGCAAGTTCATTCCAAGTCTTCCAAGGGTTCTCCACACTGCTTTCCGTAGTGGCTGTACAAGTTTACATTCCCACCAGCAGTGGATGAGTGTTCCCCTTTCCCCACAACCTCTCCAGCACTTGGTATCATTTGTTTTCTTGATCCTAGCCAGTCTTATTGGAGTAAGATGATATCTTAAAGTGGTTTTGATTTGCATTTCCTTAATGATTAGTGATGTTGAACACTTCTTGAGGTGTTTCTCAGACATCTCTAATTCCTCACTTGTGAAGTCTCTGTTCAGTTCTTTGCTCCATCTATTGAGTGGGTCATTTGTTTTCTTTTTTCTTTGTTTTTTGAGTAGTTTATATATTCTGGAAATCAATGCTTTGTCAGATGTATCTGCAGTGAAGGTTTCCTCCCACTCTGTGGGATTTCACTTCCTTGATTTTTTTTTTGATGTACAGAGCTTTTGATTAATTGAGTTCCCATTTTGTCACTTTTGACTTATATTTCTTGCTTCAGCTGCTGTTCTTGATTTAGGAAGTTTTTTCCTATGCCTCTGTCTTGCAGTCTGCTGCCAACTTATCTCTTCTATCGCCTTTCAGAGTTTGGGGTTTCACATTGAAGTTTTTTTATCTATTTGGAGTTGGCTTTTGTACAGGCGAGAGGTAGGGTATTTCATTCTGCTACAAGTGGTGATCAGGTTTTTGCCAACCACCATTTGCTGAAGCGCTAGTCTTCCTCCATGTATATTCTTTTTGGCACCCTCGTCAAATATGAGATGGCTGTGAAAGTGGGCGATTGTGCTCAAGTTTGATTTTGTTTAAGTTCTATTGATCAATAGGTCTGTTTTCGTGTGCCAGTACCAGCTGCTGTTTTTATGACTATAGCCCTGTAGGTAAGTTTTGACGGTCTGGTCGTTCTATTTAGAGATCCCCACCACCCCATATATTGTTTTTTTTTTCGCCATAATATCCTTCTGGTTACTCTCGTGGGTGTGATCTCTATGGTCCTGATGCGCCTCGTATTTGGTGATTTGACACGCTCTCTTTTGTATTCCTGAAATTTACATACGCTAAATGATAGGTTATTGGTATTCAGATCTTTATGGTATCTTCCCCTCCATGAGTCTGTTTTTTGATTAGATAATGACGTAGAAGGAAACGCTCCATTCATTGTGGTGATTTCTTCTTTTCTTAGGGCTTAAATTTGTATCCGTGGATTTAGGAAAGCTGTGGTGAGGTTATTGCTTAAATCTACTACTAGTTAACTTTGGAGGGTAAGGAGTTGATGGATTTTGGGCAGTCTGGGTTAGCATAGAGTATAATGAGAATGGATGGTTCTAATCATTTTTACTGTGTTCCCATTATTGGTAAATGTTTATCACCCTCAATTCGTACCTGGTTTTGGAATAGAGTGATGGTGGCTTATAGAAGGAATTTGGGAGGAATTACCCCTCTTGTTGAGGCTTTTTGTACTCTTGCTAGAATAATTTGAGGAATAATAGGTTGTGAAGTCTGTTTTTGAAATTTTTGTTTTTATACGATTCTTGCTTGTTGCTAGAACTTGTCTTGGTGTCGCTCTTTTTTAGTTTGGCTAGCTGTTTCTTATTTCACAATCATTTTAATTTCCTCCATGTCATTTATGTTTTTGCATCTATGGTTTAAGGGCCTGTCGAATCTCTTCCTATAGGTTTGTAGCTTAATTTGTTTTTAGTTCCAGGTATTAGATATTTCATGTCAGACGATTTATCTAGGTTCTTCAAATGCCGGTATTGTGTTATTGTTGGCTGGTTAGGATGGTACCTTTTGGATATCGACCTAGTAAATCTTATTGTTTATGCATTGATATGCCCATGATTTCTAGATCTTGTCTTCTTTGATCACTTGTATCGTTAGATTCCTCCTGCTGCACAGTTTATAGCGATCAAAAGCCCATTTTGCACGTGTTAAAGTCTCCTCTTTCTATCTCAAAGAATTGTCGGTCATTAGGGAGAGGCTTAGTATGCTCGGTATTGGCCCAGCTCCTACACACAATTATATAATCATTAAATTAATTTCAAGATGGGGCTAGTGAGATAGCTCAATATTTAAGAGGATTTGCTGCTCTTCTAGAGGACCTGACTTCAATTCCCAACACCCATGTCAGGAAGCTCACAACCACTGTAAACCCATTTCCAGGGTACCTGACAGTTTAATTGGTCTCCACAGTGAGTACGCCCCCATGTACATGGTAAATAATTTATAAGTAAAAATAATACCACATTGGCTGGTAGTACTATAGATACAGCTCAAAGCTTATGTCTCTATTTTTCTCAATCCTAGGATTTATGAGAAAGAATAATGTTCCTTTTTAAACGTACATCAAAACATACATCAACATGTTATGTAATTTAGGAATGTAAAGTTGAATCTCTTTTCAGCTACATGCAAGCTTACTGTTAAACTCTGAATCCCTAAATGAAGTGTATGGCATACTTTGGAGCAATACACTTGGGAAGGAATCACAACAACATAAGGACTGGGTCAAAGAATGACTGATATAGTTAAATTCTGCTCCAAACAATAAACCTTGCAGAGAAAAACTTTAAAAAGACTGAGAAAGATGCAAGGACAGTATGGCAGAATGCAGAACTGGTGTGGGGGGGGGGAAAAGAGGGGTATGTCTAAATCAAACTCGAAATGATGTCTGAAATACACAAACATCATAAAAGTCTTATATTTTTTGGTGGTGCACGCCTTTAAATCCTCAGCACTTGGGAGCAAACGGCAGTGGAGACTCTCTGTGATGTTCAAGGTCCAGCCCTAGGTCTTACAGAGTGAGTTCCAGGGATCAGCCAGAGCTCAATAGGGATAGAACCCAAGGTGTCTTTCAAATAAAAAAAAAAAAAAAAAAAAAAAAGAAGACCAAAATAAATAAATACTGCAAAAAGAAATATTGCATGAAATGCACAAAAGCTCAATAAAAATTAAGAAATAAAAATTAAAATAAATCTAAAAATAAAGAACAGATGACTATGCTATGAACCTGAAAGTGAACAAAAATGGCCTACTGACAAGATGAATATTCACTGAAAGTCAATTGCCAAATAGAAAGTATGCTTGGTGTTTGGAGGAACAAGAATAAGACATCAAATCGATTCTTACAGGAATAAGAATTTAAATGCAGGTATCATTCATGATGCAACCCAAGATTGAAACAAAGATAAGAGCCATAGAAAACAGGACTCCAAATACATGGCATAGTTAAGTCACAGATAGTGGTTCCAGAGGTCCCAGAAGGGAAGAGGCTCTGGGCCAGGAGGACTGGAGGTTTTCAGTACTAGATCTCATCTTCAAGAAGGGGGGTTTCCCATAAGGCCGTCAAAAAAAAAATGTGCAAAACTTATGACTCAGGAAGGTGATCCCAGGGGCTGGATGAGGTTCCTAAATAAACAGAAGTGAGAAACTGCAATGATTACTAATGATATTTTATATGTATCAATATTTTCTTGGTATTGCAATAGCTAATGGCCAATGTAAAATACTCTTTTGAAGGAAGGTCAGAACCTTGGATGCCATTCTGATGAGCTGGAATTTCATGATGCACAAGAGAATAACTGACATTTAAAATTTTTAAATTTATTTCTATTTTATGTTTTGGAGTTTATTGCCTGCATGTAAATGCACCACAAGCATGCAATGCCCACAGAAGCCAGAAGAGGGTGTAGCACTCCCTAGAATTGGAGTTTCAGAATATTATTAGCTGAAGCAAACCTGGGGCCTATTCAAGAACAGCCAGTGCTCATTTCTCCAGTTCCACAGAAGGAGAATTACTGTTGCTTTCTGGGCTTGAACTGGTACAAGGGCACGATGCAGGATCATAGAGAAAAAAGATTCCAGAATCACATGTAAGGTCATATAGGGTAGGAAGACCTTGGAGGTAAGACAGTGGGGCATGTAAAAATATATTGATGACAAATGTTAAAGCTAATTTTCTCTAAACATGTAGTGATTAGTTATGACTAAGGCAGGATATGGTAACACCAAATTGCCGGAGAGATTGTGACCTATTCTGAAAGATAAATCACTTTTAACAGTTTTTTAGTTATATAATCATAACTCAAGCTAAAAAAAATAGAAATTAACATTCCAGAAATCTCCTCTGCCTTCGTTTCCAGCTTTCCTGCCTTCATTAGTAACAATGTCAACATTTTCTTATATGTGTGTTTTGGCCTGTCCCTTCCTTAACCAAGACCAGAATTAAACACCACAAACATATTTTTAAAAATCTATAAGGTTTAATGGCATTGGTTTGGGGCAGTGACCTTGTTCATCTATAACTAATGGTGGAGGGGGTGCAGTGTGGCAGGCCCTGAGCCACAGGCAGGGGACTGAGATATTATCACAATGGTCTTGGTTCCTGCTCAAAACTGAGAAGGCAGAGTGAGTATGTTAAGTGTTTGTAAAAGTTTGTTGAAGGAAAACCCATGCAACAGAAGGAAAAAATGGGGATTCTGAGTGGGGAGGTGTATGCTGCGCTCAAGGCTTATCTGAGAAACTGATCTGTTGGCCAAAGTTTGCACCTGGAACTATTTCAGCTGTAGGAAAAGTATCATAGACAATTATTTGACTCTAACAATAGAGATTTCATAATAAGAGACAGAAAGCTTTCAGTGAGCTATCAAAACATATTTTGGAGTTAACATACAATTTATTCCCAGAGGACATAATTCCGTTACATATATGGTGTTTATATGGGCATATTTTGGAGCAATACAAATGGGAGGGAACAACAACATAAGGACTGGGTCAAAGAACAGACTGATACAGTTAAATTCTGCCCCAAACAATAAACCTCTGCAGAGAAAAACTTTAAAAAGACGGAGAAAGGGGCTGGAGAGATGGCTCATCAGTTAAGAGCATCAACTGCTCTTGCAGAGGACCTGTGTTTATTCCCAGCACCCACATGGTGGGTAAGAACCATGTTTAAGCTGGGTGTGGTGGCGCATGCCTTTAATCCTAGCACTTCAGAGGCAGAGGCAGGCAGATCTCTGTGAGTTCAAGGCCAGCCTGGTCTACATAGAGAGTTCCAAGCCAGCTGGGGCTATAGGGAGACCCTGTCTTGAAAAAAAAAAGACTGAGAGAAAGATGCAGGACATTTATGGCAGAATGCATGACTTGGGGTGAGGTGAGGAGAAGGGAAAGGGGAATATGTCTAAATTGAACTGAAAAATGATATATGAAATATATAAACATCAACAAAAGTATTATATTAAAATATAAACATCATGTGGTTATTAAACAGTCTGTTTCCAGAGCCTTTGAACATAGGTCCTTAATTGCTTTTAATATATGGACTGTGCTAAAAAAAGTTTCACAAAATATAATTTTTAAAAATCTTATTTTTTACAGCTTTTAACAACAAAGGAAAGTAGCTAAAATGCATTCTCACAGCTTCCCCTCCAAACATGCTGTGTATTAAATGTGACTTGAACATCAGTCAAATGTTAGCAATAAGGTAAATGAACTGGATCGTTGAGGTGATTTTAGTGAAGGGACCATTTACAGAGATGTGAGTGGGGTGGAAGGAAGAAGAGTCAGAAGGACCAGGACTCTCAACGGACTATGCCCTCAGGAGGAGCCACAGACAACATTCTGTCTATGAGGAAAGGGTGACATCAAGTTCTGGAACCAGGAAGAACCAGGTTTTACAGGAAAGGGTAGTGGGTGGAATTTAGCATCAGGTAGAGTCCAGAGCCCAGCAGGAAGAAGCAGAACAGAGAAGTATGGGACCCCCCCCCCCATTCTCCTCACTCCCTTCCTTTGCTTTCATGATGTGGGTAAACCAACGTGAAAGTAAAGAGGACAGGTGTATGGATGCTGGGAGGGGGTCTGCTCTGACTTTAAGAGAGAAAATACAGATCTGAGAGAGATTACAGGAATACAGTGAATTTCTTACAGTCAGAAACAGGCTTGACCATGTGATAGCCCCGGCACATGTAGCCTGCACAGAGCAGTGTGCTTAGGACTATGGTACACATATTTCCCTACAGTCTTGGAAGCCACGGAGTCACCTGGAGAAAAATAAGGTATGGGCTCTAAAAAAAGTGAAAGAATAGAAAAAAATAACAATAAAAATATAGAAAAATACAATAAAAAATTTATAAAATAAATTTTATAGTCTTCTGCATGCCTTTTCTTGCTTAATCTTTGGGGGAATAATCAATAAGACATCTGTTTATTTTTTAAAATGTATTATGTGACACAATAAAGATGGAGCAAACCAGGTTATTTAACCCAGGTCCATACACACTTGTCTTCAATGGAAACGCCTCCAAACGAATAGTTAATTCTCATTGGCTGTCTGCTGAAAGCAGTTGCAAATCTGTCATGTGTTTCCACAATGATAGGATTTTTAAGGTGTTTAATTTAGCAAGGAAGCTGAATTATAATTGTCCGTAAAGCGTGCCCATTGGGGTATCAATCTTCCTGCTTCCTCATCCTGTTATGTCAAATTGTATTTCCTAAGGTGCTCAATAGGTTGTCATATGTAAGTAAGCAAATTCAATACAATATAATACAATGTAAATTTAATACAAGGTATCTCTATTTGCACTGAAGACTTTTGTTTACTGTAAGAATTAAACAACAATGCTTTCGTGTGCCATAAAAATAATGCACATACTGAATTTCGATGCTCCCAACATATTTGTTTGTTTTTATCCACTGTGACTTGGCAAAAAGAATATCAACCGTGGGCTGCCCCCGAGATCCGGATGATGATTGAACGTGGCAGGTATCTCCCTATGTGAATACTTGATCCTTCAATTAAAAAGGAAGAGAGAGAGAAGAGCTCTTGTGCCAGGGAAGAATGCCTTATTACAGCTGTGCTCACCTGAAAATGGAATCAACAGAATCTAAAAAAGGCTGTGCTTGGGAGATTCTACCTGACAAATTGATGGGAGGTGTTTCATAAAAGTTACACAAGGTTTGTTCAAAACTGTCAACTGGTTTCCCTAAGTGGCTTGCTGAATTTTAGAATCCGTTGCGCCTATTAAACGGAACATTTCCAGAAAGAAAACAGAATTATATTTGGTTACATAAAACAGTTGTTTCAAATTGAAAAGTTTTAAAAATACAGCTATTTCTTTAGAACCAGAGAAAACCACAAGAGACAGTGCATAAATTCTGAATACCGGTGCCGAGAGAGTGAATGAGTGAAAATCTCCCTTCTATTTTCATGTCTGCTTGGAAGCTTGTGTTAAGAATAAATCTGCAAAAACTAGAGGCACAGCAGAGCAGTAATGAAACAAAGGCTTTTTGTCATTAACAAATTGTTTCCTTTCATACTATGCTACCTCTTAACTAGCTGTCTTGACTTTGAGTAAACTGTATCATCCAAGTGTCTAGTTTATACATTGGGGCATTTTCTATTTCACTGGCTAATTTTAGAAACTAAAGTGCTGCTGTAGGTAGATTTAACTGTCAACTTGACACAATCTGAGAGTCATCTGAACTGGGGGTCTCAAGGGAGGGATTTCCCAGATCAGACTGGCCCATGGGGATGTGTGCGTGTTATGTGTGTGTGTGTGTGTGTGTGGTGTGTGTATGTGTGTGTGCATGTACGTGTGTGTGTGTGTGTGTGTGTGTGTGTGTGTGGTGGGGGCGGTTACCTGTTGTTAATTGATGCTGGAGGGCCCAGACCTCTGTGAGAGGCAACACTCCCTGGGCAGGGAGGTCTGGGATAGCCAATCATGGGCCTTCGAGCAAGCCACCAAGGGGGTTTATCCATGGTTTCTGTTTCAAGATCCTTCCTGAGTGACTGTCCCGGCTTCCCTGGATGATAGATTGTAACTAGAAAGTATAATTCAAATAAATAAAGCATTTTCTCCCCTAATTTACTTTTGGTCAGAGCATTTTTTTTTTGTCTATTTTGAGACAGGGTCTCTCTGTAGCCCCAGCTGTCCTGGAACTCACTCTGTAGACCAGGCTGGCCTTGAACTCACAAAGATCCTCCTGCCTCTGCCTCCAGAGTGCTAGGATTAAAGGCGTGAGCCACCACACCCAGCTGAGCATTTTTTTTTTTTAATCACAGCAACAGAAAGGAAACTGGAAGGAGTGCCTTGCATACAGCTATGGATTGAAATCAGCTATGGATTGAAATCAGTGGGATGGGCTGACCAAAGCTTTTTTATACAGGAGTAGAATAATAGTATTTACTCATATATCTTGGACATACATTATAAAACCTTATTTCTACAGCATTGTCTCCTCATGCGAAGGGTAGCAATGTATACAAAAGATCTATAGTTAATTAACCAATTTCTCTACCATATTGATAAAATAATATTTATTTACAAAACAGTATATCAAATGTTCTTCCAATAATATCTGTTGTCTTCATGGAACTCTAAGTCAGTAAAAACAATAAAATCCTAGATTTTGGTATTCTTGCTGACATAATCACAACTGATTTGATGAATGTGGTGGTTAGTTTTAATTGTCAACTTGAAACAATCTGGATCCTTTGTGAAGAGAGACTCAATGAGGAATTGTCTGGATTGCAAAGGCCTATGTGCATGCCTATGGGGGAATTTTCTTAGTTGTATTTGAGGTAAAAACACCCACCATGAATGTAGGTGGTCCCATTTCATCGGCTGGGCCCAGCACTGAATGCGAAGGAGACCTGGAGCTGAGCATAAGCATGTGTTCTCTCGCTGCACCTGACTAGGGATGAGACTAGCTGTTTCTAGTTCTGCTGCCCTTGACTGTATTGACAGACTGTAACCTGGAATTGTGAGCGAAAATAAACACTTCACCAGCTAGCTTTGTCTGGGTATTATATTAGGGCAGCAGGAATAGAAACTAAGAAAATATGTACCCAGCCCTGAGTTCTCCCAAAGGTGATCCAGTATAGAAGGTTGAGCTACTTTGAGAGGATAATAGCTCCAGAGGCTCCTCGGGAATCCTTCATTTCTCATGAAGATAAGGCTGGGGATCCTTGTGTGACTGGTGTGCCCAGATTTCATGATCCATCCAATACATCCACCTGACCTTACCAAATCTTAATCATAGCATCGACATATGCTTCCACACCTGGCTTGCCATGCAAACGCAGCTGTCTGTCTGTCTGTCTGTCTGTCTTTGGAAGATCTCTAGAGTACCAGGCTGATGGGCTCTTCTGTGGAGGGACAGGCTCTCTGTATGTGCTTTTAGCCTCCAAGAAGCCATCAGGGAGAGTTTCCTACTTCTCTGCCATCTTTGAAATCACTTTACCTTTATGAACTGAAAAGATGCCCTTATACCAGCATAGCTCCCCAGCAAGCCAGTCCAACTTAATTGATGAGCTTCAAGCAAATAAGAGACTTGGTCTCAGAGGAGGTGGCCAGCTTTCCAGAGGATAACACTCAAGTGTTCCCTCTGACCTCTGATCACACGTGTGCATCATGTATTAATGAACATATACACACATGTGCATAAAAATAATTTCATAGTGTAAGGATTAATTTGAATTTTTAGAACATGCAGTTAAATTAATTCAAAATATTACTTTTTTTTAAATTTTATTTATTTCCATATGTGTATGAATGTATTGTCTGAATGCAAGTCTGTGCACCCGTGTCGTGCAATGCCGCGGAGGTCAGAAGAGGGCATCGGACTCCCCTGGAACTGGAGTTCTCCTGGAATTGGAGTTTCAGACGGCTCTCGGCCGCCATGTGGGTGCTGGGGATCGAACCCGGGTCCTCTGCAAGAGCAGTCGGCGCTCTTAACCGCTAGGCCATCGCTCCAGCCCCTCAAAATATTACTTTTACAGTGACATATATGTGACATATATAGTCTGCTAGAGTATGAGGGGTTTGTTTGGGATTGTGAAGTAGCTGTGCTGTTTCAGCAAGATTCAAGTCATGTGTGAGGCCAAAATGTACTTCTAAAAGGGAAATATGGCTTCGGAAGTTCAGGAAACTCTCAAAAGCATCATGCTCATTATGCACTTATAATCTATACAAAACAGGTCACAAATTTATTAGACAGCAATCCCTTGTGCTGCTTCTCTTTGCTGGTTAATTTTATTTCATGGGAAGAGTCATGGTCCTAAACAAGGAAGAGTTCTTGTATTATATACTTTGAACTTAAAAGTAACATTTCTTAGAGGTTTTAAATTCTCCAGAGTCACAGCTTGTAAAGATTGCCACTGTCTGGGGAAGCATGGGTTCAAAGGACTTTGATTATAGAAACACAGAGCAGAGTGCCTGCCAGGGTTGTGGGTATTGCGGTAAGACACCGGAATTAAGCAAGGCACATGTGGAGGTGTGCAAAGCCTTAGCTGTGAATCAAGTGATCACAACTCGATTCCGAAAAACTCAGATTGGGGCTGAGCCTGGTGGTGCATACCTTTAATTCTAGGCAAAGGCAAGCAGCTATCTGTGAGTTTGAGGCTGGCATGGTTTACAAAGCCAGCTAGCTCCAGGCCAGCCAGGGCTACATAGTGAGAGTCTGTTGCACAAATACAAACATACTAATGCATACCTGGGAGAAGGCAATAGGAAGGATCACGGGTTGTAGGATCAAAATATACAAAGTTAGATGCCCACCAATAATGCTGCCTGGTCCTCTCATCCAGCTGCTGGATTCTACCTACATTTCAAGAATGAGCTCATGAGGTTAGAGTCCATGTTAAGTGTGATAAGTAACAATTGCCAGACAACCTTTATAGGAGGCAGGGGGAGGATCTCTGTGAGTTTGAGGATAGCCTGATCTACATAGCAGGTTCTAAACCAGCTGAGGCTTCAGGAAGACCCTGTCTCAAAACAAAACAAAACAAGTCACAATAGACAAATACAGTGATATTGTCCTTGCTGGATAAATGTATAAATCATGGATACTTCTTCATGTGATTATTAATCAATGAGTTTTCCTTGGTTTTAAACTGGCAGTTTTTATTACTTTTCTCTAGTTTAAAAGTTTATTGAACTAAAACCCTATCTCTCTCCCTGTACAAAATTCAACTCCAAATGGTTTAAAGACCTCAATATGAAACCCAAAACTCTGAAGATGATAGAAGAAAAGGTTGGCAGCAACCTACAAGACAGGCGTAGGAGAAGACTTCCTAAATCAGACAGCTGCTACAGGGGAAATGAGGTCCACAATTGACAAGTGGGACCTCATTAAATTCAAAAGCTTCTGTACAGTGATAGAAACAATCAGTTAAGTGAAGAGAAAACCCACAGAGTGGGAAGAAACCTTCACCAGTGATACATCTGACAGAGCATTGACTTCCAGAATATATAAACTACTCAAAAAGCAAAGAAGTCAGAAAACAAATGACCTACTCAAAAGGATGGAATAAATAGCTGAACAGAGACTTCATCAGTGAGGAATTAGGGATGGCTGAGAAACATTTAAAAAGTGTTCAACATCTCTAATAATTAAGAAAATGTGAATTAATACAACTTTACGATATCATCTCACTCTGATAAGACTGGCTAGGATCAAGAAAACAAATGATACCAAATGCTAGAGAGGTTGTGGGGAAAGGGGAACACTAATCCACTGCTGGTGGGAATCTAAACTCATACAACCACTATGGAAAGCAGAACTCTGAAGAGACTCTATGAGCTTACCACCTGACCCAGCCAGACCACTCTTGGGTATATACCCATAAGACTCATCCTACTGCAGAAATACATGCACAGCTATGTTCACTGCAGCTCTCTTCACGATAGTGAAGAGCTGGAACCAATCCAAATGCCCCTCAACCAATGAGTAGAGAAAATGTGGTACATCTACACAATGGAATTCTATGCAGCAGCAAGAAAGATGGCATCATGAACTTTGCAGGTAAATGGATGGAACTAGAAGATATTATGCTAAGTGAAGTAACACAGTCCCAGAAAAGCAAATGATGAATGGTATCCTTCATTTGTGGATGCTAGCACCAAGCCCCAAGTTGTAAGGCAAACTAAGCAACCTCAAAATTATATACCCTTTTCCCTGAAAACAACTGTGATGTGATAATGTAAATCCCTTAATAGGCTCTAGAATTAACCCACCATTTATTTTTAGACTTTGTAATTTTGGTATATGGGTGGAGGATATGTAGGCATATTTTGGAATAATATAAATTTAAAAGGAAAAATGTGAATCCTGAAATATGATATGGAAATGACAGACAGTTGGTGTACAGATGATATAATTTTGGTATAGGTGTGACATATGTATATGCACATGTTGGAGCAGTACAGACTGGAGGGAACAACAGCAGAGGAACAGGGACAGGGAACTGACTGAAACAGTAAAGTTCCCCCAAGGACAATAATCCTCTGCTTTGCTAAACTTTGAAAAGAATCAGAGAGAGATACAGGGCAGGGATGGCAGGGTGCATGAACTCGGGTGGGGTGGGGGGCATGGAAGACAAGATGAGTCTAGATTGGACTGAGAAACAATGTATGAAACATGCATAACTTCAATAAAAATGCTAAAAATAAAAATTAAAAAATGAGAACTGTAAAAAAATAATAAAATTTTATTGAAGCCAATATGCTAAGTGGAGTAACACAGTCCCAGAAAAGCAAATGACAAATGGTTGGCGAATGGTTTCCCTCATTTGTGGATGCCAACACCAAATCCCAAGTTGAAAGGCAAGCTGAAAAACATTATTGTTATATTTCTTTTTATCTGAAAGCAACGGTGTTGTTATAATGTGACTCTCCTAACGGGCTCTAGAATCAACCCACCACTCATTTTCAGACTCTATAATTACTGTATATGGGTGGATGGTGCATATTCATATTTTAGAGTAATATAAAATTAAAGGGGAAAGTGTGAATTCCCAAACATATTTTGGAATTAACATACAGTTTATTCTTGGAGGTCATAATTTTGATGCACATGTGATGATTATATAGGCATATGTTAGAGCAATACAAAGGGGAGGGAATAACAACAACATAAAGACTGGGTCAAATAACTGACTGATATAGTTAAACTCTGCCCCAAACAACAAGCCTCTGCAGTAAAAAACTCTGGAAAGACTGAGAGAAAGATGCAAGACATGTATGGCAGAAGGCATGAACTGGGGTAGGGTGGGGGGCAGGGGGAGGGGAAGGTGTCTAAATTGGACTGAAAGATAATGTATGAAATACACAAATCATCAATAAAAGTATTTTAAAAAATATTGAATTGTATTGCATCCTTGCTATGTCACATATATTTTTATTATGGTAAAAAATCTGTGCACCATCTTAATGTTGTTAAGTGCATACTACTGTGGCCTTATTTACACACACACACATTTTGTTCAACAGAGCTCCAGAAAGTTCCCATCCTGGAAAGCTGAAACTCCTCACTGCTGGGCAGCAATGCTCCACTTGCCCCTGTCACCAGCCCTTGGTAATTGTCCTGATCTCTCTCTCTCTGGATGCATGGCTACCACCGTTTCACAGATATGGAGTCAGAAGCAGCTGCATCCTCAAGACAGGAGGTCAGTGATCATGTTCTTACATTTTATGAGCTGCTGTGTGTGATTGGACTTTCTTCCTTTTTCAGACTAAATAATACTCCACTGCACATATCTACCACATTTTATTCATTCATATATCCACAGACATATGATGTGTGATATATGTGTATGGTGAATCATGTGTGTACACACAGTGTGCCCGTGTAGAGGCCCAAAGTTGATATCAGGAATTTTTTACTACTTTGCATCTTATTTTTGGAGACAGGGTTTCTCAACCACATGGGACCTTGAGTTTTAGCTAGTCTGATGACCGCTGAACCTATGAGCCCCTATCCTCTCTGCCTCCTCCATCTCTGAGATTACAAACACACAACTCCACCTGGCTTTTCCAAAGTACTGGGGATTTGAACTTGGGCCATGAGTCTTGCAAGGCAAGTACTTTACTGCCTGAACAACTTCCTCAGCCCTAGTTTTTAAAAATGTAATGGGACATGTATTATGTGCCAGACACTATCTTCAGAGCTGTGGTTAGAGTAATTAATGTAATGGACTACTACAGGAAGAACTCTGAGCACATGAGGCACGCCCCGATCCTGGGAGCAAGCCTCTCCACACAGACACTGGTGATAGGGCCAGGTGGACAGTCTTCACCATTTCTTTAAACGGCATGGCCACAATGATACTGGTGCACTTCTCTTAGCATCTTGGGTGAAGATTACCACCAGAATTAATTGAGATGAGATTTGGGAGCTTCAATTTGAGACTGAGTGTGGGGAACCAGGCAAGCAGCTCCCGTCACAGACCGTCATGGACCACGTGTATGAATCCCCAGACCTACTACAGTGATGCAGAGACACAAACCCCATGTTCCATGGCTCTCTCTGTCAGCTTCTTCTCCATGCACTGGGCACCTTGAGCAAACCTCTACCCTGGGATCACTTGTTTTCCAAAGACATTTTTCCCCAAGGAACTCAAATACCATTGAGATCAAAGATTAAGCAAATTTCTCTAGATCTCCTGTAAAGACATGAACTAGTTCATTAAAATGTATTTTTGACTTGACAAATTCATACTCTTTCAGGGCAGAGGAGATTCCTGAAGTTACCTGGGAAAGCCACGTCGTAGTTTGCGTTAGAGGGAGCAGTGAGGTCTGGGGTGATCAAGATGGCCAGGCAAAGCCAGGTTTCTGGCTGGAGTAATAAGGTTATTACTACCCAGGAAGAGAGGGGCATGGCAGAGACAGAAATGAAGACCCAACCAGGACATGCTGAGCTTCAGTTGCCCATCCCTGAGCACCTCCCTAGGGACTTCTGTGAGTTACTCTCCATTTTCAATGTGTCAGGGTCCAAAATCACTTACAAGAGGGTCCTCTGGGAAGGGAGGGCTTATCTAGATTAGATTATCCTCTAAGAAAGCCTGTGAGATTATTTAGATTGGGTTAATGCAGGCGCAGAAATTCACAGAATCATGGGAGGCAGTAATTCCTGGGCTAGGGTCACAGACTGAATAAGGAGAAAAAGAGCTGAGTATGACCAGTCACTCCCTGGCCTCCTGACTATGGACATCATGTGATGTCCATAGCTGCCTCAGACTCCCACTGTCCTGACTTTGCTGGGTGTCAGGATGGGCTGTAACTTTGAATCAGCCCCCCCCCAAAGCCTTCTTTCTCTAAATTGCTTTCGTAAGGTATTTTGTTCCAGCAATGTGACAAGTGACTAATAAGGGTCCCAAGAAGTCGCAGGTGGAAGTGTTAACATCGACCAGCAGCTTCCTCATCACCAAGGTAACAGGAAATTCTCATTTGTCAGAAGAACTGATGAGAATGTACTTTTTATTTTAATTAATCAATTAATTAATTTTCATCTTTTTGAGACAGGGTCTCCCTGCAGCCCCAGCTGGCCTGGAACTCAAAGAGATAAACCTGCCTCTGCTTTCCAAGTGCTGGGATTAAGGGCTTGCACCAACACACCCATCTAGAATCTACTTTTTAATACCATCAGTGGGGGTCTAGTGATCAGGCAAGTCTGAGAAACACTACTTGGCATCACTTGAAAACATTTCTTCAGTACCATGAGGCAAAGCCAGCAGGATAGTTTTCACAGAAAGACTGTCAAGAGCTAAAGGCACATTGTTGTGTTAGGGAAAGATGAATGACTTGTGGTTTTTGTGGGAGTGATGGATATGCAGGTAAACAACTGGAAGCCCAGCTTGACTGACTTAAGGGCCAGGAGGAAGGCCCTGAACGTCAGATGTGATCAAGAGAAGGGAGATGATGGGCTCCAGGTCAAGGGGAAGTAGTGTGGCTTCATGGAAAGGTGTGGATAGCCAGGAAGAAATTGGATTTCTATAGATAGGAAGGAACTCGAATCTCAGTTTGTAGAATTTAGTACATTTCCCAGAGTAATAAGTCACTTACTTCAAAGACATTTTTTTTGACACTAGACCCATTGGACTTCATGAGTTTTGGGCATCATATTAAGTCATAACTATTCCTGGGTTACTACATAGGTAGAAACCTCACAAAGAGACAAGTGAAATAAAGAAAGGCTGAGCCAATTTGGAAGTCACCTGGTCACCAGAGAGCAGGATTCTGACTCTGTTCTTCAGGTATATCTGAGGGAAGAATGACAGATTATCTGAACAGAGACAGAAGGTAAAATGTTTTTCACCAACCAGAGGACCCCAATGTTTTTCACCAACCAGAGGACCCCTCTCCAGAAAACCAACTCTAGAAATGACAGTGGAAAACTTCATGGAAGTGGAGAAGTATCATGAAAAGTTTCTTCTTTAAACTTTGTTTAATACATATTTATTTCTACTTTTAAATTATGTGTGTCTCTGTGTGGGAGCAGTATGTACATGTATGAGTGCAGGTGCCCTTGGAGGCCAGAAGAGGGTGTCAAATTCCCTGGAGTTGGACTTACAGGGGCTGGGTGCTGGGAACTGAACTGGAAGAACTGCAAGAGCAGTATACACTACTAAGTGCTGAGCCACCCTGTCAGTCAAGGATCAGCCAACATGAAAGTATTGAAAATTCTACTGTTATTATACACAACATGTTAGATTATTATGGAAGTGTTAGTGAAACATTCTCCATTTCTTCTTGTTCATTGAATACATTTAAAATATTGCTTTGCAAATCCACAGAACACAATACGCAAAGACCATTGGTATTGAGAAAACATTTCTGTGTATAAACAGGAAGTGTAAGGCAATGCTGGTTTGAGTTCATACTATCAACTAGAAAGAAGAGAGGTGCCCCGTGCAAATTGGGGAGCAGCTCTTAGCAGCCATCCAATTGGATCAAATCATGAGCATTTCCTTCTACCAGCTATGGACCAGATTTCTTTGTGGAGGAAGAACCATGACAACAGTTTTGACTGCTTAACCTAGACGTCCATTTATATTTCATTAGGGCATTCGTAACTGTACAGAAATAGTGTCTAGAGCCAAGGTAATCACTCACTCTAATTATTGGATCTCTCACCATTACCTCAGGTATAACTACTGTATTTGCCAAAAGTTTAATTAAAATGAGATAGAATAATTAATATCATGGTAAACATGAGACAAACCAATAAAACTGCAATGCTTTTTCCTTCATTCTTTCTAACTATGCTAAAATAAGCTATTTCAATTTTCAGTAACGAGTTACTTAAAATAGTTTCTACAATATTAATTCTTTGGCTATTTGTCTCAAAGAGGAAGAAAATTTGATATCCTGTTATCTTGTGTTAGGATGAAATAATTGTACTATGTTGTACAACTATTAAAGATATTTCCAATAGCCAAATAAAGCAAATGTCTTTAAAAATCAATTCAAATTTCTTTATACTGAAGCCCTTTCCTTGTGATGTTGAACTGATTAGCTTAATTCTCTAAACTGCACAAGGACACATATATCACAGAGAAGTAGAAAACACCTTAAGTTAAATGATCAAAAACATATGGATCTTTAATCTATGCATTGTTTAACAACTCTGTGTTGAAATATTTATAGTTTATTAAAGACTACAGAGTTCCAAGTGGCCTCTTTTAAAACAAACTTATTAAATCAAAAACATTTTGAAATACGATGTGTTCAGAACTTCCTCCTTCTCTATCTCTGCAAGGAAGAATTAATAGTTGTTCAAAATACAAAGTCCTAAAAGACATAAAGTCAGTCTCAAAGCAGCATCCTTCTAGAATCCTCCTGTGTTCTGAGCCCTCTCCAGGAGCAAAGAAACAATGGTGCAGTACACAAGAGCCATCAAAAGGGAGCACTTTCGAGCCACCAAAACTGTGTCAGCCTAAGATGCACCGTTTCCCTCACTACAAGGAGAGAACCTCAAGTATTTTATGTGCTAAAATGATCATTAAAAATTAAGTACCACATATAAGCTGCCATTTAGAATATTAATTTACTTTTGCTAATCATGTTTTTAACTTGAGGCTAAAAGAGTTCACTTACCGTTCAGATACTCAGGCTCTGTCCAGGAGACGTTAAAGGAGCTGGGTGAGGAGGAGCAGGCTCTGGGGGCTGGCACGCCTTCCGGAACTGTCTCCTCCACCACGGCCTCTCTCAACTCACTCAGCGTACAACCGCCATCCGTCCACACCTAGCAGAGAAAGGACACTTCACTTTCATCCTCAAAGTTTAGATGAATGGTGAGAAAAGAGAATTTACATAAAAAGTTCTAGATTCCATTAAATAATAGTCCCTTCACTCCATCAAAACAAATTGTTTCAAGGCTCAAGTGGGACTTTCATTTAGATTGCTTTTTAGGCCATGGAAGCTAATATCTAAAAAGTTCAAAATAAACCAGGGGCAAGAAGAACCACCCCAGCTATAGCCTCAGTGTGTGAATGGTGCTATTCAGGTTAGCCTTATGCAGAGGATCTCAGAGTGAGTTTCATACACACACACACACACACACACAAACATACAACTTATACACATATGCACACACATACACATACATACATACATGCACAAATACAGAGTCACACAGACATACACATATAGAGACATACACAGGTACCTACATACATACACACATATATGCACACATAAAGACAATGCATACTCACATGTACATGCACATACACATATATAGCTGTATACATACAAAAATACGCAAATAAAACCACACACATACACATATGCACATAGATATACATGAACACACATGCATCCACACATACATATATGCATACATATACAAACATGGACACATGCACATTCACATGCATAAACACATACATGCAAGCACACACATAAACACATACATGTAAGCACACATATATGTAACACAAGCATACATGAACACAGATACACATGTGTACATACATACATATGCATGCATCAGTACATGCATAATTCATATACACTCAGATACACACATACATACATGCATACATACACACATGCATACATATGTACAGAAATACAGGCATACATAAACATGTACACACTCGGATAAACAAATGCACATGCACATACAGACATAGGCACATACCACAATGCCCACAAAACTGTGTCAAGAACTATTAATGAATGAAGAATCCTTGAGGAAAAAGAATTCTAGTTTTTGCAGGGTGTGGGAAGAATCACAGAAATGGCAATTATTTTTAACTCACTGTCCCATAATCCACATGTTGACATTTCAGTACCATGAGAAATTAAAGAGTATTTCTCAATCGATCAATAAAAGTATTGCTGAGTCAATGTTTAATGGCTTAGAGGACCAAGTTTGTGACACAGGCATTGGAGGAGACATGTCCCCTTAAAACATGGCTGGCAAATGTCAAAGGAACCATATCAAAGTATCACCCAGCACAGACATGGAACATAATGTTCAAGACACCCAACATACCCAGAATGAACAGTTAGTAATTCTTAAACCTACTAGATAATCATTTCCTTAGAAAACTGAAACCTGCTCGGTCCACACCTGCTTGATCCACACCTGCTCGGTCGGTCCACACCTGCTGGCACATATGCACAATCACACCTTCATAGAAGGATGCTACCCAAACCTTGTCCACTCAAGCCTTCCTCAGAAGCTTTCCAGGCTTTGGCTGAACCTCAGAAAGCAAAATTCAAACATCCTCACAAACCATCAAATTCCACCCAAATCAACTCTGAAGAAATGCAGCTAACTTGAAAGGCAATGAGATTGGACAGTGAGTCAGTGCCTTCCATGGAAGACAGACATTACTGATGGAAACTGAACAGCTTTATTTCTGCTGGTGTCTGCTGCATTGTCAGCTAGCTATTTTGACAGGTAGGTAGTCAGGATTCTTTTCCCTAAAGTTAGAAGGGAGATGACACATTTTTAGACATGTTTGTCTATTGGAGTATAACACTATTTCCTAAGTTGTTGTAACTTGTTACATACTTTTCCTTATGACTATAAACAAAACTTAGTATCATCCACTTAGTCACATTCTCTCCTGGTATAAGGGACCAGCAGTAGGGCTCAGCAGGTAAAGTGCTGAGGACAGAGTTCTAGCCCAAGAATCCAAGTAAAAGAGCTGGGAGCAGCAGCTCCCGATTGTAACTCCAGTGCTGTGGAGGTGGAGGCCAAGGGTCCCTGGGGCTTTCTGGACAGCCAGCCCAGCCTAATCAGTGCTCCAGGCCAGGGAGAGATCCTGCTTCAAACTGAACAGGGTGGGGCTGGGGAGATAGCTTAGAGAGTAAAGTGGGTGTGGCACAACCTCAAGGACCTGAGTTCAGATCCTGAGCAGAGAGTGGCAGTGAGTATCTGAAACTCCAGTGCTGGGCCAAGCAGAGCACACTGGCCAGCCCGGCTTGCCAGGCGGCAAGGTCCAGGTTCACCAAGAAACCCTGTTTCAACAAAGTAAGACCGCAAGAGAGGCCTGAGAGACAGCTCACTGCTTAAGAATGGGTTCGGTTCCCAGAGCCGATAGGAGGCTCACAACTGCCTGTAACTCCAGTTCCGGAGGATCTGATGGCATCTCTGACCTTTACAGTCATCTGTACTTATATGGTGCACATGCAGATACAGATAGATAATAGGTAGACAGACAGATAATAGAGAGTAGATAGGTGATAAATAGTTCAATAAATCAATCAATCTAAAATCAAGGTGGAGCGTGACACTGAAGTTGCTCTCTAGCCCCCACATATATAAATAAAGCAAATACAACCCCTCCCACATGTATACCCAAGGAGAGAGCTACAGAAACAAATTAATAAATTAATAAGATGAACAGCATGTGAGGAATCATACTCAGGATTCCACAGGCACATGTACACACACACACACACGCGTGTGTGCACACACACAAACATCTATACACACCTGAAAGAACAAAAACAAAGCTTCAGGGTACCCCATTATAGCCCATGAAGTAGGAAATTTCAAAAGAAATTAAAACTACATAAATAAATTAATATCATAAATGTCTCAGAAAATATCCAGAAAAAGAGGCTGTGATGGTTTAAAGGAAAAGTTTCCCTCATATGTTACAAGTATTTGAATCCTTGGTTCCAATTGGTGGCACTGTTTGCTGAGGTTTAGGAGGTGTGAGGTCCTAGAGGAAGCAGAGGGAGCATGTGATGGTGATGGGGGCCTTGCAGGTCTTTAGGGGAGGAGATAGCTAAGACCCAGTTTGTCTCTCTCTGCTTCCTGTGGCTGCTTGAAGACGTGAGCACTCAGCTTTCTGCTCCGGTTGCCCGCTTCCATGCCTCCCACCAGGATGGACTCTTACCCCTCCGGAACCATAAGCTGAATAAGTTCTTCCTTCTGTAAGTGGTCTTGGTCATAGTATTTTATCACAGCAACAGAAAAGTAGCTAATACAGAGGCCATGGGAGATAAGTGAGCTCCCAAAGTAAACACAGTAAGAGGAACATTCTGTCCATTTCTCGGAGAGAGAGGGGAATCCATTACTTTCCAGAATTTCCTTCCTTAGAGATGAAGCATGGAGCAATGCCTTCCTGTGAACAAACACTCTGGGATTTGATTGTGACTGTTATGATTTTCTTTTTCATTTTTATTTCTGTTATAAAAACATTCCCTTACTATCTGTTCCCCAAAGAAATACTGTATTATACCCTAAGAAATATAATCAGGTATTTCTTTAAACAGAATACAACATCAAATTGAGTTTCTTTTGAGAATTTTAGGAGATTTTCTAAAATAAATAAAAATATCTTCTTTGGGAAAGTTGTTCCTTAGACTATTATCTGAAATAAATGACCTAGGACCTTGACAAACCAGCCCAGGGAGGAATTTTTGAGAATTTTTTCCTGGCAAATGTAATAGTGTATACAGAATTGTTGAAATAACTTTGTTTCTCTCCATATTTTATGCATTCATTTATAGGACCTCTTCTTAAACTCCCCTGTGATTGGCCTAATGTTATGACTTAGATAAATTACACAGATGGATTGATTAAAGATGCTTTTATAAAACAGAGAGGATTATGAAGGCCTGTGAGACAGTGAAGTTGCTTTAACCTCTTTCCTGTGGCTTTTATTTGAGTGTGGACACTCAGAAACAGAATTCATAGTGTCATATTGCCTGCCAGAAAAGACAAGTAGCAACTGACCTAAACGTGAATCTTATATGGTAAATGGAATGCATATCTAATGGAATTACAGCAATAATTTTTGAAACTTTGACTATTAGAACTACTAGAAGTTCTTTTCAGGTAAACAGGACCCAGTGAGGGAAAGACTGCAATCTATTTTAAAATTTGAAGAAAAGAACAAGTCTGTTTTATCCATAACAATCTTTTCATAAGAAGTCAAGCTTGGGGGCTAGGAAGGTGGCTCAGCTGGGAAAGTCCTGCTGGGCAAGCAAGAAGCTCTGGTCCCCAACATCTCTGTGAAAAGCTGGGGTTGGCTGTGTATGTCTGTAACCCTAGATCCTTGGGCGGGGAGGCTGTTGGATCCCTGGAACTCTGTGGCCTCCCAGTACAGCCAACTGGTAAGAGAATGGCAGAAGAGAATGCCTGACATTGATTGGTGAGCTACACATATACGTACATACACATGCTCCTGTGCACAAACACAAACACACATATACCACACACACCTACACACAAGTCAAATTCACTATGTTCATTGATTAACATTCACCTAGCGATAAATACCTAGCAGGGTTAAAAAGATGCTCAAACACCTGTCTTGACCTCAGCCTGTGGTAATAGTTTTTCACTCAACTGTTAACTTGCTACGTCTATTAGGAACTATGACATGTTATCAAACGTCAAAATAGTTACTGTCATGGGAACCAGCATATTAGACTATTTCTTGCCATGGCAAGAGCACTTGTTATGGCATCACAAAATTGCAAACAGCAATATTTCCAAGGAAATTATTTAATTATATCAAAACTCTCAGATTCTTTATGAAACAATTGCATTTGGTACTCATTCCTCAGAGAACTGTATGTTGTTTCCTGCCTCATCCAGGGGAATGTTTTTTTTTACACTGGACACAGAGTTTTGAAAGATGCAGTGTCTACATATCTTGTGCTTAGAACCTGGTCAAACGCAGATTAAATGGAGCTACACAGAGCAGGACTGCTGTTCTGAGTTTGGTATAAATGGCCTTGGTTCAAATCCCTGTGGCTCTTTCTTCCTTTTAAAGGCTGCTGAAGGGCTTTGACCACATGGCTTGTTTCTTAGCCTGCATCGACATGCTAGGACAATCTAAAGGCCACTCTATTTTCCTGAGCACCTGCTCTCCTTCTACTAATCTAATGACCTTGAAAGCTGGTTATTATATTGAAACTGTGAAATATACAATAATCCCTCAATTAACCAGGATGAACCTAAAATGTTCTGGCTCATTTAATCTACTCCTTAACCAAGTTAAATTAAAAAAAAAAAACTTTTAGTTGAATACTTCCTGAAAATACATTAGAATCTTTTCTGCCCTGATAAATACACTGAAATTAAAAAGAATGCTAGCGAGCTTATTTCTGTAAGAACTGTTAAGGTAAGAACCCCTATGTGTTTATGTCCTGTGACACCCACATCATTCAGTACCTGAGATGTACTATTTGGCTCCACAGAATATTGCTTAAGGTTACCTTTTAGCACCATAGAATTTTAGGGCCCTCATTGAGTTCAATGTCCTAAATTCAGTTTTGAAGGAAGTGAAAGTCAATGTGCTTTAGTGGAATTGCCTTAGGTGAGAGAATAGTAAAATTGGAACTGAAATTCAAGGGAACAGACCACTAAGTTAGTGATATTTGTTTTTCAAGATATAGCAAATTATAAAATAGAGCATATTGAGATGGATTTTGACTGACTACCCGGCATATTCTAAAAATTGTTTTGGGAACAGAACTTTTCCCATGTTATTTATTTATATCCTTTTGCTAAAACCCCAAACTCCAAAAATTTTTGGAGACTCTGATTTTCATATGTATGGCTATTTTGAAAACAGTGTGGACTTAAACATTAGGTTTTGAAAATCAAGTTAGTGTTCTGCTTAGCTCTTTAGTAATACCACTGTAAGAAACCCAAACTGTCATTTCACAAATCCATGAGCTGTGCTGAGTAGCTAGGCACCCAGGAACAGTTTGAGCAGGTATTTAACACTACCTGAGTGCCCTTGTTTTGTGGTGTCAACTTGGACAGTTAGCAATAGTTGAATGCAGTTTATTTTCTCGTGGTATAATATTTGGAGCATTCAAGAGCATGCTAAGTAAAATGAATGCACACAGTGTCTACATAAATGTAAATTTATTCATAATCAAGAGCAGAATATTTTCTATGGCATTTATCAAAGCAAATATCCTTATATAGGTATTGCTATAAAATGAAGAGTGTGTTTAAAACAAATAGGGACAATCTCATGTTTATATTCAGTTATTTTCAGATGTGCTATTAAACTTAAAAAAGATTATATTTCATCAAAAAAACAAAAGAAACTACTGAGTACAAATTCCAGAATAATATCAAGGTCTTTTAAAAGACCTTTTTATAAAGTGCTATTTTGCATTAAAAACCATTTTCTTCCTAAGAAAACCTCTAAACTGTTGATTCTGGGGTTTATTAAGTGACTGCTTTTCTGAGACAGAAGCACAATATAAATCATAGTATAATGACAATCAAGAATATGTGGCGGTCATTTGAAGCTTCATTTAAAAATACAAGATCTAAATTCATACTGTGCTTAGTTTTTCCAATGAATACAGGCACCACAGGTAACAGCCTTATTAATCGAAGCACTTTGGAAAAGGCTCTCAACAATCATAATATTCTACAAATGATAAAAAGAATTAGTTCTGATAATCTCAAAGCAGAGTTAAGAAAATCTGATTCAGAAGGTTATTCTACCCCTGTAAATATTACAAACTAAATATTTAGGTTGTTAATCAATAGATTTCATATTTAGGGTGTACAGGGAGTTTTCGGTATCAGTCCCAACACATGAGGGTTTTGTTTTGTTGTTATTTTGTGGAGGAGGAAAGAAGAGAGAGAGAGAGAGAGAGAGCTGACTTACCCCGAGCTTGACAAGGTATTTATTCCCAGGGAAGAGGTTTCCTAGCAGGTAATCCAGGGGCTCTTCAGTGCTGTTGTAGATGGCACTCCACTCTGTGGAATCCTTTGTGTGACTTGAAACGTACAACACATAGTGTTCAAGAATCCCATTTAGTTTCCTTGACTGTTTCCACCTGGGAATGAAAAAAAACAATGATAGCTTTATCAGTATCATTCATTCACACTGAAACTGAAACATGGTGTATTTGCAAAGAGCACATGTGAACTTTGTTACCACCATTTAAAAATGACATGGAGGGGCTGGAGAGATGGCTCTTGCAGAGGTCCCAGATTCAGTTCCCAGCACCCACATATGGGATATCAACTGTCTGACACCCTCTTATGGCCTCTCTGGGCATTGTATGGCATGCAGGTACTTATATGCATGTAAAACACTCAAGCACATAAAAAAAAATGAAAACAAAGAAATACAAAGAAATGACATGGAAAGCTCAAAGGTAAGTCATTGCCAACAACATATATGTAATTATCAAATGGCTAGTCAGAGGACCATAAAGAAAATGGGACATAGTTCCTGCTTTCTAGTTACTTATTGTGTGTGTGTGTGTGTGTGTGTGTGTGTGTGTGTGTGGCACACTCAGACTTTTACATGGGCTCTGGGGATTGGAAGCAAGTCTTCATGTTTATGTAGCACGTGCTCTTACCCAACTGAGCCATCTTCCCAGCCTCATTGCATCTGATTTTAAATAGCTAACAATATAAGAATGCATGGCTACATTTTTACCTTGAATGTAGGCTGTGGGGCAAAAATGGGGAAACCTAGTACCTGAGTACTTATGAGGTTTGCCTGAGAAGAATAAGAAAACAGTCCTGAAAATCCCACAAATCTGGCATGGAGAAAAGGTGTTGTTACATAATGAAGAGTAGAAGCCAAGAAGGCTGAGTTGATAGGCAGAACTTCTGGAATGAGGGACATGCTGCCCTTACCTTGGGGGGATTTGGATGGACGGAAGGAAGCACAGGGGGCATTTCAGATTAGAGTTATGGCACATCAGGGCAATAAGAAAGGAGAGTTGCAGAACAGTCAGAAAACAGCTCAATGAGAAATACTCAGAGACATGGGAACGTTTAGAGCAAATTCCAGGGCTCAAGGTAAGGTGACCATGGCTCAAGGTAAGGTAACCATGGCTCAAGGTAAGGTGACCATGGCTCAAGGTAAGGTACCCATGGCTCAAGGTAAGGTAACCAGGGCTCAAGGTAAGGTAACCAGGGCTCAAGGTAAGGTAACCACCACTCAAGTTTCAGAACAACAAAAAAATGAATAATAATACTTTTAGGCTTGAATTAATGTCATAATTTACTCATCATCGACTTTCTTTTATAGATGAGAAAACAGGCAGAGGTAAAAATGAATAAGCATTAATTTGATGGTAATAGGAATCTATTAAATTTTAACTCGTATCACAATATATTTTGGACCTCATATAATGAAAAATGGAAAAATCCTCACCGATATAAAAAATTAAGAATGCTCACATGTGATATTCCTTTCTGATTTTAGCTAAATGGAATTAGAAAAAAAAGAAGTCTTGGTTGGGAGAGATGGCCCAGCAGTTAGGAGCACCGGCTGCTCTTGCAGAGGACTGGGTTTATTTCTCTGCAGTCACTTGATGGCTCACAACTGCCTGTAATTCCAGTTCCACGGGATCTGACACCCTCTTCTGGCCTCCATGGGCACTTACTGCACATAGCACATATACATATATGCCGACAAGCACACACACATCAAATTTAATAAATACATATTTTAAAAGAAGTTATAAATATACACATATTTATAGGTGCATTATTCCAATTCTTACAAAAAATTACAAAACACACTCCCCTTATAAAAATCTGAAGTTGGGAAAGTGGGCAGTTTCCTTTTACTGACAATAGCACAGAAGCTGTGTACATGCATAACTTGGCCCAATTACTTAAAGACAAAATGGAAATGAAGATGGCAAGTGGTAATCAAAGGTTCCTCGAACCACTGGTCTAATCATCTCTAGGCATTTAATCACAGAACAATTAGTCTGATGTCACAGCCCTTCTGATTGAACTCATTGGGTTTTTTATGTGAACCATCATGTGCAAGAGGCAAGATTTCTACTTACTGTACATGTATAGTTCTAGAATCCAGGACAGTCAGTATTGGGGCATCCACTTGTTCTGGAGGTAGCCCTGCTGTATGGGGGATGGTCCTGGAGCTGTTTGTGCACCCCACGTGTGTGCACGCACCAAGTATAAATTGGTGGGGCATGGATAACTCTAAATCTGGGGGGGGGAGAAACAAGAATTCGTTTACCAAAATGCTTATATTCAGGAGAGTGCAATCCTTATCTGATAAGAACTGTGAAAATAAAGCTTAATGTAAGAATCAATAGGTATGAAAATCAATAACAATAAAATATAGGTGTTTTCTCCCTTAAATACCATAGTTGTATTGAAAGGGATCTGTGTCAGTAAAACTCTTGGTTTGACTTTTTCATTTTAGCAATTTGTTTTCTTGAATTTCTGTGATCAGGTAAATCATTTTCTGAGTTTAGTCTTAGTTCAAAGACTCTGTTAAAAATAAATGAGATATTTAAATTATTTTGAAGCATATTTGGAGACAACAGGAGTTGCTTTTGAAATGCAAATACATAGCCCATAACAATGACTTTGAGTTTGCAATTTCTTTCATCAGACTCCTCTCCTGCCAGTCCAGCAAACACTTATTTGACCTTCAGATTCTCCAAGTTGATTGCAAATGTCTGTCTCTTTGTTTATAAGATTTCTTGGGGCTGGAGAGATGGCCTAGCGGTTAAGAGCGCCGACCGCTCTTGCAGAGGACCTGGGTTCGATCCCCAGCACCCACATGGCGGCCGAGAACCATCTGAAATCCAATTCCAGGAGAACTCCAGTTCCAGGGGAATCCGACACCCTCTTCTGACCTCCGCGGCATTGCATGACACGGGTGCACAGACCTACACGCAAACAGTACATTCATACACATAAATAAATAAAATTAAATTAAAAAAAATTTAAGATTTCTCTAATGGTCCTCATGTACGAACCTCAGCTTTTGGCCAACCCTCT
>VZQC01014540.1:603219-625637 GCA_009823505.1 Rhizomys pruinosus
CCCCTCCCCTCCCCTCCCCTCCCTTCCCTTCCCTTTCCTTTCTTCTTTCCTTTCCTCCATTCCTCCTTTACTTTCCCTTTCTTTTTACTTTTTCCTTTTTCCTTTCCTCTTTTCATTTTTTTGAGACAGGGTCTCTCATTGACCTCTCTCTGCCTCCATAACACTGGGATTCCATTCATGGTGCACTACTCCCAGCTTTCTGACACGGTTTCTGGGGGCCACATTCAGGTGCTCACGCTTGTATGACCGGCTTTTACCAGCTGAGCCATCTCCCCCTGCTCCTACCTTGTCATACCTTCCCTTTGCTCCACATTCTGGCTGGGCATGAAGTAAACCACTCCTGACATGTGGTCCCAAGCTCACAGCACTTGATTCAGGTATGTGGCAGCAAGCACCCTTGAGTTGAAAACTCTCAAATCATGAACTAAAATCAGTCTTTCTTCCTATAAATTTCTTTTGTGGGGGTATTTTTTTATGGAGAGAAGTAACTATCTACCTCTTCACTTGAGATCCCATTCAAGAGAATGGAAATCTTTGAATGCCAAAGAGCCATCTTCTAGCATGATGACCACATTATTTCATGATCAGAGTGATGCCTAATTTGATTTTTTTATTTATCCAATAATGGGTAGGCAAGGAGAAAGAGAGAGAGAGACAGAGAGAGAGAGAGAGACAGAGAGAGAAAGATGAGGAGAGAGAGAGAGACAGAGAGAGAAAGATGAGGAGAGAGAGAAAGAGAGAGATCAATGCACTTATTTAGACTGCCATTATTTTTCTTAGAAACACATTGTCTAAAAATCTCGGAGTCTTACTACAATATTGATCAAACCAATGGAGGGCTGTAAGTATAAGATGAAGGGAATTCACCAAGTAGTAACACTTCAAAACAATAACAAAACAAGCAAGAACTAGAACATAGAGACAGACCAACATGCAAAATGTTAAGAGTATTTTGGAGTGAGGACACACAGTCATACACAGGTGTGTGTGTGACATCACAGGTGACTCTGTGTGCTCACTCCAAAATACTCTTATTTTTCTAAAAATGTGCATGATCTATACATATAATGCAGCTGGAGGAAAAAGAGGCCACTGTGTATCAATATCAATTTATTACTTAGAAGAATTTCTATGCAAAGCCTAGTTAACACATGCCCTGTGTCAGCTTTGATGTTACACTGCTACCCTCTTCAATGACTTCATTACTGGCTCAGCTTTCTTTGCAATCATAATCTCCCTTTTGGCAACTTCTACCTCCTCAATAATGACTCATCTGCAGTTGACTTCACTTTAGCTTCCTCAAGTGCAATGGCCTTCACCTCGGCCTCATTTGTCCACCATTCAGCACAGCGATACTCATTCTTTGATCATCTTCAGAACAATGTCCAAGGCCCTAAATCTAAAATCTTCCCTCTGCAGACACAAGCAGGTAGCTGCCTCGTGAAATCACTCCTTCCCCACTAACCTCCAGCTTCTCAAGACCTTATCTTCAGAGTATCTGTCCTAGTGGCCTTTGCTTTCTATGACCTGTGATCCCCAACTCTAAAGCCATTCTCTTCCTGGAACTCATGTCCTGGCTGGAATGTGGAATGTCCTCTGTGACTGCACTGGGTTCAACTCTTGGTTGCAGCTATTGGAGCTGTTCTAGAAGGTTGTGAATGAAACCTTTAAGAGGTAGAAGTTTATGAGAAGTGGATGGCTAGGGGCAGGGTTTGTGGCGTTATTACCTTGACCTCTCTGCTTCCTGACTGTGGATGCAATGAAGCCAGCTACCTCGTGTTCCAGCTGCTCTGCCTCCCACCTCCTGTTATGGACTGCATCCCTTCTTCAACTGTAAGCCCAGACAAAGCCTCTTCTTCCTTGAATTCCTCTTGCCAGTTATGACGTCATGGCAACTATTAAGATAACTGATAGAGAAGATTAGACCCAGGTATGGCTGGGTTAGAATAAGGGCAATGTACAGGTCTTTACTTAAAAAAAACGATTCTTTGAGAATTGCATGCAACATATTTTGATTATATTTAGACTTCTGCTCTGTCTATAGCCCCACCCCCTGATGTCATGTTCTCTCTTTTTTTAAAGCCCTATCCCATCTAATTTGTGCTCCTCAAATACTCTAGGATGGCGGATCGATCCATCAAAGTCTCCTCATCCTACTAGTTATCACTCTCTTAAAGAAATGGACTCTCATTTTCCCAGCAGCTGTAGGTTTCCAATAGACCCTCAGCTAGGTTGGGAAGTCTTGCCCACCTCTGCCATCCATGATTGGTGTTTGACTAGCTTGTGTTTGCACAGACCTTGTGTGTGCTGTTACAAGCACCGTGGGCTCATCTGTGCACCTCCCCTGCTGTGTCCAGACAACACAGGTTCCTTGTGTTCACCTGCCACCACTGCCTCTTGCATTTTTTCCAATTCTTCTTCTGCAATGATCTCTAAATAGGTTTTTGGAACAGGTTTATGAGGGGAACACTGGATAATTTTGAATGTTAAGCTAGAAAACCCCTTGAATGCTGCAAACATAGCTGAATGTACTATCCTGGTAAGAGTTCAGAAAGCTGGAATGTCAGGAAAAAATGTGGAGATTGGAGTCCCAGCTTCTGAGGGTTCAGAAGGGATCCAGAGCTCTGTCAGAACTAGCTGTACTCTGTCCTGGTCCTGAGAGCTTGAATGAGGCTGAATTCAAAAGTAATAAATTAATTTATTTTCTGGAGGAATACTCAAGATCGGAGAGCAGCCAGGCTGTGTCATGGTTACTGCTCACTGCTGTTAGTTCAGGTTTACAGTTATAGTGACAGCTGGGCCAGCAGGATATGAAAAGACACAGTTCAGTAAGGAAGGGCGAGTGTAAGAAAGGTCAAAGTTGTAGATAATTATGGTGAAGAGAAAAAAGCTGTAATCACTAAAGTAATTAGCACAACTAAAGAGGAAACTCACATTTTATACTGAGACAATAGCCAGGATTCCCAAGTACAAAATGTTCCAGCTTCTGAAAATGTAAATTTACTGGAAAGGTAATGGCCTGAATGGAGAATGCCAAGGGTTGGTTTGCTACTTGAAAACAGACTAGGGAAGTTTCCTAGGGGTTAGATTACAGAAGCCATTGTACCTGTGGTCCCAGGGGAGCAGGCTACATCTGAAGCTGACAGCAGAATTTGGCAGCATCACCCATGTGGCACTTGCATATATGAAAGATGCTTGAATGATGGTGACATGGAGGCTTATACCAAGGCTCCAGAAAGCATTTGAGGCCAGACAATATGGGGCAGGGTCAGATTCCCTGAAAGGAAGCTCTAAGAAGGTACCACATGAAGCTGGGTAGGAGAACTCTAATACAAAATGAAGACCTCAAAATGTTAGAAATGCCAGGATCGGGCTGGAGAGATGGCCTAGTGGTTGAGAGTGCCGACTGCACTTGCAGAGGACCAGGGTTCAATCCCCAGCACCCATATGGCAGCTGAGAGCCATCTTTAACTCCAGTTCCAGTGGAATCCTACACCCTCTTCTGACCTCTGTGGCATTGCACGACACGGGTGCACAGACCTGCATGTTGACAGTACATTCATACACATACTAAATAAATAAATAAATAAATAAATAAATAAATAAATAAATAAATAAATAAAAAGAAATGCCAGGACCATGGGCTGTCCACCTAGGAATACTGCAAGCTCAGAGCATATTGGCTCACAAGAAAGAAGAGCTGAAGGGATGGGCTTTCCAAGGCCCTTGGAATCTAGATGATTCCCTAATATGCCTCAAAGGATTAGTTAAAAGACTGCCTTGACTCTCAGAAGAGACTATGAACTTGGGGCATTTGAACTGTCTGTTAAAGACCAGGGTGACTTTTAAAGTTAGAGTGAATATACTTTCCATTATGAGATAGCCATGAGGCTACGGAGTCGGGAGTGGGTTGTTCTAGTTTGAATGGAAAATATCTCCCGAAGTGTTTGAGCACTTAGTCCCCAGTCTGTGGTGCCCCTTTAAGAGGTCTGTCTTTGCTGGAGGAAGTGGACTAGAGGTGTTGTGGACTGGCCCAACTTCCTGTCCTTTCTGTCTTCTTAATTGTGGTTGTAATGCAACCTGACCTCACCCTGATGACAAGGCCTTCCATGCCATGATGGACTGTAGCTCTTCTTAACCTATAAGGCAAAATAAATCTTCTCTCGAGTGACTTATTGCCAGGCATTTTATCATAGCAATGAGAACACAAGTAAACATTCATCTTCCCAAGTCTAATGTCAGAGATTGAGTTGTGTTACTCTGACATGTCCACTGTCTCTATACTTAGCTCTGACTAAATCTTATATATGTCATGTTTCTTACTGTACTAAAATTACCAAGAAGCATTTCAGACTCAGCACGTGAAAGAGCTTACTATGATTTTTTTTTATTTCCTCATTTGAAATGGGCCTTTGGAACGACTCAACAATAATTATCTTATTCCATTGTTATATGGATCTGTGATTGTATTCCATGATTTTCTCGGATATTATTCTTCTCTCATATTCAATCCTAAATTCCTCCAAATTAAGTTATAATTCCATATCTTTTTTTTTTAATTTCATTTATTTCTGTATGTGTATGAATGTACTGTCTGCATGCAAGTTTGTGCACCCGTGTCGTGCAATGCCGCGGAGGTCAGAAGAGGGTGTTGGATTCCCCTGGAACTGGAGTTCTCCTGGAATTGGAGTTTCAGACGGTTCTCGGTGGCCATGTGGGTGCTGGGGATCTAACCCGGGTCCTCTGTAAGAGCGGTCGGCGCTCTTAACCAGTAGGCCATCTCTTCAGCCCCATAATTCCATATCTTATCTGTAAAGTAGCTGTCATTTACAGAACACAGTGGGTTAGGAAACAGGAAGAGCAGGGAAATTCTGTACAGTGACTGAAAGAACATAAAGGATTTAGAGCTCAGATACAACATTTGGGAGGAACAGGAAGTAGGTAACCTCCCATATCACAATTCTTGCTCCCTAGACTGAAGAAGAGTGACAGAGGAAGGAAAAATGAATATCCTCTCAGAAACTGGACTGGATCCTTGTTTCCAACATGGAGTGCAGAGACGAGAATCAAGTAAAAAGAAAAGACCATGGCATCTGTAGGCACACGGGGCTCCAGGAAACCATCAGGCATTTCAGTTTCCTGAGCATAATACAGAAACAATAAGACAGACAGACATTCACACTGGATCTAAGGGAGTGTCTCTACAAGGGACCCCTTTATATGGAGGAGGAGGAGCCTATGTTCCAAGTGCTGAGAACTGTGTGTCAGCCCAGGCGTTGTCACATCAGCAGGGGAGGAAGAGAACCTCAGAGTCACAGGGTTCCCTTGTTTCCTAAATAGGTTGTTTGGGGCTGAAGTCAGATGCTAAGCTTTGTGAGTTCAAGGCCAGCCTGGTCTACAGAGTGAGTTCTAGGCCAGCTGGGGCTACAGGGAGACCCTGTCTCGAAAAGACCAAAAAAAAAAAGAACCATAAATGTGCACATTGACTGGGGCCAGAGTCTGCATATGTGTTTGCTGAAGACAGATTTGCAAATGGTACATATTCGACCCCAACACAGCCTAATGATTTTCAACTCTGTACAGAAGTTATTTTTGTCCAATTTTACTTTCAGCTAATTCACAAAAGAGAATAGCTTTCTAGAGGACATATCTCATTTGGGGAACTCTCTGATGCTGCTACAGCAGGAATTGGAGACTTTCTTAGATTCAGAAAAATCTGAAAATATAAACTCAGGAGTACAAAGAAAGCTAATCTGATTAAAGAGATCTTTTTACTTCCATGTCATTCTTATGCTTCCTCTGCCAAGCCCAAAGTGGATTATTCTTAGAGTATTTCCTTAAGAAGATAGAGTCCTTTGAATAATGAGACATAGAAGAAGAAAGGGTGGTAAGAGGTGGAGGAGGGAGAGGAGGGAGAGAGAAAGAGGGAGAGAGAAAGAAGGAGGAAGAAAGAAAGGAGGGAGGTGGAGGAAGAGGGAGAGGTAAGTTGGGGGGGGAGAGAAAGCAGACTGGGAGGGAAAAAGGGAAGGGAGGAATGGCAGAGAGTAGAAAAAAAGAGAAGAATTGGAATCGAACTAGATTCTCAGAAGTTGTACAGGTAACCTGATTGGGACAGGCTTGCTGAAATGGGAAGAAATGGTAAAGAAAAGAGATGGGACATTTAGGAAGAAAAAGGAGGCATGGGTGTGATGGCTATGCACAAAGATCACATGAAATGAGAGTTTCAAGGAGTTATGGAAAAGTTACAGGTTGATGATTGGTTTTAATGTCATCTTAACACAGTTTTGAATCACCTGACTAGGAAGCCTTACCTGAAAAACTTTTCTGATGGCCTTAATTGATGTGGGGAGACCCACTCCAAACATGGTCACAGCCCAGGTCTACAGAGGGGCCAGGGTGAGGAAGGTGTTCACCTGTGCTGCTTTGGCGCTCCCTCTTGGCACTGAGTTGACTTATCCAGTCCCTGCTGTGGGCTTTGCTGTCAGGACCTGATTCCAGGCTTCCATTGTTGACTAAGTGGCTCTCCAGAAATCCTCCAGGTTTTTAGTGCCAGGTGGGGAATGCTGAGGCACCCAGCCTTGTGGTCTAGGCAACTATTGGGTTGTTGGCCTCTCTATGGGGGGACAGCAGCTGTGGATACTCTGATAGCTGAGTCCCCACCCAGCCTCATGGACCAATCAACTACCAGATTCTCTGCTTCTCGGGTGTGATCCAGTGTAAGCTGATTAAATAAATTCATTTAATATATATAAAATATATAATATATTTAATATTTATTCACCCTATAGGTCATGCTCCTCCACAGAACCAGAATACTCAAGGAAGTGAGATATTCTTCAAGAAGTGAAACCATAAACAAAGTCACCAATTTAGAATTTAAAGCAAAGAGATGTGAAAAACAAACAAACATACAAACAACAACCCCTCCCCCCCAGTTCTCTCTCAGGCTTTGTAACATGTCTCCACAATGCAAGGCGGCCCTTCATGGGCACTGCAGTAGCTCAGTGCAGTCTAACAGTCACAGAACCCTACACAAGTCTGAACTCAGTCAATGGAAGGTAGGAGAATCCTGAAACCAGAAGGCCGCTGTTCCACAGGCCCTTTAGCAAGATATCATGCCTTCCATTTGCTTGAGTGCAGTATTTGCATAAGCTCAAACATGGGGAGCTGTGGACAGGGAGGAACAGATCATGCCAATAGGCATGAGAAGTGGATCCACTGGCTTCGCCACAGACGCAGTACAAGAAAATGCATCCCAGAACATGGAAACTTCAGCCATTACTGTCAGCCAAACCATAATTTACAATACTGGCCATGAATTATATACTATTTTACGATTGATTTCATGCCGTTGTTCAGAGAATTTCATTGATCTCAATTTACAAAATGAACCAATAAGCAGGCAATGATTTTCTTTTAACTCCTGGTATCAATGGAGGTATTTATATCTTCTTTTTTGTTTCATTAGGAAAAAAAAAAAGCAGTCCTTGCTTCTTATTCTTGAAATGTTAATGGTGCTGCTTCTGGTAATAACTTAATATTTTAAATATAAAAAACTCTCAGTTTGTTCCTGGTTTTATTTTGTCTGTATATCCATCCCATTAATAATTGCATAGATGTTTAAAACTTGAGAGCACAGTAGGCAGAATTGGACCACATTTTCTCTTGCCATTTTGATCACTGGTGGGTCACAGTTCAGTGGGAATGCAGGTTACACATGCGGCAGAAGGTATGGAAGACATGGGATCTCCATAGGTGCCGGCCACACTTGCTTGCTCAGCCTTTTGATTTCAGAAAAAGTCAGATTCTGAACTTATACTGAGTAAAAAGTAGAGGCTGTATTTAGCCTGAAAGAGCATCCTTGATATTTTCTTCTTCAGAGAACCCTGAACTTGCAACATTCTTTTCTTTAGTCCAAATGGGTAATCGAACATCACTGAGATCCAGGCTGTGCTTTCTAACAAACTTACAGAGTTGCGACCACTGTCCTTTTAAGGATTTGGACACAAGATTAGATCCATAGCACATAAGAAATTCTTCTGCACCTCATCAAGGAAATCTGCATCCTTCCCCTTTATTTTATTTTATTTTATTTTATTTTATTTTATTTTATCTTATCTTATTTTATTGACAGGGTCTTCCTAGTTCTAGCACAGCTGGAAGTCAATATGTGGACCAGGCTGGCTTCCATCTAGCAGAGATCTACCTGCCTCTGCCTGTAGTGGGATTAAAGGTGTGTACCACCGTGCCTGGCATGTCCTTCTCTTTTAGAAAAAACATGTTCAGTGTTTCTGTTCTCCATGGACCTTCTCTTGCCTGTCCTCCCACACAGAACTCACACTCTTCTGAGCTGCCTTCCTATCATGCCTTGTAAGCTTCTTTACCCTGGCCACCATTCACACCACCACCATCCACCATTGTCTACTCTTTATTTATTTATATTTATTTATTTATTTATTTATTTATTTATTTTGGTCTTTTCGAGATAGGGTCTCCCTGTAGCCCCAGCTGCCCTGGAACTCACGCTGTAGACCAGGCTGGCCTTGAACTCACAAAGATCCGCCTGCCTCTGCCTCCCAAGTGCTAGGATTAAAGGCGTGCACCACCATGTCCTGCTCATTGTCTACTCTTTTAAAACAAGGGGCTTCTCCTTATGGGCATCTGTTACAGCCCCCAATGCCCCAGATACTCCTGGTGACTGAACAGCAAAACCTTTATTGCCATAAGATAACTAGAAATGAGGAAAGTAGGACCAGGTTCACACCTCCTGGCTACAGGGGATGATATATATTAGAGAGATTTCACTGAGAAGGATCATCATTCTGTGGTTTGTATGAGACAAGTAAACCTCATTATTGGCACTCATGACAGGAAGGGATGATGCTTCCAGGTTTCCCTCTTTTCTTCTTTGGTAGTTAGAATATGACTCTGCCATGAAATACTGTACAGGCTGACAACATCCTTGGCCAGCTGCCTTCCAAGGTGACTTCCTCAGTGCTTCTGACATTCTTTGTGGGGCACATTATAGTATGTTGAGCCCAAGGTTGTTTTCTTGGGTTCTTTCAGAGTGGAAACCTGGACTATCCCCCACTTTGCTACTCCCGAGCCTCCTTCCTACCCTATTTTCTTATCTCTAGACAAGAACAGATGCAGAATTGGGGAGTAGGAACATTGATGTCAATTTTCACCAGTGCTTTCAACTCAAAAACCAAAGAGGTGACAATTGAGATAACATCCCAAGATTCTGATTGGAACAAATGTAGTCAAAGAATGTGGCTAAATTTTTTTTCAAAGCTGAAATTTCTCTTGGATTTAGGTATGCTTGATATCATGCTTTTTATTTTATTTTATTTTGCTATCATGTTTTAAAATAAATTTTGGAGTCAGTATTTTTCAAGATCACACTAAGGTGACATTTAAGATTTATAAATTTTGAAAACTGTGTGTGTGTGTGTGTGTGTGTGTGTGTATGTGTGTGTTTGCCACATGTGTGTAGGTGCCAGTAGAGAGCAAAAAAAAGAGGCTCCTGATCCCCTGGATCTGTAGTTCCAGGTGGTTATGAGCTGTCTGATGTGGGTGCTGGGACTCAAACCCAGGTCCTCTAGAAAAGAAGCAAGCTCTCTTAACTGCTAAGCCATCTTTCCAGGGTTTGATATATTGTTAAGCAACAGAGATTATTAATTAGACATTAGGTGAATAGTAAGTATGAGGTGAAAAAGAGAGAAATCTGTAAACCAGTGTTTCCAATAAAATAGGATATTAAATATGAAATATTGTGAATTTAGTCATATCAGCAGAATCATGTGGACTACCACCTGCCAATTACTACCATAGGCACTATTAAGTACTCTGAGAATGCCTTTCAATGAAAACCCATAATCAATCCTGTAATCTTAATTTAAGGCTTGCTACAACCTAGCCTCACACTTGCCAAGTGTGTGACAGGAGGAAGTAGTGAGTCTCTGCCCTCCAGAGAAGAGGTGTCTCTTGTGGGTGGCAAGATACACATTTATTTTTTGGCAAGCCCTCTTGCCAGCTTTCAGAGGCAATTCAGATGCCACCTCCTGTGGGAAGCCTTTCCAAAGTCTTCTAGTGTGAATGATTGCTTTTTCCTGTTCCAACAGTATCATCATTTACTCCTATGACACTTCATCTTGATTCAGTGTATCATTAGCAACATACTTCATTCCTTCTTTAACATGAATTTATGCTTCTAAACTTAAGGTGAGATCATTTGAGATCCACACAAGGGAACACATGGCATAATCAAGTGGAATTCTATTAAAGATAAATGTGGAAGGGGTCGGTTGGGTATAAAATGTGAAGGTGTCTAAAACCACTAGGCCATGGCCACCTTAGCCCGGAGGGTTACATCAAGCTAGGGACAGAGCTGTGCTATGGGAAGGGGCCTCCATTCCAGTAGAGCACAGCCACTGACTGTCTGAGTTCTTCCTGATGACCATCTCTTCATGGTGATTCCCACAAGAGGAACTGGGAGAATCCAGAGGTAGAACACAGAGCATGGAAGAGAAGAGGAGAGGAGAGGAGAGGAGAGGAGAGGAGAGAAGAGGAGAGAAGAGAAGAGAAGAGAAGAGAAGAGAAGAGAAGAGAAGAGAAGAGAAGAGAAGAGAAGAGAAAAGAGAAAAGAGAAGAGAGCACATACAAGAGATTCAAAAGGGCCTTGAGGATGGCCTTATTGGTAAAAGGTAAGTGTGAAGACTTGAGTTCAGTCCCAGCACTGACATGAAATACTGGCTATGGCTGCACATGTCTGTCACCCTGGTGGGGGGTACTTGGAGACAGAAGGGGTCCTCAGGCTCATTAGTCCGCCAGTGTGGCTGAATCTGTGAGCTCCAGGTTTAGTGAAAGGCCTTGTCTCCAAAAAACAAGATTGAGGAGCTAGAGAGATGGCTGGTCTTATTGAAGACTTGAGTCTGAATCTTAGCACCCGCATGGCAGCTAACAACCACCCATAACTCAAATTCCTGGGGATCAGACACCCTCTTCACGTCTCTGCAGGCACTTCATGACATGAGTGCACTTACACACACACAGGTATAACACTCATCTATAAAATTATATATATATATATATATATATATATTAAGATGGACAGAGATAGAGCAGGGCATCAGAGGATCTCCACACACAGCACACACATGTGCACATGTACACATGCATACACATACGTACAGAAAAATAAAAATATAGTTGACTAATTTTAAAAGAAAGAACAGAGAACTCGTACAACAGAAATGGTGGGGCTGGTGTGAAAGCAGGCAGATTAATTAGTGAAACAGAACTGAGGAGTCCATGCATTTACAACAACTTGACTTTTGACAAAGGAGCCAAATATATACACCAGAGAAATAAGAGCATGCTCAGTAAATGGCTCAGTCAAACTGGATAGGGGCATGGAGAAGAAAGAAGCTAGATGAGCACACTGCAACTTAGAGGCAGGCACAGGAGCAAACTTTCTGAACAGGATTCCTATTTCACAATCATTAAGTCTAACAATTGACAAATGGGACTACAGGAAACTAAAACACTTCTGTACATCAAAGGACACCATCATTCAAGTGAAGAGGAAACCTACAAAATTGGAAGAAAAAAAACTACTGGCTCCAGAAGGATGCCACATCTATCCAGTTATTATCAATATGGGATGATACATCATTGGCCTTTTATATGACAAGTTTAACAGCATTTCACCACAATGTTTTCTAGTATTGACATATTATCTATTATCATATCTCACCCAGTTTTCAGTATAGAGATAGTGATGATAAAAAAAAATACTCAGTGCCGATGGAAGTTGTCTTCATTGGGAAAATGATGTTATCGAGGCAATTATGTTAACAATAATTTAAGAATAATAAATGATGAATAAGCAAATAGTGCATGGAAAAGAAAAGATAATATTGTATGGCAGTGTAGAAGAGAAATTAATCCTGTATCCAAACAATTTGACTAAGATACACCTGTTGCATATTCCTTAAATAAAAATTTATTCTTTGATGATTAAAAAATCTAAACATCAGATGAACTCAAAGCCCAATTAACTTTGAAATCTTAAATATGCATATTTCAATTCAAAATTTAGAGAGGTCAAGAAACTAAGTGGTCATTGGTGGTGGGGGGAGGCTTTCTAAGGGGTGGTAAATGCAGTGGTATGAAGAAGAAGGGTTAAATGGAGTGGAGTGGGAGGGCAGGGCAGAAGAGGGAGTATGGAGAGTGATAAATAACATTAAAGACCTTTAGAAAAAGCCAAATGGAGCCGGGAGTGGTGGTGCACACATTTAATCCCAGCACTCTGGAGGCAGAGGCAGGTGGATCTCCCGATGAGTCAACCAGAAGGCCCAACGTGGTCTTACAAGTGAGCTAGGCCAGCTGGTTACCCTACAGGGAGACCATTGTTTCAAAAAACAAAAAACAACAAAAAAAAAAAAAAAAAAAAAAAAAAAAAAAAAAAAAAAAAAAAAAAAAGCCAAATGGAAATCTACCACTATAGAAGCTTTTTGTCATATATACAAATACACTATAAAAAGAGCTTAAAGCTAGTTACCCTATAATAAGAGAACACTGTTTCTTCTAGGTAACATGGGCTGGAAAAATGACATCTAGGAATGGACTCCTTTTCTAGAAGATGTAGCCAGGCTCCCATGGATCTTAAAACAATACTATTGCCTCTGCTCCTGGTTATCCATCAGAACTGCATGGTAAGATCCTATTGCTAGGGGCTGGAGAGATGGCCTAGCAGTTAAGAGCACTGACTGCTCTTGCAGAGGACCCAGGTTCAATTCCCAGCACCCACATGGCGGCTGAGAACCGTCTGTAACTCCAATTCCAGGAGAACTCCAGTTCCAGGGGAATCCGACACTGTCTTCTGACCTCCGCGGTATTGCACGACCCGGGTGCACAAACCTACATGCAGACAGTACATTCATAGACATACAAAAATAAATAAAACATTAAAAAAAAAGATACTATTGCTGAAGTCACTACAAACATGAGCTGTAGAACAATAAGGAGAAATCAAGCTGATGCTGACTGCAGAGCCTTATTTCTAGTGGGTAGTGTTCATAGTGCCGGGGGGGGGGGCTATGTATGCTACTAGAGGGAAAAACAATCATCAACCCTACCCAGCTGTGAATTCTAACTACAACCACAAGGGTCCTGGCAAGATATGCCCACAGGTGCAACAGTGGTATGGATATTAAGGAAGTAACCAAACACTCTCCAATTGGATATATGGTCCACTCTAGGGGATGAAACCCATAACTGACATTAGGAACCTGAGGCTAGACAGGATACAGGGCATAGGGGAGAGCCCAATACTAGTTTTCTGCTAAATAGTTCTCATGTTAAACTGACTCCTAATGACTTACCTATAGATTAATATACCTTACAACTGTCACCAGAGAAGTTTCCTTATGCAACAGGTTGTAGTTAACACAAAAACTCACAACTGGCCAATGTGCACAGAACAAGAAACTGCAGAGTGTGCATCCCTAAATAAGACACCTGTTTCAGACTTCAGCCACCCAAGGCTCAGGGATCACTGTGAAAGCAGGGGTGGAAGGATCGTAAGAGCCAGAGGTGGTGGATGACTACATGGGACCAGAGTTTTCAAGACAGCTGGGAAGTTACTCATCTGAACTCCACAATGGTGGATGGTGACAGCATGCCCAATGCATGCTCAAAGCAAACTAGACACAATCATAGAATCAAGACAGGGAAGTAGGTGACCAATCCCAACCCAATTTAAAAAAATGTTGACATCCAGTGGCTGCTGGGAGAGGGAGAGTCAGCCTCTTTCATGGATGGGACTCTTAGTAGGTTACCTAGGCTCCAGCACAGGGCCAGACTCTGTAGGCCTTGACATATGTAATAGAGTACATTAAATTATTAAATTAGGTAATTAGGTAGGGGAATACACGAAGGTATGGCTAGGAGAGGAGATTTAAATATTATCAAATTATTTTGTATGAAAATTCCAAAATACTTAATAAAAATGCAGATTATTAAAAAAGAAAACAGAGAACTCTTATAACAAAAATTATGCTTGATTTGACACAAATAATCATTTCTCAGTCACATTAACGGCACATTGAATATACTTTTATACCTTAATACTAACAATCTTGAAACATGATATTTTAATTAAAATATTTTATTTTAATAAAAAATATTTTATGTGTACAAGTGTTTTGCCTATATGTAGATAAGTGCACATGTATGTGCAGTTCCTGCTGAAGCCAGAAGAGGGTGTTAGAGCCTCTGGAAGTATAGTTATTGATGGTTGTGTGCTGCCCTGTGGTGTTGGGAACCTTTGACTGTGTATGATGCATCACACCTGCATTCTGAAAAGCAGGAGGCTGAGGTAGGAGGATTTCTACTAATTTAAGGCCATCCTGGACTTCATCCCAAATTCTAGGCCAGACTGTGCTACAGGATAATACTTTGCCTCAACAAAACCAAACCAAGTAACAAAAACAGCTTTGTTTTTGTTGAGTATTGGTCTCTTCATTTATAAAAGGGGAATTCTGTGGCAAACGATTTCTGTGATTAAATTCTCTCCTGTCTGTATATTTTTCTAGATCCCTTGCCGTTGATAATAATTTGAGTAAAACAAAGCTTATGTTTTAGGTATTTACTTTAGTAGGTCCACAGACTGTGATAGTACTGCTTATTTAATCTGTATAAAATCCCCTTTGCAATTTCACTTGAAATTATCCATATGCTGATCAAGCTAAGAGGGTATTCACTTATGCCTATATTGGTTACTTTTCTCATTGCTGTGAGAAAATAGTTCGCAAAAGCAATGTACAGAAAGAAGGGATTATTTGGGCTTTAGGGGAAATGGTTTTAGGGGATAGCCCACCATGGAGGGGAAGGTGGTGGAAGGCTGAGAGGGAGCTTCTCACACTGCAGCCACAGGCAAGAAGCAGAGAGAGCTGAGACTGCTGTTAGCTTGCTTTCTCCTTTCTATTCAGTCAGGGACCCTGGCCCAGAGGAAGATGCTGCCCACATGTAGAGTGGGTCTTCCTCACTTAATCCTTTCTGAAAACACCCTCATAGACACACCTACAGGGGTGATTCCAAGCAAAGTCAAGCTGAGCAAGAAAAAACACAAAGCCCATACACTGGAACTGTCATTAAAGTGTCTCATACAACAGGATTTATGGATATACTAGCAGACACCCTCAGGTACTGAGAAATTGGGGCAGCCAACTCACTCCTCTAGGTCACAAGCTCTCACACTTGGGAACCTCCAACCTCTGCCCCTGAGTTTCACAGGACTCTTTAGGTGACCTGGCAGACAGAAGACCATTCATGTTTCTCAGTGAACAAAGTTTACAAGGATTCGAGGCAGGCCAGCACGGGGAACAATTTAGCAACATGGGACTCTACCTGGCCCGAGCAACGTCTGCACTCCTTTTCTAATAACAATTCACTTGTAGAACCGAGATCCCTTACCTGTAAGAATGACATACAATCGCCCTGCTCTGAACAATGGGTTGTGTTCCCTCTCCCCTTAAAAACAATCCAATTTATACAGATCCTAGTCAACCATACTCCCCTAGTATCAGTTATAAGAATAAAAATGCCAGTCCAGCCTAGACTTGTTTTAGGTACATGTACAAAAATGCAAAACTGCGTCCCCAAGTGAACCCTCAGAGAGAAACACACATTTACACAGATTTATGCCTATCCATAACTAGGCCCTTGCAATCTGTATGAGTCCTTATTTCAGTCCTTTGAATAAGACACCAAGAACCTGAAACACTGATCTCAGAACCTGACCCTCTTTGGCACTATTTGGAGCTCTGTAGAGATACCTAAGTGATATGACTATGGCAGTTAGCTAACTGATATCAGGTACAATACTAAGTGGAAATGAGAAAACCCATATAGACCTCCAGGAGACACAGGAGTGCTACTTCCAGGAGTCAAAGTTCATTACAACAGGTGAACACAATGAATCAGGGAACTATGACTAATGAGTAATGAGATATATTTGTGCATCCAGATTAATTGTTCTGGGAAAAACTGAGATAAATATATCCACCACTCTAATTGTATATCTCTCCATCTGTTGCCTCTCTGCGTGAACTTTAGGGTGTAGTCATTAGGTGGGTGGTTCTCCAATCCTGAGTTTTGGGATTCTCTGTAGTTCATAGAGAAGAAACATCCTTAAAACAGTTGTAGGGAAGCATTATATAAATTGGTACTGTGTAAAGTTGATAAAAAGCACAGAATAGAGCCTATTTTCTTTTTTTAATGTAAATTCCAAACCAAATTCATTCCTTTCCTAGCAAAGAATGTTCCACAAAAAGGAACAAATACAACAAAATCAACTGTAACACGAAAATGAAAAAGGAAAGTACAAAATGACATACTCATTGAACTTGAGGAGAGAAAAATAGAAGAACTGATTTGCACAACAATGTACACACAGAGAGAGACCATAGTTAATAAAACTCATGGACTAAAAGGACCATGCTGCAAACATAAAATACACATCATAATCTAAGTCTGCTTGGCTGTATCCAAACACATTTGCAGTAACATTCCATTCAGATATATGTCAATTAAGTAGTACCCAACATGGAATAGTATTATGCATTTGTTAATTAATTAATATTAATACCAGTGATTATGTCATTAATTAGGTGATTTCTCTTTCCCTAATTTCTCTAGAAACTGGTTCCTTAAACATTGGGAATACTGTTGGTTCTAGTTTCCTTTCAATTGCTGTGACAAAACACTCTGACCAATTCCAACTTGGGGAGGAAAGGGTTTATTTGGCTCAAAACTTGTGGGTCACATTTCATCACTGAGGGAGCCTACCATGGCAACTCAGGGCAGGAACTTAGAGGCAGGAGCTGAAGCACAGGCCATGGAGGAATACTGTGTACTGACTTGCTCCCCTGGCCCATGCCCAGCCTGCCTTCTTATACTGTACATAACAATCTGCCCAGATTGGCACCACCCACAGTGGGCTGGGCCTTCCCACATCACTCAACAATCAAGACAATATTCCACAGATGTGGCCCAGGCCAGTACAATGAAGCCAATTCTCCAATTGAGGCTCCCTCAACCCGGGTGTGTCAAGTTGACACTAAAGCTATCCAGCACACTGTTGATTTAGTCAACATACATTTAGTAAAAATAATCCTGATAATACTATACAGAAGATTAAGGATGAAAAAAGTAGCAGGTTTCCTTACATTCCTAACTCATAGCTCTTAAAATTTAAACACTGAGATGAGAGACTCTGACATAGACTGAGATTATTATGGTTTCACTGATGAATATGATATTAACTACAATTGAGTTTGATTAATAACCAAATGACCAATTTCCTTTCCTTTTTTCTGTGGTGTGAAAACCTAAGATCTGTTCAAAAGCAGGCAATTAAGACTTTAAAACATCATGTGATGGAATCATGGAACTGGGAATGAAATCATAAAAAAAAGCCAGAAAGTAACTCCATAAAAACAGGCATGTATAAGGGTTTGTGGAAATAAGAGTCGAAAAAGATAGGGAACATACAAAGTACATTGTTGCATCCATATTTATATTGTGAATTAAATGAGACACATGTCATAAAAGAAATTCCCAGAGATGACTGCATGGCACAGTTAATAGACAGCAACTTTTATCAATTAATGTTCATAAATACTGGAAATAATATACCTTAAGAATAGAATATTTGTCATGTGATGATATAAAGCATTGATGAGTTTCTTCTACTAAATGTATGACATATAGTCATGACTTTTTGTGAAGAGGAAACACATGAATTCAACCTAATATATATGTATATATCTTTTTTAGAAATAAGTCTCATCACTCATTTATTTAACTCACTCCATGTATATTTTTTGGTAACTGCTATGTGCATTGTCTATGCATCTTGTTTGCTAATATAGAGCAGATAATAAAAGTTGTACATAATGTTTTCATATATATCTTGAATTATATACTGCTTTGCAATATATATATATACATATACATATACAGAGCTATGACTCTAAGCCATTTTATATTCCTTCAGTAAATTATAATAAATGATGGTAAAATATTTAAGAAGAATATTTTCACAAAATTATAAATTATTGTGTACCTGCTATTAAGGAGACTAAGCCTCCTTTAAGAAGAGCTAATTTAGCAAAAACTGAAAGTTTCACTGATTAATAACAAATTAAAGTGAAGGAATCAGCATCAAAATATATATAGACATTAAACTCAAGGTATTAGTAGAATTAATAATCTCTCATTTTCTACGGGCTCTTTCTCCTTTTATCATGTCACACAGTGAAGCATGTACACAGTAAGCTATGAGGGTATTTATAAACATAAATCCAGCTGCTTGCCTATGCTATATCATGAATCCAAAAAAAGAGAGAGAATAGTGTAATAGGTACCCATTTGTTTGCCTTAGAATGAATGTCTTTCTGTCTTTTAATTACATTTGGCATAGAATCTATGTCAACCTTTTCTTAGCCTTTTCATGGTAGTAATTTTTTGTCATTTTTTGAAATGGGGTCTCTCTGTAGCCCCAGCTAGCCTGAGACTTCCAATGTTGACCAGGCTGGCCTTGATCTCACAGAGATCCACCCGCCTCTGCCTCCTGAGTATCACCATGCCCCTCTTTCTTGGTAGTATTTTTACAAGATTTTTATTTTCAGAACTATGATGATATGTTTCTTAAATGCTGTATTAATGTGTAGTTAAGATTGGTATTTATGTCAGGCGTCATGGCACATGCCTTAAATCCCACCACTTGGGAGGCAGAGGCAGGCAATCTCTATGAGTTCAAGGTCAGCCTGATCCACATAGAGAGTTCCAGGACAGCTGGGGCTGCAGGGAGACCCTGTCTCAAAAAAGACCAACAAAAACAAAACCAAACAAAAAAAAAAGAGCATTGGCATTTATTAGCTAATTTTATTAATAGCACATCTTTTAAAAATACCATATTTAGAAAGCTAGGGCAGAATATAGTTGCAACAGCCACTAAAACAAAATGATGTAAAATACAAAAGCCAAACTTCAAGTTTTATAGAATATTTATTTTCCAATGTAAGTTTCTCACAGCTGGTGTATTTGAGAAGTGGCTACTCCAAAGTTTGTTGAAATTGAGGTTACACTAAATGTATATAGCTTTATGGAAACCATTTATTTGATTTATATGTTGAAAACCAAGCTTAACTTTATAGCTATGACTCACCAAGGGGAAATATGTTAAAATCATCCATATATTAATACATTCTTTTTTGACACCCAACGTTTCAAATTAATATAATTTATAACCTGCTTCATCTTGGATTATGCTCACACGTGTGTGTGTGTGTGTGTGTGTGTGTGCGTGTGTGTGCACGCACACGTGTTGGAGCCACCCAAAGACATTCCAATCTCTCCATGTGAAATTGTTTCTCAATTGCTTACACGTTTAAACGGTAGATTCTTGGGAGGTGCTGGGCTTGCACACAGTTGAGAGGGAGAGAGAGAGAGAGAGAGAGAGGGAGAGAGAGACAGAGAGAGAGAGAGAGAGACAGAGAGAGAGAGACAGAGAGAGAGAGAGAGAGAGACAGAGAGAGAGAGAGAGAGAGAAATAGAGCAATGATATCCTTGCAAAATAACTTTCAGTCTTTGTCCACTGAGAAAGACTTCTCCACACTCCTGGGATGATTTTCTCCCTGCAGTCTCTTCCTGAATTAGGTTTGCAGGAAGTGGACAGTACTGCAGCACTGGGGTGGGGCTCCTGACCTAAGCAGTATGCCTTAGTGTCCATGGGCCAGTCACCAAGGCTTACCCCACATCTTAAATGCACAGTAAAGCAAACACATGACTTAAAAGATGTGCAAGCCTCCTCAATATATCAAGACTCCATTTCATGAAAACAAAAGGGAAAAATCATGAAAAACAATTTTTTTCACTTTCGAGAATAAATATTTTCTGATGTTTCCCTTCATAATTTATACCTTCAAAAGATTTCCACATGTAACATAACTTATTCAATTTTATACTAAAAATATAAAGATTTAAAAAAATATTCCCAGAACTGAGGAGATAGCTCAGCCAATTTGCTAACCAGTCTTGTTGAACTAGATAGAATTTATTCTGGTAACAACCTGATATTTTTAAATTCCAAAAACTGAAGCTAACATTTGAAGATGAGACATTTCAACTGAGATGACATCTTTAAGATTCCATTAATGGTATGATGAAGCAATCGATGCTGTATTAATATTTTGACACCACCGACTGTTATGAGTAATCTAATGACATTTTCCATCATCCTTTACAGGAAACATGTAGTTGAGATTTGTGATTTCAAAGTCAGAATATTAGAGTATCAAAATACCCTTCCTAGCTGTGTCATTAACTGTTGTATAAACATAGGCAAATCAATGAATGCTTCAGAATCTCTATTTCCTCATATGGAAAATGGTAATAATTCATAGGGGTGGGGTATGCATACCTATGCACATACATGTGGAGGCTGGAGGTCAACCTTGGGTGGACCTGGCTTTTTGAGGCAGGATCTCTCATTTGCTCAGGGATTACCAATGACATTACGCTGGCTGACCAGTGAGCCCCAGGGATCCACTCTTGTGGCCTCCTCAGCTCTGGGATGATTAGCACAGGCCACCACACCAGGCTTTACTATGTGTGTTTTGGCAGTTACACTTGGGCACTCATGCTTCTGTGGCAAATCTTTCACTGGCCAAGCCATCTCTTCATTCCTGGGAATATTTTTAAAATCTTTGTACATCATTGGTTAATTTAAAGATGAATAGGATCTGTTACATGTGAAAATATTTCGGAAGTACAAGTTATGAAGGGAAACATCAGGAAATGTTTATTTATTATTGCAAGTGACAAAACAAGATTTTCTACATAAGAAGGACGCTATACTGGAAATATTTTTATATTAAATTTCAGATTCAACAAAATATCTTCATTTAAGTATCAGGATAAGCAAAAGATAATAAAATGCAAATGATAAAATAGTAAAATCGTCTGCAAGATAGACCCGTGCAAACAGTAAGCATTGTAATATATGCTAAGAATATTTACAAATAGGAAAATATATCAATTTAAGTAATTCACAAAGCATCTAGGGAATTTTAAGAAATTAAAAATGTATATATACAAAGTAAAAGGGTGTTGATATTGCAAAGTTTATAGTAGAGAACGTTTTAGAAATAAATTGTTGCCTTTAACATATTATGCAATCTCCTTTCAACTGCAGTACAGTCACTAAAAGCATGATTCAGAGAATAGCATACTACTTTGTTAATGTGCTTATTTTATTATGAAATGGTAAAGTTTATGAAATCATCTGATCCCACTTATATGAATATAGCTTTGAATTAACAGAAGCAAATAAGGAGATTTTAAATGTGTAAGCAAAAAAACCCCAATGTTCTCTGGTAGATAAAATTGTGGAAAATATTTTCCTTATATTTCTCAAATTTCTTTTATATCTATGATTTAGTATTTTTGTAGTGCAGCAATTATTCCATATCCATAGATTCATTTTCCACAGTTTCAGTAGCTCACAGTCAACCATAGTATAAAAATGATATGAAAAATTCTTGACACATCAATTTATGGATTTTAGGTAACTTTATCGTAATCTATTATTATGGTTATTCTATTTTGTTTTCTGTTCTTTTTTCTGTTTTTATTTATTTTTTATTTTTTTACAAGTTTTAACGATTTTTAAAAATTGATTGATTGATTTTTATTAAATCTAGACCCCTGTCCCCCACCCTATCCCCCCACCCACCAGAGCTCATTCATTCTGCCAAACATGCTTTTCATTTCTTTCTCAGTCTTTCTCAATATGCTCCATGTGGAAGTTGGCTGTTTTGAGCAGAAGTTCACTGTTTCAGTCAGTTCTTTGATGCAGTCCTTTCTGTTGTTGTTGTTGTTGTTGTTGTTGTTGTTGTTGTTTCCAATATGCATCACTCCCAACTATATGGACAAAAGCTCAAGGGGCTGTGCACAAGAAATACTTACGACTAGGTAATTGGCACTAGCATCCACAGATGAGGGATACCATTCATCATTTGTTTTTCTGGGACTATGTTACTTCACTCAGCATGATGTCCTCTAGCTCCAGCCATTTTCGTGCAAAGCTCATGATGTCATCTTTCTTTACTGCTGCATATGTGTAGATGTACCACATTTTCTCTATCCACTCTTCAGTTGAGGGGCATTTGGGTTGATTCCAGCTCCTTGCTATTGTGAAGAGAGCTGAAATTAACATGGCCGTGCATATATCTCTGCAGTGGGGTGAGTCTTGAGGGTACATGCCCAGGAGTGGTATGGCTGGGTCGGGTAGCAAGTTCATTCCAAGTCTTCCAAGGGTTCTCCACACTGTTTTCCATAGTAGCTGT
>VZQC01014540.1:629837-715746 GCA_009823505.1 Rhizomys pruinosus
GTGTCCCACAGTTCCTGGTTGTTCCACTTTTGTGTATTTTTAAATTTTTCATAATCTTTACTTGAGGTTTTTAGTTGTTCTGTGTTATCTTCCAGGTCTGATATTCTTTGTTCTGCTTCCTCCATCCTGCTTCTGAAGCTTTTTCCATTCCTTTCCTCTTGATTGGATGAGTGTTTGATTTCCTTTTTCATTTCCTCTTCTGATTTCTTTAGTGTTTCTACTTCCTTTTGGAGCTTCTCAATCTCTTCCTTAGCTCTTTGCTTTGCTGGTTGGTTTCCTTATCTTTTTCAGCATGGGATCTTTTCAGTGTTTCTACTTCCTTCTGGAGTTTGTCATTTCTCTCTCTAGGTCCTTCTTGAGTTCTTCATTCTCTTTTCTTAGTTCTTTGATTTGCTCTTTATAATCTTGTAGTTCTTTAAGTATGTTCACAATTGTGTTTCTGATATCTGTGTCCTGGGCCATCCCCAGGGGGATCCCACTGTAAGAATCTTCCATAGGGTTGGTAGAGCTTGGTGTGAGATTATCCTGCCCCTTTCCTGTGTTGTCTCTTCTTTGTGTTCCTGGCATATGGGCTTCTCCTTGCCTGTATTCCAGTGTGAGTCCCAAATGCCTCTTCACTGTGTTGAAGGCTTGCTTTGCTTGCCTACTACAGATGCCTTCTTAATCTCAGTTGTTGGGGAGGAGGGGGAGAGGTGTGCTCTTTAGCAGTACCTGTGCTTCAGGTGGTCTTGGGAGATCTCAGATCTCAAGACTCATACAACCCTACCTTTTATACCAGCTGGGAGGATAACTCTGTCCCCACAGCCACAAAAGCCAATTAAGCCAAAGACAACTTGATTAACTAGATTAAGTCAAACAACAATTAGCCTTGCTGAAGCACCCAGCTCCTACCTACTTACCTGCGATTCAGCTGGTCTTTGGAGATTTCAGATCTCAAGACTCACACAACTGTACCTTTTATACCAGCTGGGAGGATAACTCCATCCCCACCACCACAAATGCCAATTAGGCCAAAGACAATTGGATTATCTGGATTATGTCAAACAACAATCAGCCTTGCTGGAGCACCCAGCTCCTACCTACCTTCCTGTGCCTCAGCTGGTCTTGGGAGATCTCAGATCCTCAGTTCTTTTATTACTACCTTAAGCTTAATTTATAAATTAAACTTAATAACATGTATGTGCCTCTAGGATCAAACAGTGTATATAAGATTCAGTATTATCTGGTTTCAAATATACAGAGGGCTTTGGAAGTAAAGCTGTCAAGTGGTATGGGTGTGTTATCTTATTTTTAAATTTTTCTTAATCTGAAATGGATCACATAGTAATACACATGAATGAAACACTATCTAAAAGATAGAAATGACTTTACATGTAGATGTAGCCTTCCTCTATGCTTCTTTTCCAATTACCTGTTTCCTGTCCTCCACAATAACCATATTCTTCCCTGTCCCTCCAGGAAAAGTTTATCCACACACACTTAAATCCACAACTCTTAGCAGTGTAAACTATCCTACAAAGTGCCCCGCAGGATAATTTGAAGACATTCCTTTGTGTGTGGTGATGTGCTCCTTCTATTAATATCAGGATATTTTATTTTGTATTTTATTTATTAGCTATAACTTGATCACCTAATTATATTAGTTAACTTCACATTGTTGCCTTCAAAACACCTCAGAGAAACAATCTAAGATTGATTTGGGCTCAGGTTTTGGCCCATGGGGACTCGACCCCCTTGGTCCCCTGCACTTGGGCAGGATGCCATGGTAACAGAAGCATGGGTCGGGGGGTGGCAGGTGTTCACATCCAGGTGGACCAGAAGCAGGGAAATCAAGTCAGTGAATCGGGAGCCAGGTGTGATCCTCAAAGGCTCACTATCTGTGGCATTATCCTCCAGATGGTGCCACCCAAAGACTGTACACATAGCACCACTAGCTCCAGACCAAGAGTGCAGACAATAAACCCAGGGAGTGCTTCATATTCAAACAATTAATATTAGTCTTCTATTAATGTTCACCAATTTTAATTGTTCTTAATTATATAGTATTGTAGCTCTATCTATAATCTATCAATCTATGTATCTATATTTCATCTATCATCTATCTATCTAATGTGACTAGATAAATAAATGTTAGAATAATCTCAGGCACATTAAAATGCAAAAGTCAAAATACTATTTATTACTTTTCATAACTTTTCTTACTGTTACAGAGACACACATTTTAATTAGCTGACCAAAAAAAAAGAATTTACAACTGAGGGCTTTACAGAGTTCATGAGGTTTAAAACTGTATCTTCAGCAAATCTTTTACTTCTAGAAAGCTAGTAGCTGATGTTTTTAAATAAAGAGATTGAATATGCAGAAAAGAACAGAGACAGATACATAACCCACATGTACCTTAGCTACAACACTGATCCTAACATTGCTGATTATGTAGAAGTCTTCACGATAAAGTGTAAAGGCTGCTGATGAATCAGAGGAAATGAAAGGCCTTCCTCCAACACAAACTCTAATATAATCTTTTGGGAGTAAAGGAGCCATTTATTGAAAAATTAGAGAATTTCAGCAATGCTAGAAAACTAATTAATAAAACATTATCAATAATTGACAACAGGTAACAGTCCAAAGAAATTCTCAAAAGGAGGAGCGCAGGTAGAGAGCTGAATAGGTCTTGACTTTTTGTACCTAGGGAGCAGGGAGCAGAGTTACTATTATGAAGGTAATTTATAAAACATATTGAGGGAATCATTTTTAGATTTAACTTTTTTTTTTTTTTTTATCTGTATGTGTGTTTTTGTGTTTTTTTTTTTTTTTTATTTAAATTTATTTATTTCCGTATGTGTATGAATGCACTGTCTGCATGCAGGTCTGTGCACCCATGTCGTGCAATGCCGCAGAGGTCAGAAGAGGGTCTCAGATTCCCCTGGAACTGGAGTTCTCCTGGAATTGGAGTCTCAGACGGTTTTTGGCCACCATGTGGGTGCTGGGGATCGAACCCAGGTCCTCTGCAAGAACGGTTGGCACTCTTAACCGCTAGGCCATCTCTCCAGCCCCATATTTGTGTCTTTATAGTGTGTGTGTGTGTGTGTGTGTGTACATGAGTGTAGTGCCCACAGAGGCCAGAAGGGGGTGTCAGATCCCACTGGATCTTTGCTTACAGGGGTTTTGTGACCTGCTCAACATTGGAGCTGAAAAACTTGTGTCCTCTGAAAGATCAGCACATACTTTTTTTGTAAATTCACATTTCCCCCTTTAATTTGATATTACTCTAATATATGCATACATACCCCTCCCCCCAATGCCACAATTACAAAGTCTGAAAATACGTGGTAGGTTCATTCTAGATCCCATTAAGGTATTCACATTATAATGGTACAGTTGCTTTCAGGTAAAAGAACACACACACACACACACACACACACACACACACACTGCTCAGTTTGCCTTACTACTAGGTATTTGGTGCTAGCATCCACAGATGAGGGATACCATTTGTTGTTTGTTTTTCTGGGACTGTGTTACTTCAATAAATGACCCACTCAAGAGATGGAGTAAAGAGCTGAATAGAGACTTCACAAATGAGGAAATAAAGATGGCTGAGAAACATCTTTAAAAGTGTTCCACATCATTAATAATTAAGGGAATTTGAATTAAAACCACTTTAAGATATCATCTCACTCTGATAAGACTTGCTAAGATCATGAAAACAAGACACCAAATGCTGGAGAGGGTGCGGGGAAAGGGGAACATTCATCCACTGCTGGTGGGAATGCAAACTCCTACAACCACTATGGAAAGTAGTGTGGAGAACTCTTAAAAGACTCAAAATGAGTCTACCACCTGACCCAATCACACCACTCCTGGGTATATACCCACAAGACTCATCCTACCCCAAAGATACAAGCATACACCCTTAACCATTGAGCCATCTCTCCTGCCCCCTCTTGAGGGAACTGTGTCCTTTGGGAAGCCAAAGGATTCATACAGACTCTCTAGAAACAATGAAAATTTTGCCAAAAAAAAAAAAAAATCCAGGAGTAAAGTGTACTTTGGAATTTAAACTCTGCTTGTTTTTTTTTTTTTTTAATTTTTATTATTTGTGTGTGTGTGTGTGTGTGTGTGTGTGTGTGTGTGTGTGTTTACAATAAGATAGAACCCTCCCAAGATCTCTATCTGAATGCTGGGAACACATGAGTATCATTTACAACTCCAGGGATTTTATCCCTTCCTGCCTATGTATGCTGTTAGAGAAAGGGCCCCTTAGTAATCAGGACCACAGGGTCTGTTAATCATGATTTGCCCTAAGGTCTGCTGAATTTACCAAATCGGATAGAAAGACAAAGACTCTAAGCTTATCCAGATGTGGTTTTAAAATGATGGCGCTAGGCTTTACTCCGTAATCAAGCCCCCAAAATATACAGTTCTGGCTTAGTAGCTGCAACAAGGTTAATGGAAATCCACACCAAGGGTAAATAGGTTAGCAGATTGTGTCATCAGGATATATTTAAACACTGTTTAAAAGGATTCTGAAATAAGCAGATTTCCTTTTACACCGACTAGCGCACAAGAATATAATACAATAGTTGTTAAATAACCCCAGTGCTGTTCTTTGCTCTCTTTATCCTGTGGCCATCTGTACTGCTAGGTTCAATTAGCTCCCTGCTTTTCAAGCTCAGGCTCATCTGCCCTTCTGTTCATAGTATCAGGATGACAGAGATATAGGTTCAGCCTCTATTACTGGGAAAACATTGGGGAACTCGTGCTATTTCATTTTTTTAAAGATTTATTTTATTTTTATTTATGTGTATGTGTGTCTGTCTATGTGTGGTATGTGTATGTGTGTCTGTCTATGTGTGGTATGTGCATGTGAGTACAGGTGCCCTCTTCAACAGAAGGCGTTGGATCACCTTAGCTGGAGTTCTAGGTAGTTCTGAGCTACCTAAGCCTGTGAGTGTTGGGAACTAAACTCAGATTCTGTGGAAGATCAGTAAGCAGTTTAACAGCTGAGCCATCTCTGCAACCTGAGTTTGTGCCTGTTTTTATCAAAATCTCTCTCCACTACCTCACAACAAATGACCCAACATATGTTAGCATCTGTGATTATTGGACTACCTCCTCACTTCTAAGGACTGACTAGGTAGGGTGCCCATGCACATTATACTGATGCTTGTTTTTCATGATGTGAGCAAGTTTCACTGTCCTCCCCTGGCCAACTCTTCAGTGTGAAACATTTTTCTTTGTTATTATCTTATAGAACTTTCCTCAGACAAGATGGCACTCCACTGGGGTATATACATGTGTGTAGCAATTCAAGGGGGAAGGGGCTCTGTCATACAAATCTTCTAACCTCCAACACATATAGGAGAGCTCATGAACTATTCTCTGGATTAAATTGAACCATCTGTTTAAGATATATTCTTGAAGAGGATTTTGTAGCAAGAATCTTTATCATAATAATAATTTTACCATTCTATAACTGCAACTGTGTGGTTGTAGATCATTTTTCTACTTTTACAAATGAGTTGCAAGCACCATGCCAATCACAGTTACATCTGTTAGCATATTTAATTCCCACACTAAATCCCCAAAGCAGTTACTATCGTTACTGTTCTACCAGGCCATCAAGGCTTAGCAAGGTGACACAGAGCAGCCATATGGGGGGGGGCGGGGATGCTTCCTCCACACCCTATCATAAAGAGGATTCTGAGAGTGACCCCTATTGACTCTTGAAGGAATCCCTTCTTTCTCAGTATAAATGGAAATGGTGCATGTTGGGGTTTCTGCAATTATCCTATGTACAATAAACAAGATTATCCTGGTGGGCTTAGTCTAATAATGAGCACTTTTAGACTAAAATTCATACAGTCTTGCATTCAGAGGATTACATTCTAAGAGAGTTTGCTTCCATATGGATTCTTGAAGATACAGTTTCATATCCTATATAAGATGCATTTCTTCCTATATGAACATACCTATAATAATAGTTGGCTTTAAAATCAACATCAGGGGGCTGGAGAGATGGCCTAGCAGTTAAGAGCACCGACTGTTCTTGCAGAGGACCCAGGTTCGATCCCTAGCACCCACATGGCAGCTGAGAACCGTCTTTAAATCCAGTTCCAGGGGAATCCGACGCCCTCTTCTGACCTTGGCGGCATTGCATGACATGGGTGCACAGACCTACATGCAATCAGTACACTCATACACATAAAAAATAAATAAAATTTAAAAAATTAAAAAAAAATCAAGATCAGTAAGAGATTAATACTGACTAGTATTAAAGTAGAACAATTATAACAATATGTTACAATAAATGAGAATTAAGACATGTCAATTACTTTCTGCTGATCTTTTCACTTGATATTCTTGGCCAGGGGAACCAGAATTCCAGTCATAGAAAGCTGAGAAGTCAATGGCCTAGGAAGGGAGGAGGAGTTGCAGTTCAGAGATTAAACGCAGCCGCGTGCCAGTGTAGAAATAGATGGGGGACGGCAAAGTAAGATGGGGCGAAGAGCGTGATGAGAGCAGATAGTGTCCCAGGCAGACACAGGCATTTGGATCTTAAGATCGCTTGTGAGGGGAGACGAGAAGTCATCCAAGATTAAATTCAGGTTTTTGTTTCTGACAAAAGAGTGAAGCGTTGCCATTTCCTGAGAAGAGAACCAGGAAAAAAAAAAAAAAAAAGAAAAGAAAAAAAAAAAAAAACAAATTGGTGAGACATGGCAGATAAAATGAATTCAGTTTTCAAGAGTTAGAGTAAAAATGATTGTAGACCAAGTGTCCAATATGTATTTAGAGAGGGGATCAATGCCTTAGAAGAAAAATATCTGTGCTGAAGATAAGGACTACTGTGAAATTACACAGATACTTCATGGAGCGCCAAGGACTGTGAGGTAAAAACCAACATTTGTGGACATAGAAGAGAAGGAAGAAACCATACCAAAGCTTGAAAACCAGCAGGGAACTTGGGAAGGGTTGTGCCACAGGCCCCAGGAGAACGAGGGTGGGGGGGGAGGCCCTCCGGCATGTAGACAGCCTCACATTGACCTTGAATTGGGACCAGCAAGGACGTGGACAACCTGGGTGAGAGAAGAAGGGCCATTCTGGAGCCAATGGAGGTGTCAGGTCCTGGGTTCAACTTTGTTTCTACTTCAGAAGGAGGAAGAAAGAACAGATTGAGAAGATGAGGAGAGTTAGATTCAAAGAAAGATACAAATACTTTTAATACAAGTAAACGAGTGAAGGGAGTGTAAAAGGGTAATTGATAGGTGTTTTCGCAGTGAATTTGTGAGAGGTGGAGTACTTCCAGATGAGAAGAAGGAAGGTGGGAAATATTAAACTGCGAGCAAGCAACTTAAAATACTACCTGCTTTCTGTGGATGAGCCTGTGAATGATCTGAAGGCTGGGAATCCAGGTAGATCGTTCATGGGGAGTTCAAATACCTAGGGATGCTGCCAGTCTGGGTGCTCAAATCTGTCATCTCAGGTGACCAGGGTTAGGACGTCAGGAGAGGGTAAGGAGAAGAACCCCCTATGGTCAAGGAACAAGGGTCTAACAGGACCTGGAGCTGTTAAAGGAAGGTAGAATGTTCTGGAGCATTGCATGGTGGCTATGAGGCAGGAGATGGTAAAACCGTGCCCTAGGTTTTTGAATTCTAATGAAGTAACACAAAGAACAGGAGATCCTCACAATCTCTTTCCACAGAAACAAAAGCTCTTTAAGGGAAAGGCCTTTAAATCTCTTGTTCTCTCTTAAGTCCTCAGTGCTTAAAGAGTGTCCTCTACCTGCCAGACATCCAAAGATAACCAGCGAAGGAATAAACTGTTTCACATTTCACATAGAAATGCTTTGTTTTCTACTGTCAACTTTAAGTCATTCAATAAATTTTCAACTGACTTTGAGACACCTTATCTTCTCTAGTATGTTTGGAGATTTGAGGGAAGTTTAAATATAGTTAATCAGAGCATCCAATACATAGACCACTCTTCTAAAAGTGTGGCACTTATGTTGAAGTGTGACCCACTCTGCAAACATACATATTAAAGTCAGAGCACCCAGAGGTTCAAAGTGCAGTTGGCAATAAGAGCTTTGTAGCTCTGACAGGTGCAGATGAAGTCATCAGAGTCGGACCTAATTCACGAGGAACAATGTCCCTATACAAAGGGGAATTTGAACAAAGACTAACTCAGAGGGAAAACACACTCTGAAGATGAGGTCAGTGACCGTGGTTGTATCCCTACAAACCAACGAGCTCCAAAGATGCTCAGACAAACACCAGAAACCAGGAGTCAGGAACAGAGTCTTCTTATAGTCTGTTGGAAGGAACCAGCACTATGTATACTTTGATCTTGGATGCCTTGGCCCTCAGAAATGTGAGGTGATAAACTTCTGTTGAAGCCACATGGGACTGCTGCCTTCTCACAGTACAAGTAGTATAAACACATTTTTGCTTCTTATTGAGTAATTAAATGAAAATTCCTAGGAAGCATCAGGAACAGCCTACCTCATTAAAGCTATTTACCAAGTTTAGCATATTAATTATATCTGAATTATGCATTAGTGTTTATTTATTACAAAATATTAATTTACTGATTCTCAGCCTTTTTTCAATTTAATTCATTTCAACTCAGTTCAATAAAAGTTTGTGAGATGCCAACTATGTCTTTGATGGTAGATATTTCAGAGATTATACAAATGAGTGATGATTTAATAACCCTACTCAATACCCTCAGGGTCTTGTTTTGAACTAAAACACACCCTGTTTAAAATAAGTTTATATGACAGAATATATTCAGATGCAAAATGGGCAGTGAAAATGGGCAGAAGAGACTGAGTCAAAGGGAGATGCGGGAATGGAGGCAAATCCTGTGTGGAAGGCAACAGAGAGTGCTGAGTATGGAGTTTACCATCTGACATTGCAGAATCACTGTGACTCAACATGGCAGGCAAGATTAAGGATAACTGGAAGGTACAAACTAATATCCAAGTGCTGTCAGATTTTCAAAATGTCTTTTATACCAACTTTATCAAATATGTTAAAATTAGGAAAATGGTAAACAAGAAAACCTAATTTTTAATATCCAAATAGCAGAGAACTTAAAGCATGAAATGATTCTCTTATGAAAAAAGAGAATGCAGGCTGGGGAGACATTTTAGTTGGTAAAATGAATATCATACACATAATGAAGACCTGAGTTTGGATGTTGAGAAGCCATATGAAGCAGCCAGGTGTGGCAGTGTGCCTGTAACTGTAGATCTGCAGGGGCTGGGGACAGGCAGGACCCTAAAGCTCAATGGCCATCTAGTCTAGTCATTTCAATGATGTCTAGATTCAGAGAAAGAGATTCTGTCTCAAAGAAATAAAAGTAGAATAGACCTAGGAAAGACAAGTGGTATGTACCTCTGGCTTACACACACACACACACACACACACACACAAACACACGTACACACAAACTCGCACACATACACACACACAACTACACAAAAAAGGAAAGAAAAAGAAGCTACTGGAACCCCATTGGTAGGAGAGAATTACCTCTCACATCTTTGGTGTGGATCTTCACATATATAAATGTATATAATATTACATATGCATATAAATCTGTATTTCACTGAAAAATATATGCATTATATCCTGTCTGTTAAATGTTTGTGTGAACCCATTTCTCCATTACATATTTATTTCATCCCTGTAAGCAAATGGTATTAAGAATATTCTAACATCAAACATGTAGTGTACTTGGCTCCATCTCTGTCATGCAGAGTCCAGAGATTTAATGTGCTAAGTTTTCAGTGTGTAGCTGAAACATTCCTAGAATTATTTTCTAGATCAGAACTGGAAAAAGGTAGATACTTCATTTCACAAAACTTCAGTGGCTTTCTGGAAGGTAGGGATTTTAGGAATGGTACTCTTTTGGCAATCTTCAAAATCCACCAATGGAAAACAAGACACCCAAACTGTTTGGCTGCATTCCTATCTAGTGCACAGCCAATCTGTGTTGTGAACAGGCAAGACCTGACTATAAAATTCAAGGGCTTTTAAGGTGCTGATGATGTTTTTGCTCAATTTTGGTAATGGGTCTATAGATTACAATTACATCCATGTTTATTGCAGCTCTCTTCACAATAGTGAAGAGCTGGAACCAACCCATAGGCCCCTCAACAGATGAGTAGATGACAAAAATGTGGTACATCTACACAATGGAGTACTATTCAGTGGTAAAGAAGGATGGCATTATGAACTTTGCAGGTAAATGGATGGAGCTCGAAGCCATTATGCTGAGTGAGGTGACACAGTCCCAGAAAGACAAATGGAGAATGGTTTCCCTCATCTGTGGATGCTAACACCAAATCCCCCAGATGAAAGGCAAGCTGAAAGACAGTATGGTTATATTTTTGTTTATCTGAAAGCAACTGTGTTGTTATAATGTGAATCTCTCAATGGGCTCTAGAATCCACCCACCAATTATTTTCAGACTCTGTAATTACTGTATATGGATGGAGAGTATGTATCCATATTTTAGAGTAATATGAAAGTAATGGAGGAAAACATGAATTCTTAAGCATAAAAAAAGACTCAGAGAAAGATGCAGGACAGTTATGACAGAATGCATGACCTGGGATGGGATGGGGTGGGGTAGGGTCAGGGGAAAGGATAGGGGAATATGCCTGAACAGAAATGAAAAATGATGTATGAAATACATAAAACATCGATAAATAAATTAAAACAAAACAAAACAAACAAAAAAAGAATATTCAACTTGTTTCTTTAGTACACATTGAGTTTTCTGTAAGATATACATTAAGAGTTTAAAAACAATGAATAGCCTCTGTCAAGGGCTCAAAGGAAGGCCCCCTTCTATCACCATTTCTGCATTGAACCCCACTGTTCTAATTCAATGTCATTCCCAGTATATCTTTGAAATATGGCTCTGCACAAGAATGCTTTCCTGCACCTCGAGCGCATAAGACCACTCAATGCAGTTAACACATCACACACGAATATGAGCACAGATCTTAAAATACAAATATAAACATATTTTATTTCCTCATACATTAGTGCATCATACAATGGAGAACTGGACCAAAAGAATGACCTTTTAATCATAGTGTTCATTTTATTCATATTATTTCATTTCTTCAGATCCTGTGTCACCAAGTAAATGTGGGGCTTGAGCAGAAAGCACTTACCCAAGGTATCCATCTACATCCTGAGCAGCCAGTGTGGAGTTTTTGCTCAGAGGTGTTGCTTTAGAAGCCACTGAAGGCACTAGCTTCTTCTCATAGCTCACTCCTCCCCCACTTGTATCCTCAAGTCTTTTCCAGCTTTGTATAATCCAATGCCATAAATCTGTGGCATAAGGAAGGGCACACAAGGACTCCTGGATGAGATCATGGCCCCACCCGAACATCTACAGCTGCCCTGCCAATTCATACTCAGGCTTAGGGCTTAGAGCCCATGCCTCTGAACAGGATTCTTCATGGTGATGTTATATAACTGGAGAACCACTGCATTGTGGTGTTAAAGATTGCAACTTGGGCTGAGGATGTGGCTCAGTTGGTGGAGAGCTTAACTAGCATGCCCCAAGTCCTGTGTTCCATCCACAGCACTATATAAGTAATGCACGACTGTGCACATTTACAATATCAACTCTGGGGAGATGGAGGCAGAACAACTGGAGTTCAAGACCTCCTCAGCTACATAGTGAGTTCAAGGTCAGCCTCAACTTGTCCCCCAAAACAATGAAAAGAACAAAGAACAGAAAAAAGATGGCATTTTAAAATGCAAAAGTAAAGAAGCTAAAGTTTTATTTTGCTATGAAGGATACATTATAAACCAAGAACATGAATGTACATAACTTTGCTCAAATTTGTAGAGTACTAATGATGTTCCTTATAGCATTTGGCTAGAGGTACCAAACCCTTAAAGTTTTTATGTTGTGTCACAAGAAATACAGCTTCTTCTTCAATAAATTTCTTATTGTAAGACTGAAGTGTTTGAAAGGTTTCTAGTTTGTTGTTTATACATGGTCTTTTTGACCTTGACAAATAAGACTGAAAAAACTCCTATAAGTCCTTTCAGTGGGTTAAAGAGATAAATACTTATTGCTGTCTAACTTTACAGAATTATATTTGACTTTATCATCCTTCTCTTTGTCCTTTTCCCTTCTCTCTGACATTATCAGGTTCTTCTTTGTCTCTCTCTGTCTTCGTATGTTTTCTCTGTCTGTCTCTATTTGTGTGTCTCTGTGTCTGTCTGTCTCTCACTCTCTCTCTCTCTCTCTCTCACACACACATACGTATACAAATAGAGTTTATATTATTGCTACCTGTAACTCACTGCCTCTGTCTTACTGAGAGATATTTAAATCCCGAAGAAACAGCCATGGGAAGTTGCTACCTAAGCTCTAGAACTTAGCCTTTATATTCAAACAAGGGACTGTATTACAACTGGGAGTTGGCAAATTATCAACAATAGCTTAGGATGGGCTAATCACAGACCACTGAGGTGATAAAAGGACCATTTTTAGATGTCTGTCTCCTCTCCTTCCTGGGCAGCACAACTCACAGGACCTTTCTGACAGGCGTGATGTACACTTCTTCTGGTTTCCAAACTCCTTGCAATTCTTGTTCCTTAAAAACTTTATAGTCTTGTCTGAAACATCTTACAAACTTCTTAAAGATTGCCCGTTTCTGGTAGGGTGCCCATTTAAAATGAGAATGATCTGGTTGGCTAGAGCATGGATAGTCTTCATCCATCAGGATGCTATCTAGCCTGAACTTTGAAACAGTCCTGGTGTGCTGAATAGTCTCACAGAGGGTTTCTATTTTCTGCCTATTTGTGAGCGTGTTACACACACATCTTGAGTGGCTCCACTGTAACTCTGTGAGAGTTATCAATAGAGGTTCTTCAATCTTTCCATAATGTTTTTAATCATAAGCTTTAAAGCACAATTGCTTTTAACTCAAAATTCTTAAAAATCTGTTATGGGACAGGAACAAGAGATTAATGGAGATCTTGCAGGAGAAGATAAATGGCACTACCAGAATACCACAAAACTGGGGAAAAATTAATTGAACCTATACTTTTGATAAATATTTATTTTTTGCAGAAGAAAAATGCATACTAGTTTAAGCTGTCATTACACTAACCTACATCCTATTTTTCATATTATTAGTAATACATAATGTGGTAGTTTATATTCAAAAATAAAACTAGAATGTATATACCTCATGTATTTATCCAGAAATACAGCAAGGTTACTATGGTAACGAAAAATCCATTACCTTTGAATACGGAATGAAAAAGTTTGACTTAAAGTGTGTGCTATTTATTATAGCAAACATCTACAGCCTTCGGGAGGTCCTCTAACTGGATTCATTTTTCAGTGTCAGGGCTGCCCCAGTGTACTACAAGCTTATGGCCTGTGCAAGGCAAAATTTTGAACTGTATGCATTTTTAAATATATTTTGTACTAACTCAATGTATAGCAATGCCTTTGACTTTTAAAGCTTCATATTTAAGAGGAAGAAGAAAAAAATAGAACACTCAGACACTGAGTGGCTTCAGGACTGAAATGCTTTGCATTACCCTCTCCGTCTACCACACCAGCTAGCACTACTCTAAGCACTATGGGAGGATGCAGGTTCTACCTGAGGACGTCAAAGGAAGCCAAAGACAAATGGAGGGGGTGGTATTGTACTTTGAATATTTAGGAAGGAACATTACTTCAAGTTATTAAGGAAGTTTTGATGTGGTAAAAGGCAAAGCATTGTAAAGTGCTACTGAGTATAACCAGGAAGAGGAGTATAAACCATTGATCTTGATGAAACATCAAAACTATTCTGTATTGCTTTTAAAATTTTTGTTCTTCAAGAGTAACTAGATGATCCAAAATGAAGTACAGATGCCTAATAATCATGCCAAAAAGTACTAGAGGGTGAAATGGAAATAAAGATAAAATGTTTTTCACTAGTAAAAGTATCAAAGATTTGAAAATATAACACCACTGTTAATTTTTCTGGAAATGAAACGACACCATCTACTAAATAGTTTGTAAAGGTTAAAAAGAGAAAGATATGCAAACTGGATGGGCATTAATATGGGAGCAAGAAAGATGTCAGCAGGACCGGGTGGTGGGGGCTCACAGGACTGGGCAGTGGGGGCTCATAGGGGTGGGTGGTGGGGGCTCATAGGGGTGGGCGGTGGGGGTTCATAGGAGTGGGTGGTGGGGGCTCACATGATCACATGTTATTGGATATAGTACAAAATTGTAAAAAAAGTTAACTGCCTTTGAGTTACCTATTCGCCTTCTAAAAGCATATCAAATTAAGGCTTATATATAATATTTATTGCAACATTCAATATTTTTGATAAAGACAAATATTTACATAGGGATGTGTATTCATATAGACCCCACAGATGAAATATGATATTAACTAATCTGAGATGTTTTTAGGGAAAAAATGAAAGATGTAGGGATAGGCAGAGATCTAGAATTATACAAGTTATAGCTTAACTTTGCTGAAATGGATGACAAACTAAAAAGATTTACATCAAATGCCACTTTTATCTCTGTTTGGTATGATTACCTCTACTAGATGCTAGTGTATTTTGAATTATCTTCAATAAGCATATATTACTTTTATAACTTCAATATATCTTAAATGATCTCTCTAAGCTAGTCGATTGCATCTTCTATTTATCTGTTCATGAAAAAGCCTTTTCGGCATTATATAGATCCACTGAGCCAACTGAACTTCTGCTATTCCTGACAACACAAGTCTTCATCAAGGAACATTCCACCAAGAAGTCACTCAACCTAGAAAGAATATTCATGAGGTCACAAGCATACAAGGAGTGAGGGTAAACCTACATCAGCAGCTTTTGGGTAAGCACCAATGGCTCTTGGCATTGGGCTCAAGTTATTGGTAAAAGTATAGACCTCCCCTCCCCCATAGCCAGGCCAACTGCCTCAGTTTCTCATTGGATGGCTTCGGTCTGATTCCCTCCCCATCTGTCTTTGTCAGTCCTCTGTGCAGATGAACATTAGAGAGAAAAGTGCCTTTAATTCAGTACATGTCAGGTAGAAAATCTCAGAGGTAAAAGGGAACTTCAAGACTATTCTATCTAATTCTCCTGCAATTTGAGGCTCTGCAAAAGAGAGAATTGAACCTCTGCTATTTGAACTTGCTTTAGGGTATTGTGCCTGTCAAATCCAGACATTGAAATAATAATCTCCAATATGACTATATTTGGAGACATGGAGTTTTCAAAATAAATATGTAAAGTGAAGACTTACTTCAATGTGCCTGCTGTTCTTACAAGAAGAGACAGCAAGGGTGTGTGGGTACTGGAGAAAGACCAGTTGATGAAACATTGAGAAAGTGGCCATCTGGGCAGCAGGAGAGATAGCCCAGGAGAAACCAAGCCTACCACCACCTTGACCTTTGACTTCCATTCTCTGTTCTGTGAGGGGAAGGTATCAGGTGTATAAGCTTCCCAGGCTGTGGTATTGTGTTGCACTAGAAGACCAACAGAGGTCTTCTGGGATATTTTTATAAGGTTCTTGTCTCCTTACTAGAGATGTTAAGAAGAATAAGATATGTTCAATACGAATACACAGATAAAGAAGCATGGGCTTTCAGATGAGGTAGACCATACTAATTCTCCAATTACTGACTAAAATTTCTTGATCAGTCTAGGCCTCAGTTTTGAAAGCCAAAAGATAAGAAGAATCAGTTCCATCTTTCAACCTGAACTTGAACTTCAAGGTTTGCTTCCTGTCTTAAGCTGTTCAGTAACAACAGACTATAGCTGCTTGTGTAAAGGCTACTGTAAAAAAAATACCAGGGGTGTTATTAGAATTCTTGAGACTCTTACACACAGCTTGCAACCATTGAGATTACCACTGGAGATAAGAAATGTGACCACGTACATGTTAAAAAGACAATGTACATGCACAAGACAAAGTCATGTCCTTGTGACACTTAAGATGGACAAAAAGGAATCATTCAAGAAATGCAAAAAGAAAAATGTGTGTTGGGGGAACAGTAAAGGGCTGTAAATGTACTCAGTAAGTGTACAGGGTACAGTGAAATCATTCTTTAGGAATCAATACAAGTAGTCTGCCGAGAACTGTTTCTTCTATTCCTACATATTTGATATCCCTTTATGTACAATGATGTATGTTGTTCCTAAAAACAAGTTTTATTTGATAATACATGTATAAAATTCTCTGATGTGTTTTAGAAATTATTTTCTATAGTCTATAAATTTAAATTAAAATGTCATCAGATCAATTTTCTATTATTATTGTTATTATTTCTCGCTGTAGCCCCAATTGGCTTAGAACTCACTATATAGACTAGACTGACCTTGATTTCACAGAGATCCACCTGCCTCTGCCTCCTGAGCATGGGGATTAAAAGTGTTGCCACTATGCCCAGCTCAGTCTTATTTTAAATATTTATTTATCTTTACTTGATGTGTATAAGTGTTGTTGCATGTATGTATGTGTACTACATGTGTACCTGGTACCAAAGGAGGTCATAAATGTTTGACTAGAGTTACAGATGATTATGTGGATGTTGGGATCTAAAACATTTCCCCAGGAAGCCAGGAACATCAGGGGAGGAGGAGCAGGGACTGGGTAGTTCTCTTTGCCATGTGGGCACATGCCATTCATGAGATTCCTGAACTCCTAAATAATTAATTCTACCTTTCACTCTAACTAGCTGTGGCCTTTCACAAAGAATTTAATATCTCTAGACCTCAATTTTTAAATCAATCAAGATTTGGTTAATAATCTCATAGTAGAGTCAGATGCACTGCATACAGTAACATAAAATACATAACTAGTCTAAGTATTATATAGACATCAGCATGCTACAAATTCCAGACAGCAAATCTAATGCAGGCCTTTTGCATTTAGAAAGGCTTTGCCAATTTATTTCACTTAGCTAGATGAGAAGTGATAGACAGATAGAAAATAGATTGATAGATAGATGATAGATAGATAATAGATTGACAGATAAATGATAGATGATAGACAGATGATAGATTGATAGATCGATGATAGATTGACAGATGATAGATGATACACTGATTGATAGGTGATATATAGATAGATGATAGATGATAGATTGATACTTGATAGATTTATTGATAGATGATAGATTGATACAGATAGACGGATGATAGATTGATTATTGATAGATGATAGATGATAGAAATATGAGAGATAGATAGATGATAGGTTGATATAGGCTAGATAGATAGATACAGATAGATGATAAATAATAGTGATATAATCACTGAATTCCCCTTCTCTCTCTATAGATGTACTGATGATGATTAAGGCTCACCTGTGGCTGTGTAGTTGTGCATGCCACCTGTGTAGATCAGCCTCCCATCCATGTATAAAGAGTACTGAGTTATGATCCCATTTGCTCATCTGGGTGGATCCCAGGAGAGCAACAAAGAATTAGGAAGAACTCTGACTACTGGTGGCTGAACCTCTTCTGGGGCTATGGAAGCAAAATCAAGAGAGACTAATTTTAGTTTACTTTTCTAAGTCAAACTTTTCAGACCCAAACCAATAAATCATGGGCTAAAGCTGCAGTCCCATGCATGGAAGTGCTCCTGATTCGCAGGCAGCTTGTCAGTAATTGCTTTAGGAACAGTGCTAAATAACTGTCCTGAATTTATGAGAATTTGCATCCGTGATGGATGGGGAGTACTTACTCCAGTTCACTTGACTGACATTTGTGTTGCTTCATCAAAGGTATTGTTAACCCATCGGATGCTGGTGGGACTGAGCCTGTTAAAGAGGATTAAACAGAGCACGCTCTCCAGAGGACCACAGCATTGAAATGGACAATACTGGTGAGAAGTTCTTGGCCTGTGTGTTTTTAAAACTGCATAATACAGAAATAGCCAGGACATGGGCAATTCAATCCATCATCTAGTAAATCTAAATTGTAATTTTTAAAAAGATGTATTCATATACCTGTGAATGAAGTCATTGAAATCAAACATTTAAAAAAATTGACCAGAAACCCACAAATACCATTCTGTAAAATTAATGGTAAGTTTTGGGGAAAAGTTAAAGTTTTATGAATTCCACAGATAATAACAAAGGAACTGAATCAAATGAGCAGGGCACCCCACAGGGACGTGGCTGTGGACTGGGGTGAGGATGAGGCGAGTGGAGCAGACATAATGCCAGACTGCCCAGATTAAGGCTAGGGGAAGTGTGTGTAAAAGGGGGTGAAGGTCACGAACCCCAAGGATGCAATGACACACAAGAGAAACAGTGACATCACACTTAGGTCAAAGAGAACAGTGAGGAGAAAGGCTGAGAGTGTGTCCTGAAGGCGTAGCTGGGGGCACAGGCCCGGCTTAGATCAGGCGTGAAGCAGAAGGAAGGGTCACAGGAAGGGTTTTACCAAAATCCTGTCATCATATGGCATATGAGCCTTTGGATGTTCTCTCTCTCTCTCTCTCTCTCTCTCTCTCTCTCTCTCTCTCCTGGTGTTTTCTCTTCCTCTCTCAATACTGCCTGTTCAAATGGTACTTTTGAAAAGAAAGAAAGGAATGAAAGGGGAAAAAGAGGGGTGGGGGAAATATGTATCTTGAGAGAGGAGAGAGAGAGAGACACAGACAGGGAAATCACAGAGAGATAGAGACACACACATGGAGAGATAAAGAGAGACAGAGAGAAAAGGAGCAAGACAGAGAGATGGAGACAAAGTCAGAGAGAGACAGAGACAAAGTCACAGAGAGATAGAGACACACACATGTAGAGATAAAGAGAGACGGAGAGAAAAAGAGCAAGACAGAGAGACAGAGACAAAGTCACAGAGAGAGACACAGAGAGAGAGAGACAGAGAGAGACATATATAGAGATTGAAAGCAATACAGAGAGACAGAGACAAAGAGAAACACACACACACTAAGATACAGAGAGAGAGAGAGAGAGAGAGAGAGAGAGAGAGACAGAGAGAAGAAGCTAAATCTTTCTCCTAAAGATCAAGCTTCAAATCACCTAGACAATGCTCCAAGTAGTCAGCATTCAATTCCTCCTGCCCAGCAGACAGAAATACAAAGGACCCATGCTTCTGGTGCTGCTAGAGCTATTTCCTATTGAAGCAAGGTGCTCTGATGCTTGAGCAAAGCTTTCCTGTTTGGAGTCCTAAAATATTTTCTCTCTCCCACTGCCTTCTTAATGCATGTTTTCTGAAACATTAATTTATACCAACAGTTTGAAAGTTCCAAGTACAATGAAAGTGAGACTCAAGTCGGAAGGAACTGAGCAGTGATTAATCAGGCCTGATTGGCATCTGGAGGGTCCATCCTACTGAAATAATTGTTGCCAGTGCTGCTGTTGAGCAGTTAAAAGAGACCATGGAAATCAACCATTTGATTCTCAATTTCATACTGTGCCATACAATCAATTCTTTTTAGTCAGACTGTCTCTAGATTTACTTCTGAGCCATAGTAAAACGAGGAAGCTTGCATTAATCTTTCAGATGCTTCATATTAATGACAAGGCTCTTGCATGAACAATGTAACAGCAATTAAAAAGCCCATTAATCTGCATTACAGCTATTAAAGATGCATGTCATTAAAGGCTATGGAGTTTGATTCATTTTCGCACCCCCCCAAAAAATGGAGCAATTATGGCCTGGCATTGCACTTTGTCATCAAATTAGGTCGGGGTTTTCCAGCAAATGGCCTCGCAGCATTTAGCTCTTCTCCTATTTTATTATTCATGACTGAAATGTGGAAGTCAAGACCTTTGAAATTACTTTACCTTCTTGTGGAGTAGAGATGTTCAATGCATGTGAGCTCTCCGTACAGCCCGCCAGAGAACAAGCAGTCAGGGTTAGCACATAGCTGTGGAAGGGTAGCGAGCCTGTCAATACACCTAGTATAAAAGAGGGGCACAAAAGGGTTGTCTGTTTACTGGAATAGGTACTACAAAGAAGTGTGTGTGTGTGTGTGTGTGTGTGTGTGTGTGTGTGTGTGTGTGTATGTGTGTGTGGTGGAGGGAAATGGAGACAGAAAAACAGACACAGAGGAGACCAAGGTAGATGGAGAGAGATAGCGGGACACAGACAAAGACACAAAGCAAAAATATACCCTTCTCATTTCGTCTGTTTCCCTAGTGGGGTAATCCAGGAGCAAAGATGGGACACCTACTTATTGCTGCTACAGCTCTAAAACTGTGTTTAATGTTTCTGACTCAAAGTATCTAATAGTTCAGATGCATATTTTCTCATTCTGGGACCTGGACCTCCCACAGAAACAAAACAATTCAATTATCTTGCACCTAGCATTTTTCAACCATAGTTACCCACGGACCCTTATTCAGTGTCTGTTAACCCACTTTAAGAAACGCTCTTCCCAAGAGGGGCACATTACCTTAACGGTAGGATACACATATACAAAGTATTTGTTTGTGTGGCAGGTAAAAACTATGCAAATTAACACAGTGGAACAATTAACAAATTAGATAATTATGTCGTTGTACTTCTACTTGCAAAATTATTAGTTTATTTAATTAACACACCTGTCTGAAATGGAGGCCTGGCATACAGAAGCACTGAATTAACCTGGCTCTGCCGCATATATATAGGATTTTCCAGCAATTAAAAGCACCCTTAGAAATGAAAGCGGATTTTATCTACTGGTGTTCAGAACCAAGACAGAAATGCTTGAATCTTATGAATTTAAGTATGCCCCAAATGTAACTTGTGCATTTTTTGCCTTTCCCCCCTGAACTTTCACAGGACAATCTTTAATCCCAATCACAGCTATCATCATCCTTATGAAAAGATAACCCCACTTCTGACTCCCTTATCAATTAAACCTTCCGTTGCCTAAGAATAGTTTACTAGTATAAGGTATCAATGTTGGTGACTGCTTTCATCCTTCAGATAGAGGGTTTTTAAAAGCATCTGTGTGTATGTATTCATGGATACATGTGCACATGTTCTTCTGGAGGCCAATGTCAACCTTGGGTATCTTCCTTAGCTGTTAGCACTCTGTCTTTTGAGAAAGTGTCACTCCTGTTACCTGGATCTCACCAGTGATGCCAGGGAGCCCCAAGGATCCTCTTGTCCCTGTCTTCCAAACACTGAGAGGACAAACACCAGCCAATGTGCCCAGGTGTTTTACATGGGAACTGGGTGTCAAGTTCAAGTCCTCATGCATGTGTGTCAAGCATGCTTTTACCGACAGAATCATATCCCCCCAGGCCAATTCACACACAAATTTCAATATATATGTATCTGCATTTACCTCCCAATAGAAACTTAAAAAAAAAAAACCCTGCACCTTCTTTATTTTGCGTACTTTAATTTTCAGAATGAAACAAACAACAACAAACCCCATAATACATAACACTGAACCCTGCTCTTTAGTGAGGGAGGGAATTTTCCTGCCTTTGACACCAAGAACAAGAAAGAGCAAGAACTAAGACAACCACTAAGACAGCAGAGGGCCGGGTGGGTCAGGGTCCATCCAGGCTGCTGGGGAGCCATGAGGGGAAGCGCCCAGAGGGCACAGGCTTCCAGAAAATTCAAATGCACTTCTTCCATGGGAGCTGCACCTCGTTCCCTCCCCACTAGAAATCATACTGTCAAAAGGAAAAAGCAAAGTGTACAGGCCCTGGCGTGCTTTGGAGCCTCCTTCCTGCCTTGATCTGGGTTGCTGTCTTTCTGTGCTTACTTCCAGCAGGGTGTCTCCCCACCATGTGTCTACAAGAAAATACCCAGGTCTTGGAGCCTCCTCTCACCTTGTGGCCAAAGAAGACAGCAGGCCAGTAAGCTAATCCTCATATACACAGAGAGGACCATCACATACCAGATGTGGCTCTTTCTCATTTTGAAACCTGTCTGTCATAGCCCCTTTCCCTTAGAACTGCTCTGTGGACCGTCATTCCTTCCAAATCTCCATCCACAACCCATGTCCTGAGATCAGTGTTTCCAAGAAGTTCTCCTCTCCCACCCGAGCCAGCCTGTGAGCATATTTATCCTTCTCAGGTAGCAAAGAGTAGTGGTACATTTTGGAGCAGAGGGTACAGGAACAATTGGAGAGAAAGTGCACACCTCGGACCTCAACGGACTAGACTGTGTCTGCCAGCACGGCACGGGAGGGACAGCAGCCTTCCCTTAGGGTGGAGATGACTGCGAGGGCCACAGGGGCTGGTCAGAATCTTATGTGGGGCAGCAGCTGGAGAGGATTTGGGGGGGGGACAGCTGCTGGAGGGGAGGCAGGGGCTGCAGGGAAGATTTATTTTTGGCCATTCTTGTGGTTTCTCTTGGGACGCATCCATGTGGCCATCCATGTGGCCACCAAGGAAGGGAGACAGAGGAAGTCCCCAATACAGGACTGGATGGTTAGGACCAGACATTCCATGGTCAGAGGATCTATGTTTGGCCAACTTGCTTCAAGTGGCATAAATGCTCAGGCTGGGATCCTGGGCATTGGACAGGCCTGGGGTTCTGTAGCAATTTCCTCCAAAACAAAACCTTCCATTTGGAGGAAAGTGGGTTTACAAGAGAACAGAATGTAAACAATGGGTTATCTAAAGGGAGGTGAAGCACTCTGGCCTGCATCTAAGCTCCTTAGCTCAGGAAGTAAACAACTCAGTAGTTTGCAGAAGGCCTCTGAAACTGACTGGACACACAGGCTCCTCCCTCCAGAGCCACATGTAAGCCCTAAAGACAACAGAGAGATGTTCTCTGACCAGTCAAGCTGCCTAGAAGCAAGGTAGCCCAGCTCCCTGGAAGAGAGTCAGAGGCTCCCTGGAAAGGACTCTGTCCAGCCTGCTGGCTGCCTGCGGGTTGTACAGTGGGCTCCAACTTCTCTGCTTTTGTGAGCTGTTCACCCAGGCTTGGGTGGGCTTTGGTGATGCACTTCTGCTCCTGTATCTGTATGTAGCCCCTTGCTCACACTCCTGTAAAGCAACCCCAATAAAGCTCATTAGTTCACTAAGCTAAATTTCGGAGCTACTTCTACATAGTCTATCATCGGTTCCCTGTCTGGAGTGTTGAAGAATACCTGGCAAGCTGCTCAGAGCTCTGTGCTTCACCCTCCGCATAGCTTCATGGATAACAGGCTCTGTTGTGAAGGACAGGGGTCACGAGTTGTGAAGTGGAGTACTATCATGAAGGGTTACTGTCAAGGATGTAGAGTTTAGGACTACAGTGTACTCAGCACAGGGCTATGGAAGCCAAGGGCTCTATTGTTGAGTGTTATCAGCAAACAACTGCAGCCGGCTCCTGTGTCCATGGGCTCTAAATGACTTCATCTTTCAAAGATGATAGTTCTACCTTAAACCTAAAGCCAGGGAACCAGCCTCAGCCCCTCTCCTGTACATACTGGCCTGGATAACCCTCTTCCGCCTTTGGTGCCACTGCAGTGTCCTGAGATGTCCTGACTTCCCAGGATTCCTTGCTTCCCTTGATTCTCACCAGATACTCATTGCTTCTTTCTTTTTCTGAAGCTTGCTAGCTTATCAAGCCTAGATAGAGATCCTCTGAGTCTCTGCAGACTTCTCACTGCCCGGAAATGCCTACCTGCAGGTGGCCATCCTCACCCTCACCTGTTGTCTCAAGGGCACAGACCCCTCAGTATACTTCAAGATATAAGCAACATTTTAAACCATTTCACAAACTTTGTTCTTTTTCCTGTGATTGTGATAGAACTTAGGACTGACTGCAAGCATGGTAGCAAGTGCCATAACACTCAACCTCTGGCCTTTATTTCCTTATTTAAAAAAACTTTATTTTGGGGGCTGGAGAGATGGCTCAGCAGTAAAGAGCACCGACTGCTCTTGCAGAGGACCCGGGTTCGATTCCCAGCACCCACATGGCAGCTAAGAACTGTCTTTAACTCCAGTTCCAGGGGAATCTGATGCCCTCTTCTGACCTCCATGGCATTGCATGACACGGGTGCACAGACCTACATGCAGACAGTACACTCATACACATAAAAAGTAATAAAATAAAAATTTAAAAAGACTATTAAAAAACATTATTTTTAATTATGTCTGTGTGGGTACGTGGATGTGAATGTAGGTGGGAGTGAAGGCCAGAGGAGTTATGGGACCCCTGCGACTGGAGTTCCAGATGGTCGTAAGCTTCCCAACTTGGGCACTGAGACTTTAACATAGGGCCTTTGCAAGAACGGTGTGTGCCCTTGACTGCTGACCAATCTCTCCAGCCCTATTTCCCTATATCTGTTTCTGAATATCTATGTGGAGTGTGTGTTCACATGTGTCCATGGGTACATATGCATGTGTGTATGTATGTGTAGAGCAGACACTGATGTCACGTGTCTTATTCTCCCACTCTCTACCACATATATTGAGGCAGGGACTCTTACTTGAACCTAGATCTTGTTGACTCTCCTAGTCTAGCCCACCAGCTTGTCACCCAGGATCCCACTTTTAACTCCTGAGCACTGAGATTACAAGTGGGCTTGCTACATCCACCTGATATTTACCTGGGTGCTGAGGATTTGAACTCAGGTCCTCATAGTTATCTGGCAAACTCCATGTCCACTGAACCATCTCCCCAGCCCCATCACTTCATTTTTTCTTTTACTTTTTTAAAAATTTTATTTATTTCTGTATGTGTATGAATGTACTGTCTGCATGCAGGTTTGTGCACCCATGTCATGCAATGCTGCGGAGGTCAGAAGAGGGTGTCGGATTCCCCTGGAACTGGAGTTCTCCTGGAATTGGAGTTTCTGACAGTTCTCGGCCGCCATGTGGGTGCTGGGGATCGAACCCGGGTCCTTTGTAAGAGCGGTCGGTGCTCTTAAGCGCTAGGTCATCTCTCCGGCCCCTCTTTTACTTTTTATGTGCATGAGTGTATTGCCTAAATTTGTGTACGTGCACCCATGTCATGCATTGCCTTCAGAGGTCAGACGGAGATGTTGGATCCTCTGCAACTGGAATTACAGATGGTTGTTAGCCTCCACGTGTGTGTTGGGAGTTGAACCTGGGTCCTCTGCAAGAGCAGTCAGTGCTCTTAAGTATGGAGCCATTTCTCCAGCCCCATTTTTAAATTTCTGACCCCATTTTTTCAGTTTCTTAATGCCTCCACCATGATGTTTAAATTCTAGCCTCAAAATAAATGATTTGTCATAAAATACATTCTGGCCCATTGTAGCCTTATAAAATCTTTGGCCCATCTTTCCTGTTGGCAAATGGTGATCTACTGCAAGTGTCTAAGTGGGTAAACTTACATGGCTGAAGTAGTATGGTGCCAGGTTGACAGGAAGTGAACCAGAGAAGGAAGCATTTGATACCAATGTAAGGAAAATTGTGCATCACATAAAGCACGTGGAATATGAGAAACCATCACCTCTCCTAGACAGAAGTCATTAGCTGAAGCATAGAAATACTGACTTGGAAAAGGCACACTGGTTGTTCTATGGTGGTGTGAAACCCTTAACAGGAATACTTGTCAGGGCTGTTGGTACCATCATCACTGAGAAACACAGAATCAATTCCCATTACCAGCCTGGCCTCACAAGCTCCTTAGCTGAGATATGTCTTCTCAAATCACAAGTCCGTACCTCAGTAGAGCTGCAGCTGTTCTATCAGCTCAGCACAAAGGACATTCATGGCACTGAGAAAGGTCAGGCAGAACTGACCACAAGGTCATCCATGCTTGGCATAGCCTAGCTTGCTTCCACTAAAGGAGTTACTTTGAATTCTGTTGCTGTGACAAACAGCAAGACCAAAAACAACTGAAAAGAGGAAAGGCTTTATTTTCACCTACAGGTCACAGTCCACCTCGGAGGGAAGCAGGGACTTAAGGCAGAAACCAAGAAGGAGCACCACCGACTGGCTTCCAGGCTTATGCTTATCCAAACTGTCTTATCCAACCCAGGACCCCCGGCCTGGTGATGGTGCTGCCACACTGGACCGGGACCTATGTGTATCATGGAATTCCACTACTAATCCTCCCTTTTAGGGACCTCAGCGTACAGCAGGAGTTTCCTTAAAGTTCCTAAAAGATGCAGATAGGAGCATCTGTAAGATGCTTACTTCTATTTCAAGGTTGTAGGAAGTCTTTTTTTGATTAAAGAAAAATTTTAAGAAAGATATCTATTCGGCTACAGGGAGACCCTGTCTTGAAAAGACCAAAAAAAAAAAAGAGAGATAGCCATTCAAATCATGCGCCTCTCCACCAAATATTTTCTCGTTTCATACTTTGGTAGAGAGTATGTTTGGAAACAATTGTATTGTTTCCCAGATAAGTCTTGAGATTTTCAAGAAAAAATCTGGAGAGGAACTAGATCACCTCTTAGGCCAGTTATCAAAGCGCTGGTGTTTCCCATTTCAAGCCAGTGAGACAACAATAAACACTGACAGCGGGGCTAGAGAGATGGCTCAGCTGTTAGGGGGAACTGGCTGCTTTCTCAGAGGACCCAGGTTCGATTCCTAGCACCTACATGGCAGCTAAGAACTCCCTGTAAGTCCAGTCTCAGGGGATCCGATGCCTTCTTCTGACCTCTGTGGGCATTGAACAACACGGGTACTCTTACACAAATGCAGGCAATACACGCATACATGCAAAAATAGAAATGATAAATAAAATATATTTAATAATAATAAACACTTAGAAAGGAGAATCCCAAAACAGAAAAGGAAGAAAAAGTGAAGAGAAGTGGGCTAGATTTGGGGATTTTAATCAACTCCCAGTGGAAAGTTTGGATGACTTAAAAAAACAAAAACACTTTTTTTTTTTTTTTTGGTCTTTTTAGAATGTGCTACAGTCTACCAGGATAGAGTGAATTTTCTGTTCCAAGGAGGGACTGCCCATCATATTTCACCTCCAAGACAGTTCATCTGAGTAATTCCTCTAAATTCAGGCGAGGAGCAGAAAAGCAGCCAAGTGACTCATCAGAACTTCCTTGTTCTCAGGTTACAGTTAAGCTCTAGGTCAAGGTGATGACCGCTCACCTAGGCTGTATCCTGTTGCTTAGATGGGGGGGGGGGGGCAGGTAGCTTGATCACATTTACTTCTCCATATGGGGAATTTACAGAGAAGGATTAAGGTCCATAAGAAGTCACGGTATATCAAAGAAGGCAAAATACTTCCCATCTATACCTAAGAACATAGCCCATCTTCAGTGATAATTTAGTGATTTTTTTTCCCCAAGGGTTTTGCTTTGTGTCAAAGTAATACTGCAGAGAAAAAAACATAGCACTACTCTGATAATCTGTTGCCATCAAAAAGCGTTTGTCAATTTTTCTTGAATCTGCTTCTGCCAAAGGTGGTATGGAAGATAATTGATTTTTGTAAGATTTTATCATAAGAGAGGTTTGATCTGGAAGGACTATCACAGAAAGAGAAGACCTACACACACAATGAGGCCTACAGTCCCACAATCTAGGCTTTCCAGTACAAGATGAGAAGAGTCTAGTTCCATTTCTGTCACTGTGATAATACACTCCGACTCAAAGCAACTTACAGGAAGAAAGGTTTTATTCAGCTTATGATTCCAAGTCAGTCTGTCACTAACATATTTCAAAGCAGGAACTTGAGGACCGGCCTATTTGCTATTTCATACAGAGTTATCTCTAACCAAGGAATTCACTTCATAGCCAAGGAAGTCCAAGAACTATGGAGCATGCTGCTTGCTCAGAGGCAGGCTTATACCCCACCACCTATCTTTCTTTCACATCCCCGGCCCACCTGCCTTCAAGTGATGCTGCCCACAGTGGGCTGCACCCTCCTATGTCAATTACTAATCAAGACCATCTTCCACAGATACGTTTCTGGGCCAATTTGTTCCATGTAATTCTTGAATCCAGGCTCTCTTGTCAGATGCCTCTAGGCTGTGTCAAGTGATGTTGAAGCTAGGCAGGACAGAAGGCCTGTAAGTGAGGACATACTCACAAATGATAATTACAAGAAAAGTGTGTTTCTATATTAAAAGGAACGGAATTCTGAGAAACATACAGTAGAACAGAGTTAGAAAGAATTCTAGACAGAAAAATTCGTCCACAGAAAGTAGCAATGAAGAAGTTGATCCCCACAGTGAGGACTTTGAGTGGACTGGAGGTGGATGATGTCCTTGTGGGGATGACGCCTAGAAGTCTTTTTCTTCAGTTTGAGAGTATCTTCAGCACTAGGCAGATTAGTGAGCTCCCAAGCTCTCTTTCAGACACAAAACTCTGTGAAATTAGAAATTGTCCCAACCATGTCAGAGAGCCTGCCAGTCTTCCTCGATAATGGAGGAAGGCAAGCTGAGACGCCATTCGAGAAGTGTAAGTGGGCATTATCAATGCCTTAAAAGTGTGATTGTCCCACGAAGCTCAAGAGCATCAGTGCCTGGATCAGAATCGCCAGCCCCAGCAGGGCCCTGACTCTCACTTTAAGCGATAATGCATTGTGCATTAATGTCTCATGTTGAGAAGTCCTGACACGCCACACCAGGGGAGTTTGAAGTCAAGCACAGGCAATCCCTTCAAAGTGTGCCCTACTGACCACAGGAAGTGCAGATAGCCCAAACTCAAAGGGCAGGGCAGGGCAGGAACTTTGTTTAAATGAAAGAAACCTATGGTGATAGGGAGACTATTTCTATATGTGGTTCCAAATGCTTGCTCTGAGAGGCCTCACCCAGAAGAAACATTTTTTCTGGAGATACTTCAGTTTCAGAGTCCCTCACAATGCCTTCTGGGTCCTTGAACAGAGAACATACTGCCTTAATTCTTCACACATCCCTTCCAGTATTTAAAATGATCACTGCTAATTTTAAGGTAATTGGCCCCACATGTGTAAGAGCTTGAATTCAATCCCAGAACTCCTGTAATGAGCCAAACAAGCAAGCAAAGACACAGAATGGTGTGGTGTGTACACTTGTGAAGCCCAGCCCTTGGGAGGTGGTGACAGGCTGACCCTTGGGCCTCCCTGGCCAGATACTCCAGGAAAGCTAGATCTTACCTCAAAAACAAGTGGATGACGCCTCAGGAACCACAGCTGAGACAATTCTCCAGCTTGCTTGCTCACATGTACACACACAGACACACAGAGATACACACAGACATAGACACACACACACACACACACACACACACACACACACACACTATGGTTTACTCAACATGGGCACTTGCTGGTTGACCAAGCAAACCAAAACTTCTTCCCTTCCCTTCCCTATCAACATAGCCTGCACTGTTACTTTTGACTTTTGGGTTAATATCTCCAGCACATTTCTTTTCTTAAATGTCACCTCAAGCTTCAAAGGAGCCAAAGAAATATACAGAGTCTGCTCACTACCTAGGAGAAAACCTTGGGAGTGGGCACACACACACACACACACACACACACACACCAGCTAAGCAGGCGTTTGTGCCCCTGATAGGACTCTGCGTACGAGAAGCAGTACAAGAGAGAGGCAGGCTGCACAGACGACAGACAATGAGGTTCCGTGGCAAGGGCATGCTCTGCCCCGACACAGCCTAGAACCAAAGCAAGATGGCAGCCTTTAAAAGACAGACATGCTTTAAAGGACAGCAAGGCCTGTGCTTCCATTTACATCCTTCAATGGAGTCCTCCTCCCTCTCCCGCCCCACCCCCAGCTGCCGAGCTAGGTGTTTGGCGGGCATCCACCGTAATCTGTTCTCCTTCATTATGTTAATCTGTGGGCGGAAAGATTCCTGTCATCTTCGAATCGCTTGTACAGCAATGGTAAACACCTTGGCCTGTCTATAATTGGACAGGTGTCTGCATTGATGTCACCCAGCTTTTAATTCAATTAAAGACCTGGCTGCTCTCCTCTCATTACCCACTCATTTCCGTTGCACTTTTAGTCTGGCAGTGAAATCTGTGCATGGCAATTGTCTACCCGGAGTCCAAAGTCAACAGACCCCCCTGCAAGGATCATGTATGATGTTTCAAATGGACTCCAAAGATCCAGGAGTGTTTCCATGTTAGGAGAGGACTTGGAATAATATGGAGAATTTATTCTATATTTATATTCTCTCCCCCACCTCTCATTCTAGAGTAGCTAAGTGAGGTCTTCTATTTACTGGCTGTAATTAGGAGCAGTCATAGCAAACAGAAAAGCTGTTTCTCACCTCCATTCCCCAGGGTTTTCCTCCATCTCAAGAGAACTCAGCTGAGTGTGATGCTCTGATTTATTTGCTGGCATTTCACATTTGGATCAAGAAAGTGAGGGTGGGCCAGGGCAAGGCGCTTATTAAGAGGGCCATCTGGTGAGGGACAGCACATAGGCAGAAACACTCTTGGAGCTGGAGACACAATGGAAAAAGCCACCTTTTCAAAGAGAACTGGCTAGGATAACAAGGGCACATTTTTGTCTCAAGATTCACCCCTGGTGTTGATAATTCTAATTTTCAAATGCATATCCCAAACCAGCCCGGTGGTTGGATTTTAGAGATTAAATCAATCCAACATGTCACACCTTCAGCCACTATTAGGACTCCCTGGAAATAAAGTTTTAACACAGACATTTTGACACACTGACCCCATGAATGTGTATAATGACATTTGCCAAATCTACTGGGAACATGCCAGGGGTGGCTTCTCAGGTTCCTAGTACAGAGGATGGTGGGACTTGCTATTACTAAGGGTTTGGGCAACATTTTAAATTAAAATGACATGCTAAGGATAAGTGGTTGTTGAATCCTCATCCCTAAGAAGGTAATTTATGTTTAGCACAGTGTTCAGAGAATATTATCAAAGAGGAGACAGAAAGAATCTAAGAGCCAAAGGATGGAGTGCAGTGTTGTGGAGAACTGTCTTTAGGACATGGGCCCTGCACACCTGGACTCTCAGTAGCTGTGACTTCCTGCATATGACCTGCACAAGATCCTGCCCATCAATCTTCTAACATATGCTAGGGTCTCATGAGGGCTCAGCCTATAGGCATTGAATGGAAACTGGGTGTATTAGTTGCCTTTCTGTAGCTGTGAAATACTGCGACCAAAAGCGATTTATAGAAGAAAGGGTTTGTTTGGGCTTCTGATTCCTGAGAGACAGCCCATAATGTCAGAAAAGCCATGACAGCCAGTGGCAGAGGAAGGAACCTGACAGATCACATCTGCACCATGAGCAGAAAGATATAGTCAGCTGGAAGTAGGGGGAGCTATAAACCCACAAAGTCCACTTGGTTCCCGGTGATGAACTTCCTCTAGCAACCTTACACCAGTTCCACAACAGGGCCTCTGACTGAGGACCAAGTGTTCAAATACATCTTTCATTCAAACAACCACATTGGGGGAGGAAGTGACATTTCCCTCAGTGGGATAGTCACTGGTAAGGGGCCCACACTCCTGTAAATAACCATTCACCCACTCTTCTATAAGCAACTCATTGAGTAATTAAAAAAGATTTATGGTAATAAGATGGGTCCTGGTTAGGAAGAAGAAGGGGATTGGTAAGAACGGGAGGGAACAAGAAGGTAATGGGGTGAATATGATCAAAGTACATTGCATGCATTTATGATGATGTCACAGGAAATAGGATCATAAATAGCATACATATGCTAATATAACATTTAAAAGTAAGAATCTATAGCATTCATAAAAGGAAAGTCAAACAGGGTGTGGTGGCACATGTCTTTAATTCCAGAGGCAAAGGCAGGCGTATCTCTTGTGAGATCAAGGCTAGCCTCGTCTACAGAGGGAGTTCCAGGACTGCTGTCTCAAAATACAACCAAGTAAGCAAACAAACAAATAAGCCAAAAACCAAAAAAGTCAAAGTCAGTTTTCTTTTTACCCCAAAGATGGAACAGCAACACTTACTCCAAACCTGAACAGACTTTGAGATTGTTAAACCCAGTTCTCTTATATTCAGTCTCTTTCAAATGAACTTCATGACCTAGTTTAAAACTTCTAGTGGAGAACACCAAAGATCATACTCCTTGGATCCAAGACTATGCAGATTTTGATGTTTCCAAGTAGGGAAGAATACTTATTTCCTTTATAAAATATAGGGACTAATCCCAGACTTAGAGAATGGTTTAAACAGTGATTTGAATTGACCTCAAAGTATTATCCAGTGAAGATTTTCTCAGCAGGCTTACAGCTAACCTCAAATTTTTAATCAATGCCTTCTTCTTGGTAAGAGCTACAGAGTCTCTATTATTTAAATTCTAAGAAGCCTGAAGCCACTTGCTTGTGTTAACTCCTTACCTTTCCTAAAGGGCAGGTATTTGACAGTGGAACTCCCCAAGAATTATTGGACTTAGCAGGGAGGCAAGCAGGAGGCAGACAGGAAGCCAAGGGCAGTCTTTCAGAGGCTTCCTGTGTTCCTGGTTGAAAGTCTGACAGTCACCCAATTCACAGAGGGCTGTGGGAGTGCAGAGTGACACAAGGTGCTCAGAGGACTGTCATCAGACCTCTGACCTTCTCACCTGACTTCAGCTCTGGTTCTACAGGAAGTAAAAGGAAGCACTGTTCAGCACACTAACACACTTGTAATAGCAAAATATTTCATTTAAAATGTACCTTAAAATGTGCTCAGTGCTCCAACCTTACTATCAACATTTGTCTACAAAGAGAAGGCTTACCTTTTAAACCAACAAGTTTATAAGCTGACGACACTCCTTACAGAAAGCAGCAGATTCTTAAGAAAGTATGTGCATGTATAAAACTGACTACAAAATGCCTGGATTATAATATATATATATATAGTATATATATAATATTATTATATAATGTTTTTATACATATATTATAGATATATTATACGTATAGATTGTAGGAAGCTTTTCTTTTTATGCTGAACAGGGACCACGTGGCCCTGCTAAGCAGGATGGGGACACAGGGCCTGCTTTGTGGACACTGTGGGGAGTTGGCCCCTTGGCACAGAGACCAGCTGACTACTGCCCATAGCCCAGCCTAAGTGGTAACTCCAACTTAGGCTCTTAGCCTGGACCCATGGCACACGTGTTTCACTCTTGGCTGTGACTTCCCACCTGCCCAGAGCCAGGACAGGAATTTCACTCACAACACCAGCTACCCAGATTGGTGGTCTGCAAAGGGAACCTTTTTCCAACCCACTGTCCACCCAAACGAAATGCAGGCTTACCTTAGCCTGTATGCGTGCAATAATTAATAAAAATAATGGCTGGGATTCCCATGATGATATTACTATGGAATTCAAATTTACTCATTGCCACAGCTTGCTTTTATAAACCAAATGACGTCAGTTCCCAGGACCAATCATGAGCCCCCAACTCTGCGCCACTGCACACCTTGCTCCACCCAGCATCGCACACCTAGGCCATGCTATTTGCTCCTCCTTGGGGCGGAGCCAGGCTCTTGGCCATGCGGTGCCCTGAGGCATGCCAGCTGGAAAGCTAGCCTGCAATTCAAGCTGGATTTCCCTACAATATATGATATGTGTTTATATACATATATATCACATATGTGTAACCTTTCTGATTCATTCCAATCATAACACAAATATAAAATTAGAAAGAAATCATTTGGGGGCCTTCCTATTTTCTACCAATATGATCAATAACCCTTAAGTATTTCTTTTAAAAAATATTTTATTTTTTATTTTATGGATATGAGTGTACTGCCTGTGTGTGTAAGGGTACCTGTGTCATGAAATGCTGGTGGATGGGAGAAGAGGGATTGGATCCCCCAGAACCTGAATTACAGACATTGTTGACCACCATGTGGGATCTGGGAATGGAACCTGGGTCCTCTGTAGAACAGCCAGTTCTCTTAACTGCTGAGCATCTCTCCAGCCCCACCTAAATAAAGTATTTCTATTCAGAGGCACTATGGGCACACCTCACTGATTATCAGTGGGCCACAATTTAAATGTCATCTTCATTTTCAACCATAGTATGTGGAACACCAAATCAAAATTCAAATATTATAATGAAAATTCTTGCAGGAAAACAAAAACAAAAGTAGACTGTCTCACAGTATCTTATCAATGAACAAGAAACTGACGCACATTACATATTCTGGAGAGGTAGACGAGCTATTAACTCATCAACACTGGCCAACCTAATGCAATTCTTCTACATTAGCTAAGCAGGAACATTACATCACTTCTATTTTTACAGTTTATGTCACAGGCCATATTTTAGTACTGTGCAAATTTTCAGACCAATTTCTTTCAAGATTTACATTTAAAGAAATAGTTTGTAATAAACTACAAATACAGATTAATTTATGGAGTACTATAAAAACTGGCACAGACTTCCACAAAATTCATCCGTGAACAATACCTTTGAAATGAATTTCTTTTTTCATTTCTTTTCATGTTTGCTGAGGGTGGCAGAGACCACTAGTTGACCTTGTGCTATATATTATACACTTTTTCCTCAGTAAAATAAAATTTCCTTTCTGGTAGATAAAGGGGGTACTTTGGATAACGACTGCATTTCCCAGCATTCCCCATGGCTAAATATAGACACGTGACTAAATTTTGACCAACGGTGGTCACCCAAGTTAGAGGAACTTTGTAACTATGTCTTTAAAGTGAATGTGAAGATCTTTTGTTAACCATTCTTCCTTCCTCCTGGGGGAAATCACACCTGATAGGTCAAGTTCAAGCAGCCATTTTGGCCCAAAAGGCCAAAGAACTTGTCTCTAAAGAAGGTACAGCCAAACCAGAGATTGAGTGTGTGCCTGGACACCTCTGTGGTGAGAAACTGTGGGGATCCCTGACCAGAGAAAGGAAGCTTTCATGTTCATTAAATCATTAATATAGTGATTCTCTCTTTCTCATGTGAAGTTAATTAAAAATGATAAACCATCTCGATTAGATTTCATCCATAAAACTTTCATTTTTCTGTATTATATTATACTATGCTATACTTGGGCATATTTTGGTAGTCTGGTCTAGAACATAATAGATAATCTATTATTGTTTAAATTAGGTGATAAAATAAGGAGCATCATTATGATATGATCCCTCAGGCTTACACCCTCTGCGCATACTCACCCCAGCATTATCTTGCTCACCACTCCTGCTCCTGTTGACCCTTCCACATTCAAATGGTCCTCCTTTTACCTCCATTCTTCTCTATGGCTGAATAAAACTCTGCCGTATACACATACCACATTTTCTTTATCCACTGATGGGCATCTAAGCTGCTTCCATTCTAGGCTGTCGTGAATAGCAGTACCACAATAAATATGGATGTACAGGTATCTCTGTAATATGCTGACGTAGAGTCTTTAGAGTATATGCAAGACACATACCGGGAGCAGATGGCTGGGATACATGAATTGTGTGGTAGTTCTTTGCTGCTGTTTGCTTTTAAGGAAGCACCACACTGATTTCAATAGTACCTGCACCTGTTTACATTCCTGCCAGGGATGTATGCAGGCTGCCCTTCCTTCCACACCTTTACTGTATGCTTGTTCTGTCGTTCTGGCAGGGATGAGGTAGAGTCTCAATGTAGTTTTAGTCTGTATTCTTCCAACGTGAATGTTTCTTCACGTATTTACTGGCCATTTGTTATTCTTCTTTTAACAACCCTGTTAAATTCATCTGCCCATTTGTTGACTGGATTATCATTGGTACCCTTTTATACTTTTTTTTAATTTTTATTTATTTATTTATTTATTTATTATTTTTGTATGTGTATGAATGTACTGTCTGCATGTAGGTTTGTGCACCCATGTCGTGCAATGCCACGGAGGTCAGAAGAGGGTCTCGGATTCCCCTGGAACTGGAGTTCTCCTTGAATTGGAGTTACAGACAGTTCTTAGCCGCCATGTGGGTGCTGGGGATTGAATCCGGGTCCTCTGCAAGAGCAGTCAGTGCTCTTAACCGCTAGGCAATCTCTCCAGCCCTTTTATACTTCTATATACCATCCCCTGTTAGGTGCATAGCCATCAAACATGTCCTTCCATTTTTCAAACTGTCTTTTTACTGTTAATTGCCCTATAGGATATGCTTTTAAAAATAAATTAATATTTTCTGCTGTATTTAGCCCTTAAGCAATGTTGGCCTCTATAATTTTAAATTGCAAATGTTTGCTTTGTTAGTTTCATTTCGAAGCCAGCTTTTAGATACTACTTCCTCTACCAACAATTTTCCTCCATTGGAAAAATATATTCTAAGCTCCAAATAATGTTTAAATTGTGACCGCTCAGTCAGTACATCATTTCACATGAATTTTAGAGACCAAAACGTGGAATGAGACTTTATTAAGGAACTCAGTATATAAAATACTTAGCCTGATATAATAGTACAATATCAGCATTATCCATTATTCAATGGATATGAGACCTAAAATAGGTAAAAACATAATACTTGTTCTTTAGCAGTTTTTCATCTAATAAAGAAATAAAATATTCTCAGAGAAGAGGAGCCAGTTTAGAAACTGTGGAGTAAGGATTAGCAGTTGAATAGGCAAAAGAGAAACGGAGTTAAGTTAGGATCAACATGCTGGAGAGATGGCTCAGTGGTTAAGAGCACTTGCTGCTCTTGGAGAGGACCCAGGTTCAATTCCCAGCACCCACATGGCAGCTAACAATTATCCATATCTCCAGTTCCAAGGAAATCTGATACTTTCTTCTTACCTGCTCAGGCATTGCACAGCACAGGTGTACTTACATACATGAAGGTAATAATGCACTCATACAAAAATGAAAATAAAGTATTTTAAAAAACCTAATTTTAGTTCATGAAAAATGCATGTTTTATATAACTTAAATATAGACTGCACATATGTACACACATACATACACCTACACATATTTGTTCACAGAGTAGCCTATTATTGATGGACTAACAGCTGGATTTCAGTTCAAGTTTGTCCTGAGGCAGGAGTAACCTGATCTAAACCTGTCTTCCACAACTCTCTCTAGGGTCTGTAAAGTACAGGATTTTTGGTTCTGTATCCTCTGAACTCTTCTTTTTAACCTGTGATCCTTCAGGACCCCTAAACCCTCATTCTCTTTGAGGGTAGCCCCAACAGTAATTATCACCAATTTTATTAGCAGTTGGAAAATCACAAATGAATCAGCCATTCTCTCTAGCTAAAATATAAGGATGGTTTCAGGAGAAGACACCATCCTTGACCCAGGCACCATTTTGAGTTCTTTCACTTTCGTCTTCACAGCTTCTCTAATCCCAACATGTTTGAAAGTGGGCAGATAAGACTGCACTGAGCCATCAAGTCCCTGCATTGGTCTCAGTTGGCCAACTGAAATTGAGACATTTTTTAAAAGTTTCCCATATAAACAGGCAGTTCTCTGATTTCTAGTGGGACGCTCAGATTAGTAAATGGACTGAGTGGTTAGGAATTCAGAGGTGCACATCTTATTTCTAGCCCTTGTACATGAGAATATGCATTCTTTCCACAATCCCCAGGTAATTCTCCCATCTTTGCACCAGGATCTCTCAGCAGCCCCTTTTTTTAGCCTCTCTACTTCCTTATCAGCACCAGCAGTTCTCTAGCAGCCAAAATAATGCAGTTGGAACAAAGGGAGGTTACAAAGCAAGGGTAAACAGCCTAGCAGGTGAAAAGCTCTTGCACTTGGCCATTCCTGGGCACCGGGCTGTACCCACCCACAGCCCACAAGCCCTCTGCAAAAGAACCATCTGGAACACTGAACACAATACAGACTCTTAATCCTAACACAGGATCTCAGGAGAGAGAGGGGCTGCATTCTGTAAGCCAGCTGGGATTCATTTTGTGACTAACAGAGATGAGTGAGTAGTTAGTACCAGTCTCTGTGGAAGAGAGAATTTACAGATTTTCAAGTAATAACTTTTATTTTCAGGTAAATGATTAAGTTCAACTCCATATGAAGAGTGAACTAGTATTAGTGAGAAATGCTATATATTACTAATTATATTACAAACGGAAATCTTACTTTTCTAGATAAATTTACATTTGGTTTTGATATCTGAAAGATTAATATTATTCGGTTCATCTGCTAACATATATTGAATAATAAATAAAAATAAAAAATTCCAGAAGAAGAAATGTAAACCTTAAATCTCAGTACAATATAGTGTAACAGGACTATCGAAGAACAAGAAATTGAAGAAAGATTTTTGTGTAGCAATTATACCCTTTAAACAATGCCAGGTATGCTACTAAGTATGCTGAAAATTAAGTTTATGAGTATAAACAGCTCAAGGAAAAATATTCATATATGTGCAGCTCCTTGGATCCATTCATTCTTGACATCATTTCAGATCAGGTTCCGAGGCCCTTTTGGACTCTGGCTGCAGCTTTGCATGATAACAGGGCTGAAAGGAAAAATCCACAAAAGCTACAGAGAGCTAATTGGAGCCCTTTGTCGCAAGGCTACAGAAATAAGGAGCGATAACTGCAGAGCTTTCTACCTGGAGGCTCAGGTGGAGGAAATGAACTCTAGAACTCTGGCCTTGGGAGGGCACAGCATCCCGCCCCTCTGGCCCAGAGGGGCCCATTTGCTGCTGAGTGGGGCTCTTAACCCTTGCACTCTCCATCACTGATGGGATTACCTTTGTTTAATGGTTTGGTAGCCAACTTCACCAGGCAAACACTTGAGTTTACTGTTTGGTTTGCCCAGTTCTCCTAGTTGAAATGCATGTTTAATCATTTCCTCTTTTTTGACTTTTGCATTCATATGAGTCTGTTGATGATTTCTCTCTCTTTCCAAACAATCAATTCTCTTAATTATCCTATGAAGTTCCTTTGCTATTAGTTTATTTTTAATATTTTATTATTTATACTTATACATTTCATAAAAGAGTATCTACATGTTTTTCTTTCCATCCTGAATTTCCAAGTTTCCATTGGGAATAGTCATAAGGATTTTTGGAAAATAATAAAATTTGATGACTTATGTCAAATTCCTCCTGTTAAAAACTGCATTTCAGAGTGCTGAGTAGAAAAGGGACGGGGGTGCACGCCTTTAATCCCAGCACTCAGGAGGCAGAGGCAGGCAGATCTCTGTGAGTTCAAGGCCAGCCTGGTCTATAGAGCGAGCTCCAGGACAGCTGAGACTAAAGGGAGATCCTGTCTGAAAAAGACAAAAAAACAAAAAACAAAACAGAGACTTATTCTAAAGCCCTGATATGTAGACTACATTCCTGCTCTATTTTTAATTTTATTTATTACTTTTGTTTTATGTGTATGACAATATTGCCTGCATGCAGGTAGGTGCACCCCTGCAGAGGTCAGCTCAGAAGAGATTAGATTCCCTGGAACTGGAGTTACTGGCAGTGGTTAGCTGCCGCATGGGTGCTGGGAATCAAACCTAGGTCCTCTTCAAGAGCAGCCAGTGCTCATCTCTCCAGCTCCAATTTCAGATCTATTAAAGCAGAGCTTTGCAGGTTTGCAGAGGTGGGGCACATGGGCGACAGCATGTTTCAGAGATCTCCCGAGCTGATGTTTCAGAGATCTCCCGGGCTGATGTCTCCCAGTTCTCAACATTGCTCCTTCATCAAACCCTGGGAGGAGAGGGGCTGAGAAGGCAGAGATAAGTGGGGTGCATGCAGGTTCACCTCACCTCACCCCATCATTCTTTTGGGAAGGCTTTCATTATACCAGGTAGTGGGCTAGTAAAATATTGAGAAAACCACTTGACTTTCTTAGGGATGGAGCTACTGAACCTTAAGAGGTTAAGGTTTGGGGATGAGGGATTGCATTCAGCAGATGGAGAAATCCTGCCTCAACCTAAAGATGAAAATTCAACCCTCAAATTATCAAATATTATAATTTTACTCATATTACCTATTATGTTATCCAGAGGATGAAATTAGGGAAACAGGTTTTAATGGTTACAAACACCCAACACAAACAAATGAAGGGAGGAAAGGCTGATTTTTTTTTTTTTTGGTCTTTTCAAGATAGGGTCTCCTTGTAGCCCCAGCTGTCATGGAACTCACTCTGAGGACCAGGCTGGCCTTGAACTCACAAATATCCACCTACCTCTGCCTCCAGAGTGCTAGGATTAAAGGCCTTCCACGCCCGGTGGAAAGGCTGATTTTTGATACAGTTCAGTGGGTAGAGTCCATCCTAGTGAGGGACCCATGGCAGCAGGTGAGACTCCATCATTAGGGAAAGAAACAACTCACCTTGCTCTGCAGACAGGAAGCCTAGAGGAGACAAGAGGTGGGTCAGGCTGTAACTCTGAAAGGTCTACTTCCGGTTTATACATCCACCACCTCGGCCCTATGAGCTCAAGGTTCCAAACCTCCCTAAACACAACCACTGAGGAGGGACCAAATGTCCAAACCTATTAGTCCTTGGAAAACATTTTACTTGACATTCAAACCATAACACCTATAAAGTTTAAACAATCATGTTGTATGCTACTAATGAGCTCCAAAGAACTTGGTATCCACAAGGCAAGAGACACAAGTTAAAAGGCAACTAGAAACCTAGAGGGTGGCTGAGAGTGTTGAGAGGGAGGCCCACGTCCAAGCTAGCTGCCTACGAAAAACAAAGAACAGAGCTTTCAGGAAAAACAGAAATAAAAGAATGAAAAGTCACCTAGGAAGACTGAATGAACAAAATTAGAAGTACAAAAATCATAAAGCACAAAAGAGAAACAAAATTTTTGCAGGTCAAGCAGTGAGATTCAGCTAGGAAGCCAATGTAATTATTTATTTACTTCTTAGAGGTCATAATTTTGATACATATGTAATGGTTGTAAAGGCATATGTTGGAGCAATACGAAAGCGAGGGAACAACAATAACATAAAGACTGGGTCAAAGAACTGACTGATGCAGTTAAATTCTGTCCCAAACAACCCTCTGCAGTGAAAAACTTTGGAAGGACTGAGAGAAAGATGCAAGACATGTATGGCAGAAAGCATGAACTGGGATGGGGTGGGGGACAGGGAGAGGGGAAGGTGTCTAAATTGGACTGAAAGATAATGTATGAAATACACAAATCATCAATAAAAATATTTTAAAAAGAGAGAAACAATTATGAGAGGATAACCTACAATTCGAAAATTGATAATTGAGATTCATGGCAATAATTATGAATTCATTGAAATTTTACTGTATTTCTAAGTAAAATATTTTGCATCAGGAATTCATTTTTGTTTTACAATAATTATATAAATGCTTCAATTTCAAAGAAACTCTTACAGGAATATCTTTCGAGGATTGTCTGTGTCATTTAACATATTAATGTTGGAAGTAGACATTGTACACCGATTTGACTCCCCAAGTTCTGGATCACTAACATGTATGTGAATGTGGGAGAGGAACAACGTGAGAAGTTGAGTTGGGGCTGCTCTTTCTCCTCAGAAGGAATAATCATAGGGCCAGAATTTCCACAGACAAAAGACCTAAATCTGGAGCGTAAAAGAGCTCATTATATAACAGAAAAAATAATTAATGAAAAGAAACTAACTCGTTTTCTGAAAATACTTTTCAACTTAATTGGTAAAGAACCCCATGTCGGGCAATAAATCTAACCTGCCTTCACGGACCCGGATCAGCATTATTTTATTTAAATAAGCATGGCTCTTAAAAAGGCAAAATTAATTAAAATATTGAAATCATAACCAAAGTCACCTCAGCTATGCCAAAGAAGGATTAATTCAAGATCTGGAGCAAAACTGTTTATTTGAATTTCACTGACCTCTCCCTTCTGGTACCTCATATTGTATTTTTAGTCAACTATCAATGCAGCCCCCCCCCACCTCACTTCCTTCCTATCACCTCCCATACCAGGCTCTGTCTCCCACTCTTCTGCAGCCCCTTCTTCTCACTTTCTAACTTGATTTTCTTTACAGTAGAACTCTGACTTTGAACATTATCCAACCTGGCTTTGACAGCTCTCCATTCCCATGTCTTCTATTATTGTGTTTCTGTCCATTCAAAGCTTTGGGCAATCTCAGCGTTCCCTTCGGTCCTTAACCTTTCATCTATGCCTGTCCGTTCCCCTCCCATTAGAACTGAGAGTCGACAGCACACATAACATGACAGCACCTGGTGGGGTAAATCCCTAGTCTACACTGGCAGGAAAAGAAAGTAACAGAAAAGGGGTCTGGAGAAAGGGCTCAGTGGAAAAGATCCTGCTGCCTAGTGGGAGGAGCTTAGTCTGAATTCCCTGGACCCACATAAAGCTGGGCACAGCAGCTATAAAGCCAGGCACAGCAGCTATAAAGCTGGGCACAGCAGCTATAAAGCCAGGCACAGCAGCTATAAAGCCAGTGCTCCTACGGGGAGATGAGTCGTGGAGCAGCAGAGTCCCAGGAAGTCACGGGCCAGCTAGCCTGGCATAAGCTACTACAGACAGCAAGGAGGCTCTGTTGGTGGAAGACAAGGACCAGCACCTGGGGTTGTCTTCTGACCTCCACGTGCTTAGCATGTGACTGGGCTAGCACACAGGAATGTGCAGGCACATACATACATATGCACATACATGCACACACATGCATACACAATGCATACAAGTCATACACCTACCTACACAAGAAAGATGAAAAAGTCAGAATAGCTTCCGTCAAAATCATAAAAACACACTGATAAGCAAATGTTATCGTGTCTCTGACCCCAGGGCGTGGGCAGCCAGGTCAGGAGCATCAGTATGAGTCTGATGGCAAGCTCAAACTGTGCAATGGGCTATGGAGTGTATTCCAGGCCAGCCTGGGCTACCATGTGAGATTTAGCCTCAATACTCTTTCTGCCTGTCTGTTTCTCTCTCTCTCTCTCTCTCTCTCTCTCTCTCTCTCTCTCTCTCTCTCTCTCTCTCTCTCTCTCACACACACACACACACACATACACACAATTAACATCTGCATAGCATACACCACAAAGAAAATAACAGCAATCACACAATTATAAAAAATAAATATGTGAACAAATGAAATTCTGCTACTAAAACAGAATTTCATGATGAATAGAACATTCAGTCCAGCCGCAGAGCAACAGAAAAACCATGTGAGTTCAAAGGTTAAAATACGCGTAACAAATGAGAAAGTAGCAAGAACAAGGAAAATGTCAACAAGAAGCGAATATTTCAAGAAGAAATCGACAAGTGTCAATTCATTGTTGAACGTTTTGCCCTCTTTGTCAGCGGATCGTGTACATAAAATACCAACTATTCTCTGGTTTTCTAACCATTTTCTCCCTCCACACGACCCTGTGTTTCCTACACCCATGGTAATGTCCAGTAATTCACTGCCCTGGTTTAGAACCTGGTCAATTTTCTCTTCCAGGCTTCTAGGGAGACATGGTTCAGAATTTTAGAAATGTATCTTGGAGCCTAGATTCTGACTTGATCTCCATTTTTCACATCATTCACAAAACCCATAAAAATTTAAAATGTTACATCAACTACATCAGATGTCTTTTTAAAATTTTGCATAAAATGTAATGCAAATTAAAAGAGAAATGACAAAATTTTGGGGGCTTGTACCACATAAAGCAAAATAATGTGTGTTTTAGAAGTAGATACTTCCGAGAGGCAGATATGACTCAGACACTAGAAAGATCAACAAGGAACCTACTTGGACCATGTCTCAAAAAGTTTAGCTTTAAAATATTCCAAGAGCGTCTCTAATAAGGAAGTGAATGCAAATTAAAATAATATTTTGATTTTTTTGACTCAAGTTTTTTTAAAACTTCATAAAATATGGTGTTTCCTAATTTGAAATGAAGTGTAAAGTCATGTATTCTGCTGTGTGAAATTAAAATTTATGTAAATTTTGTGGTAAATACTATAGGTTATATTATAAGGTAAATTTCATTCTCATTAGCCTAAAAGCATCTGAAGTGCACAGAGTTTATGTTTTTTTAACAACATTTAAAGACTATTAGAGCTGGAATGTATTATTTAATATTTTTAATATTTTGTAGGTATGTACTACTTTTCCATTTCATAGGTTAAAAAGTACCTGAAAGAAGGAGCCAGGAAGATGTTTAAAGTCTCTATATTACTTAACATTCTAATCACTGTGACAAAATAGCCAACAGAAACAACTTGAAGAGGAACTGGTTTAATTTTTATTATTTAAAATATTTTCTTTATCATTTTTATTTTATATGTATGAGTGTATTGCCTGCATGTATGGAAGTGAACTTGTGTTATGAAATGTCTGGGGAGGTCAGAAGAAGGTGTTGGGTCTCCTGGAACTGGACTTACAGACAGTTCATAGCCGCCATGTGGGTGCTGAGAACCACACCCAGGTCCTCTGCAAAGGCAGCCAGTGCTCTTAACTGCTGAGCCATCTCTCCAGCCCATGAAGGTCCCGTTTATTGAACAAGAGTTCAAGTGTGGATAAGGCAAGTTCAGAGATTGAGAGCATCCAATTGGAGATGCTAATACATGCAGAAGCTGGTGAATGCAGGGAAATGTCTGAGGAAGACGGATAATTCAGTGTGAACAACATGCATATTTTACTTCATATTATGAGACTGGTTGAGGTTTACTGAGGCAAAGGGTGGCAGGGCATGCAAGAGGGTTGGGGTACTTTGAAATCTAGAGGCTTCTCCAAAATGGTGGGGTCAGGCTTCAGGAAGAATGAGTAGAGAACACTGAGAAAAGGGAGCCCCCAGAATAAGGAGGTGTCAGAAGGACTGAGTGTATGAAACGATGATGGATAGAGCATGTAGCATGCTGTTGAGTGGTGGATCTGATACCTGAGTGTGCAGCATATTGTTGTATATGCATATATACATGTACATGTATGTAGCATGGTGTTGAGTGAGGGAGAAGAGCGGGGCAAAGCAGTTTCTGCATGCGTAAGTGGGATTGACTACGTGAGAGGAGCCAGCCACAGTGAGAAAGTAGGGATAACAGGTCTGGGTATCTTCCGCACAATGCAAGTCTAGAAAGAAGAGAGGAGGAAATAGCTCAAAGGGAATTTGATAATGAGATTTCTCTAGCTTGGTGGGTGAGATAGATTTTAACATGAGAAAGAATAGCCAGAATTTGAAAGATCCTGGGAGAACCCATCAGAGCGGTGGTTTTCAACGTGAGCTCATAGTCACCAGAGGGCAAGTTCAATGAAGAATCTATGAGCCACAGCCCTGGACTTCTCACACAGCACGATGATGTGGGCCAGAGGTTCCACATTACGAAGAAGTTCTCAGATCAAGCTACTGGCGAAGGTCATTGGACCACATCCCAGCTCAGAGGAGCCAGAATAAGGTGAGGATGACCGACTATCCGCCATGCCTCAGAATGTGGGAAGAGTTGGAATCAGGAGCATCTGTGAATATTTTGTCTTTGATACAATAAGAGAAGCTCAGAAAGCAGGCAGAGGAAGGTACCAGAAAGAGGAAAATAATAATAATGAAAATAAGTCAGAAAGTACCTACCACATGCTGGAAATGCTTTTCCTTTCAGCACATATTAGCTCACTTAGCCTATAGTGATAAACCCCTTGGGCAGAACAGTGTGATTAATCCTTTGATACATACACTTGGTAGTAAGAAGGAAAGAAACAAGATCCTGCCTTAGGGATTCACCTTCATCTATGGTATTGGTGTAACATACAAAGCCATCAAATGAGTACAGTGAAAAGGAACCTTAATACTTAGATGAAATAGGAAAATATCAAATATTTCAGGGGGTAAATGAGAGAAGGAACTTATACAGATGTGGCCAACCTGGTGGTATTGGTAGCTGAGTGTCCATTTTAAATCTCAGTTTAAGACATTTTAGTAATAAATTGCTCCATAGCTTTAGGCTGTGCACCATGGACTATGGTCAGCTGGAGACTTAGGCTGAGCTCAATCAGGAAGGATAAGAGGTAAGGAGGAAATGGAGACTGTGATCTTTTTATCTTAAAGTTTGATTATAGGCACGCAATATAGCTTGGAGACTGTGGTCTTTTTATTTTAATGTTTGATTATAGGCATGCAATATGGCTCAGTGGGTAAGGGTGCTTGCTGCCAAACCTGATGGCGTGAGTTCAATCCCTGGGACCCACATGGTAGAAGGAGAGAAATAACTTCTGCAAGGTTGTTTCTGATGCCCATATGCATGCAGACACAGCAAGTACATGTAATTTTAAGAATTAATAAAATAAAATTTAGTTAAATACAGGCATTTAAACTATACATTCTGAAATCCCTAAAGACTTGTGAATACAAATAGATAAGCCATAAAGAGGCAAAGCATTTAAGGTGCCTCGAATATCTACATGATTCAAGTTGCATGTGTTTTTATATATAAAAGAATGATTTTCTATCATATTTGATACATTTTACCTTTTGGGAGGGAAGGCTTACATTTGGCTTTCTAGTTAAATCTGCTGTAGTGTTTCATTCCAGCATGGATTGTCAGTGGTAGTTCTGCCGTGAGCCCTTTGGTCAGTGACACTGGGAGGGAATTGATTCCCAGATTAGCCAGTCAAATGGCTGGGGCTGTAACCTTCCTCCACCTTGAGATAATTAGGATTAATCAGCAATTTTACAATAAATAATGGTTCTGTGAATTGGGCTAGTCCCAAAGAGTAAAGTTTTGCATGGTAAAATAGGTAAGATAGTCATATGATGTGTGTGCATATATGTATCTATATGTATGTCTTATTCATATGTATACATATATATGATCATCAAATGATTTTTTAATTTTATTTATTTTGATTATTTATGTGTATGAGTGTACTGTCTGCATGTAGGTTGGTGCACCCATGTTGTGCAATGCCGCGGAGGCCAGAAGAGGGTGTCAATTCCCCTGGAACTGGAGTTAAAGACAGTTCTTAGCCGCCACGTGGGTGCTGAGAATCAGACCCCAGTCCTCTGCAAGAGCAGTCGGTGCTCTCAACCGCTGAGCCATCTCTCCAGCCCCGATCATCAAAAGATGTTTATGGAATTAATGTTCATAGCCTACAACTACTATACGATTTTTAAAGCTTTATTCATTTTATGTGTATGAGTGTTTAGTATATGTATGTAAATCCACCTGTGTGTGCAATGCCCATAGAGGACAGAAGAGGGCATTAGATCTCTTGGAACTGGAATTACAGACAGTTGTTAGCTACCACACTGGTATGGAGCTGAACATGAGTCCACTGCTCTTAACCACTGAACTATCTTTCCAGCCCCACCTTTAAAAATTATTTTATGAGTATTTTCTGTGCATGAATGTAAACCTATGCCTACCATAACCTAGTTCGTAGGGAGGAAAGAAATTTGTTCTCCTCATCAACGTACTCACTAGAGCCTCTACACTTCAAAATTATCCTTTCATCTTCATGATGAATGGACTTCCATCACATTACATGACAGCTTTATTGGCTTTTAATTTTTGTTTTTGTTTTTGTTTCTTTTATTTTGATACAGGGTATCACTAGATAGCGGCTGGCCTGAAACTTAGTGTGACCAGAACTGGCCACGAACTATTAGTGGCTTTTGCCTTACACCTCCAAGTGCTGTGTTTACAGGTGCATACCATCATAGTCTGCCTCATTTTGGTGATTTTTTTTTTTTTGGTCTTTTCGAGACAGGGTCTCCCTGTAGCCTCAGCTGTCCTGGAACTTGCTCTGTAGAACAGCCTGGCCTTGAACTCACAAATATCCACCTGCCTCTGCCTCATTTTGGTGATTTTTTTGTTTGTTTTGTTTTACTTTTTTGGTCTTTTCGAGACAGGGTCTCCCTGTAGTCCCAGGTGTCCTGGAACTCACTCTGTAGACCAGGCTGTCCTCGAACTTACAAAGATCCATCTGCATTTTGGTGAGTTTAATTAGGCAAGAGTGTAGATTCAGTATGTACTAGGAAAAGAAAGCTTGAAGAACATTTTATCATCCAAAATCCAAACAAAAAGGAAGCAGGAAAACCGATTCCACTAAGACTGACGTCCTTTACCTGTGAAGGTGCTGATGTTGGCAAGCTCAGCACTAGCAGAGGGCAGCCTGGGCGTGGGGCCATCCTCCTTGTCACCGTCCTCCTCACCGTAAGCTTTCAGAATGTACTTCTCCACCACACCTTGAACCATAGTGGGTTCATCCCAGGTCACCTCAACACTGTATCCATTTAAGCTGCAGACTCCTGAGGGAGTTGGCGCACTTTGTGGAGCTGAAAAGAATAAAAGAGAGAAAGAGAAAGTGGCAGTTGTGAGAAGACAGTTGCTCCCGTTCTTCTCTTTTAATGGTGGCTGTAAATCAGACTCAACCATTAGCATAAATACAATTTATTAGAGTTGTAACTTTCCAGCATTGATTTAATATGATGGCACATCTTGAGCCATTCAGTTTAAGCGATATTTCAAAGCCATCAAAACTCCATCGACATAACATTCTTTCAAGTCAAGTCCAGGTATTTCAAGTCAAGTCCAAAAACATTTAATGGATCTGACATGCTTAAGCACCATTCATGAAGAAGGAGGTGTGCGGTAGGCAGATGGCAAGTTCAAGTACTGCAATGGCATACCATGTCCAAGCAGGATAATTAGACTGTTACTACGAAGAGTGGGATGACATGTCTATGCCTTTCATGTTACCAAAACAAGAAAAAGAAAACTCCTATGTGTGATTTGGTTGTGTGGAGCACTTGAATGGCGGTTCCCATTTACTAAATTCAATTATTTTCAAATTAATTTTCAAAAAGCAGCGTTCCAGTAGATATGATATATAGGACACATTTTTAATGGTGTTTGCAGGGTTAAGGGAGTTGGTGCCCTTGATAGTCTTCAAAATCAGTTTTAGATACATCCTTCCAGAGGTCCTCAGAACAGTGATATAAAAAGAGAAAGTTGAAAGGAACTACAAGACCTCCAATCTGAGCCCCCTAATTTAAAAAAATCCATAACATTTACCTATTTGTTAGATATTTCTACAGCTCTGATCAGCAACAACTTCATCACAGCTGACTGCACTGGAGATACAAAGGAGCCCAAGGAGCAGTGTGTCAGTATGATGGATGAGAGAACCCTGCTAACTGCTTCTGGGCTCCTGAGCCCTGTCGATGGACAATGGAAGATCACTCTGGTTTCCACATGAAATAGCCTCCTCCTCCCTGACTTTACTGTTCAGAGCAATACAACAGGACAGCTTTAAAGGGAAGCAAAGTGAACATTCAGGATGAGAGGAGACAGGAAGTGCGCGCTCAGTCCAGTTAAAACACTGCAGGCACCTATAGAGAACGGCACACGGCACACGCGATCAAGTTGCCAGAAAAGAGACAAGAGGGAAGAGGCTGATTTTATTAGCTCTGAAATGCAGTACAGGGCAAGGTACTGTCTAACAGATGGTCTTCCCATAAGGGACAGAGCAAAACTGACTCAAAAATAATTAAATAGTGCAATTATTCTCCAACCCTTGGGAGCATGTAACTGCTCAGTGTTGTGGTCAGATTTTAAATATGAATTTATGGCTCGGGACATGGTGGTCAGATCATGGCTGTCCATGCAGAGCTCTATTTGCATGCCTTTTCAGTGATGCTCAAGCTGGGGACAAAAGCCACATAAACAGGGCACTTTCTAAACATCTATTCAAACTGTCTACACATACATGACAGCCTTTATAGCATATATGCCGAGAAAGTACTAGAATATGAAACAGGTAGAAAAAGTGTCATTCCCAACTGAGTATATTATTCAGAATTTTCTCCCTGTTCAGAGACTGGGGAGGATTTTAAGAAACCATTCAGCTTACTGTCCTGCCTATAAGTAGATGGTTATTTAAAGCATCTTAGGAGACTGTCCCAAAGTCCTTTCTGAAAATCTGTTGGTAAAAAAAAAATCAGTGATGGCAGCCCATTTCATATTCTTTACCTGAAGGTTTCTTTTCAAGGATTTGTAACCCATCAAGGGTAGTAACCCATTATTGATGAGTATAAGTGATATCACAATGACAAACGTCTTTAGACAAAAGTTGGTACTTACTGGAGAGATTGACTTGAGACTCACAACAGCCACAGCTTGAAGATGCACTTAACTTTCTGACAAACATGTGACCCTAATGGGTAGAATGCTACTGACTTATGAAAGTCTGTGATAAACATGTTTCTGGGATGCTCTGGGGGAAGGGTTGCCTTGCCACAGTCAGAAGCTCAATGTACACATTACCCAGGTGTCCAGAATTAGATCTAACCCATCCTCATTTTTTCTCTTCTAACTGGAAAAATTAGGCTATGTTTGCGATTTCTCTTTCATGAGAGTGTGACTCTGAGATGCCAAGTCACCAGCACAGCCTACATCTTCAAGAATGTAGTAAGAGATGCTCCTGCTTCTAAGCGCAAGATCTGAATGTGTTCTGTTTGAGAGTCAAGAGGCACTAACTAGCCCATCTGTATTACTTTTCTGTGGCTGGGATAAAATGCTGTGCTCAGAGCAACTTATAGAAGGAAGAGTTTATTTGTGCTTATGATTCCAGATGTTTAAGAGTCCATCGGGGTGGAGAGCATGGCAGGTGGCAGCCAGAGCAGAAAGCTGAGTGCCACGTTTTCAAGCAGACACAGGAAGGTGGGAGACAAACTAGAAGTTGGGGCAAGGCTATGAATTCTCATAGCCTGCGGCCAGTGGCATGCTTCCTACAGCAAGGATGCACCTCCGGAAACCCCACAAACAGAACCACTAATTGGGCCAAAGGTTCAAGTATTTGGGGTCTCTGGAGGACAACTCAATTCAAGCTACCATACCATCTAGTGGTACCCTAGGCTCTGCCTCTTGGGATACACTGAACATGGATTTCACATTCCTAGATATGTGATGTCATCTCCCACTCATTCCTTAACGTCCTCAGTTTCTTTTGTCTGCATCTAAGGAGGAAAGAAGAAATCCTTAGCAATGCATATCGGTACAGGGGTGTGTTAGAAGATTAGCAGACTTTACCTGCTCCTGTCGTACGCCCCCGACTCCACTCGCTATGCACTGACCCTCCATCGTGTGAGGCTATCACTCGATACAGGTATTCTTAAAGGGAAATAAAAAATAGGTTAACACCATCACTCTGTAGTTGGCTGGCAGGAAGGGAGAAGAATGGTAAACATGTAGTGGTTAATTTAGAGACCTCCACATTACCTGTGAAGGGCTGGAGACCACTCTCGTAAACACTCCGCTCACTTCCCCGATAAACCAGGATGGAGTCGTTTCCCCTGCAGTTAACAGTGCTGTCACTTGATAGGCAACCACCCAGATTGACTCTGACAGCGCGGCTGGACACAGATGCCAAGTTAACGACAGCACCCTGTGTAAATGTAACTTCCTTCATGCATCCACCGAAACCTAGCAAACAGTCAGGGATTAGTGTCACTGGAAGGGCTTAGGGCCTTAATGACCAGACATTCTTGTCCTATGCCTTTCTCCTCTTTTGTTTAGAGACAATTATTAAACTTGCAAGTCTTTGTTTAGCAGGTTTTTATGCCACTTCTGCCTTTCATCTGGCCAAACAGTTGCAAGGAAATATTTACAGATGTTATTTTTAAAATATGTACTTAAATAATTTCAATCCCATTTTGGTTCTACAAAAGCACTATTTTTTAAATCTCTATAGGTGCACATTTTCTAAATACTTCTTTGGACCATAAAATAAAATTTAGACTATCACACAGCCAATCAATGCTGGAAAATTAGGTTATTGCATGAGCCAGTTTGTCTGTTTGCTATTGCCTGGTGCTGGGGATTGAACCCAGGGCCTCATATGCTGGGCAAGTGTGCTGCCATCATTCTACAGAGCTCAAGTCAGCGTTTGTGAAGGGCCCAAATCTAACCTTTGAATGTGCATAATTACGCAACAGGCTCAATTTGATAAGACATAGTATGACGAGTTTAGGAAGGACAGCAGCAAAGAGTGCTTCTCAGACATTAGAAACCACAGACCTTGGCATGAGTTGTCTACTAATCATCTTAAGCCAACAGAATGGTTAAATCAGCAGAAAAATCAGACACTACTGTTTCTTGCCACTTTCCTGTGTTTCTTCATCTCAAACACACACAACTTGGATATACATCTTGACGCACACCAGGTACCAGGTGGCATATCCACACCAGCATGACAGAGTCTGGTACAGCCCTGGCACTATCAATCCCATAAATTTCACAGAATGTGTGGTCTACACACTGGGCTTCAACATTCACCTTACAGCACCTTTCTGTGTTATTTACTAGAGAATTCGGACAGGTGAATTTGGATTTTTTACTATTTTTTTTTCTAGAAAGCCAAGAAAAATAGATACCTAGTCAAAAAGGGAATAGCACTTGCTTTGAACGGCATGTCATTTTGTGAGGGTGGAAGTCGAATCCATGAAGTTTGATGAGACTCTGCCCCGAAATCTGCACCAAATTAGAACCAACAGGACTACAGGACAGAGGCTGGATTGCCTCAGTACACCCCCCACCCCAACCCCTACTTACTTCCCGTGCAAAGTGCCATCAAATTTGAAAGGCTTCAAGCACATAGTTAGTGCTTTTCAAGATTAAAATGACCAAATTGCTCCCTGCAGTCCTGAGATGGTGTCCTTATTATTTCTTCTAACATGTTAAGCTGCATTCGACTTCCTCTTAAATGCCTTCTGCTATTACTCAAGTTCCTTTCGGCCTGACTGATCAATACTGCTAGTCTCTCTTCAATTCACGGAAGACATGAAATAAGCTCAGAGAATTGAATTGAAAGCAAGAGGCTCAGTATAGAGGCACTTAGCTGGGAAATTCAGAACCAAGGAATCCTTGGATTTGGCCGTGGTCGTCTTCTGATGGCACACAGGTCACTGCTACTCACAGTCGTTTTCTGATGGCACACAGGCCACGGCTACTCACGGTCCTTTTCTGATGACACACAGGCTCATGGCTACTTGCAGTCATTTTCTGATGGCACACAGGCCCATGGCTACTCACAGTCGTTTTCTGATGACACACAGGCCGTGGCTACTCACAGTCATTTTCTGATGACACACAGGCCGTGGCTACTTGCAGTCGTTTTCTTTTTTTTTTTGAGACAGGTTCTCCCTGTAGCTCCAGCTGTCCTGGAACTCACTATGTAGACCAGGCTGGCCTTGAACTCACAAAGATCCTGCAGTCGTTTTCTGATGACACACAGGCCATGGCAACTCTGGACCACCAAGCGTTTTTTTTTTTTTTTTTTTTGTCTTTTTGAGACAGAATCTCCCTGTAGCCCCAGCTGTCCTGGAACTCACTCTGTAGACCAGGCTGGCCTTGAACTCACAAAGATCCGCCTGCCTCTGCCTCCCAAGTGCTAGGATTAAAGGCGTGCGCCACCACACCCAGCCAGGGGGTTCTTAACTCACTAGAAAACTGAATGCAATACATGAACAGAAAGCCAGGCACAGACTTGTCTATGGCAGGAATGGAGCCTTTTATTTTTCTTACACCCTGACCTTCACACAAAGCACAGAAAAGACGTCCTCCCCTTCTGTTTCCTCAATGCCTAAACTTCTAAAAAATCTAAAACACGACCTATCGGTTGATGTTGACAAATCAGCCTGTATTATTTGACAGGCAGGCTGGACTCCAGACTCCTCCTTTGCTGTCTTCCATGGCCTTGGGCAGAGAACAACCCATGATTGCATGGCCCATGTGGATATGTGTGGTAGTCCTAACATGACAAACTCCATGATCTGTGAGGCATTACACCTTTAGCAGATTATAATGCCCAGTGTTTCAAAAATAAATTTCAAAACTAATTTTACTTTTGAATAAAAGGGTGATTGTATTAATGTGTAAGAAGAAACAGCAAGAGTCGAACCACAAAGTAGAGTCTTGGAGAGTAAGGTTCTAATTAAGAAGCATAGGAAGAGAAGAAGAAAAGAAAATTAGGACCACTGAGAGTGCATTGAAAGAAATACATTAAGCAAACAGGATCCATTTTAATTACAATCGACTGCTGGAGGCTAGGCCTCTATGATGTGGATACTCTCCCAGATAGGCATATATCCAGCTGCTTAAACAGTTCAGTGTATCTTCAAATCTTCAAAGTAGAATCTTAATGGAAGCTAGAAGGGCAGTCATAGGATCTGTATTTTTGAAACACCTTTGCACCCAAGCCCAGTATTGTCTTGATGCTGATGATAATTTAAACTACTCTTATTTTCTAAGTTCCCACTTACTATACTTGAATACTTTATCAGTGGTTCTAAACCAGTGTCACAAATGAAACTTTAATAAAAATTTAGTCTATGCAAAAATAAATATCTGTCAGGATCATAGACTTATATCTGGTGTGGGTAAAATTAGTCTCCTTGTATCTCTGTTGATGTTTTAAATTTCTTCCCCTGTCATTTGACAATTCTATTTCAGTTATTTCTCCAGAACCACCTATAGTTACAAGACTAGTAAACTCAGATGCCCAAGCCTGGATGGGCAGGTTGTTTTGTCCACCGACCCTCTTTCCCAGGTGCAAAAAGGATCAAATATTCTCACTCACACGGAGTTTTCAAGTTCTTTCTAATCTAAGAGTCTGAAAATGTGGAGAAGCTCTTATATGAATGTAATATTTTTAGTGGCTGCTACATCGTAAGTGCCTTGAAAATGTCATTACTGTCTTGGGCCCCAGTTATTCATTAACTCCTTACTGCTGCTCTGCTCAAAGTCTCCACAGAGCACGCCGTATATTTTCTATCCAAAGGCATTTAAATCTTTATGTACTTACCAAATAGGCAAAGGCTGCTTCATGGAAAATTTAACCATTCATGGTACATAGATTTTAAAATGTACAGAGCACACTCTCTGCATGAGAGTGTGCTTGGTCAAAGTCTGGAGGTCCCTGCACTTTCTGGGTAGAGCATTGACAAATGATGACAAAAAGAATCCTTCACTGTGGTGGAAGGGCTGACTGGGGAACCCAGTCACCAAAGAAAGATGTCTTGCATCTGCTTACTAATCCCATGATCAAAGGCAAATAACCCTTTTCCCTATTCTCATTGGTCAGATGGGGTCATGGTAGCAATGCCTTGGTCACAGACTGCTAAAGAAAAACTGCTCCTTCCCCATACTTGAAATCTCAGAACCATACCTGCACTACCCACTGCACTCAGATATTGTGAGCTCTTTCCTTTTGTTTTTGAGTCAGGCTTTTCCTATGTAGCCCAGGTGGGCTTCCAACTTATACTCCTGCCTTTGTCTTTCTAATGTAAGCATTATCATTTGCTTTTTCCCTCCCTCCCTTCCCTTCCTTCTTCCTTCTTTATTTCTTTTCTGACACAGGGTTTTCCTGTAGGTCCAGCTGGCCTTAGTCTCTCAGAGGTCCACCTGTCTGCCTCCCAAGCGCTGGAATTAAAGGTATATGCCACCATATTTGGCAACATTTTCTCAATGAATAATTTCTCTAATGAAATAGATACTTACATGAGTTAAATGCTTGGTTTAGTTATGAATTTTACTTTTTCTTTCTCTGATGATTATTAATATTCAACACTGTCTATATTTTTCACAAGTATATTTGAGACTCAACCAACTTTCATGAACTTATTCTGCAAAAAAGCTCTAGTGAAAAAGTTTAGAGATAATTAGCTTTGATGTTGGTGGTTTAAAACGATGAAATTGCAATATTTTCCTATTTGTTCCGACCAACATAAATTTAATCTGCAAATATAAGGATCAATATATGAAAACTCCAAATCCATATGTGTTTTCATGTAAAAAATAAGAAATACAATATTATACACATATACCACCGTTAATATATATACATACATATTATTGTATATATATATATACAATATATATACATATATATGTACATAATACATACACATATATTAGATATATGTGACACATATAAACCCTTGTATGTAATATGGATAAAAAAGATTTGGACATGTGACAATATTTATTCAGGACATGCTGGAATAAACATATTGATTATAAGCAGGCCTATGGAACACTCTTAGGGGCAATGTAGTATACCATAGAGTTAGTTCTTCAATGATTGGGTTTTGAGGCTAAAACGAGAAAGTTGGGGGGGGACTGTTATGTTTAACCCAACTCTTCTGCCATATTTTGAGACACAGCACAACCATATCCTGGTAGGATGAGGCTGTATCCAAGGTGAATTCCTCTAGAAGAAATATACCTGGTTCCAATGCCAAATGTCTGTAGGAGTTCCGTAGGTCTTGCGGGATTCCCCCCAGGTATACAGGTGAATTCACCACCAGTGGCTGAGCTCCAGTGTCTGAAACTTGCTCTGACAGTCCATTCACACTTGCTGACACCCTGGTGCCCTCCTTTTTAATAATGACTTGATTCCACTTTCCATCACAATAGGCCAGTCCCAGCCAGAGATCCACTTGTGTAAAGATAAGACTGGAATTTAGTCGGAAGCTCAACAGTCCATTCTTCAGTTCCATCTGTATTTCATATTCAAAACAGAAAAGAACTATATTAAAAGGTTTTAGAAAGGCAGCTTAGACCAGAGAAGAAGGTCAATTTCCTCAAGAAAGGCAAGAAATTTCCCTGAAAGCAATCTACAAAACGGTTCAAGTTTATCCTAAGAAGAACTGGAGCAACAGATAATGGAATATTTTCTAAGCTTACAATTGACATGAAAAATTCAGCATTCAGTCAGACAAATTCATACCTGGTAATGATGATACTACATGGTTTGATATTATGTAGGCATAAGCTTTTTTGAAACATAGTTAAAAGATTAAATCCTGGTGTAAATGACTGAACAGCTGGGGAACAGCACAGTACGAACCATGATTCCATTTCTGAGTTTTCAGAAAATGAGAAAAAAATTCATATATCAATTTAATTTGGGGAAAAATATGACAAGACAATAAGAAAATGACATGTCAAGCTCAATGAAGCTTATTTTAAATGGTTAGTGAACTCAATTTCAGATTTGTAAGATGTATTTTGATTCAGTATTTCAGCTTTAGTCTAAATTTTTAGCATAATTGCTTCTCTGTGTGTATTTTTAGATTAATGCAGTATTTTCTAATATAATCATATTTTACTCAAATTTTCAGAGTTACATGATTTTACATAATAATTATTTTACCTACCATTTTTATTTGTTTTGAACATGAAATCAGCTGCCATAGGAGAGTTGAAAGTTTCAGATCAACTGTGTCAAATAAATGAAGTCATACTTCATAGAATATGTTTTGTATGTAAATATCATCTCGGTGAAGCATTCTTGGTAAGCAGACATTACCCTTCAGTCAATAAACACTGAGTTCCTAACCATGTTTCCACACTTGATGCCCCAAGACAGCACAGTTCCCAAGATTCCTAGAGATGGCAAAAACAACATGTGGGACATTGCTGCTGATAAAGGGGGGCAAAAGTTTCCCTAGAGAAAGGGGGCCCTTTGTCTCATTCATAAAAGAATTTAAGAACAGACTCCAAAGGGAGCTTTAGGAAATTTCATTAGAATTTAAGGAAGAATCCTCAGGGCTGGCAGGCCATAGACCGGCAGTTGTCTTGAGGAGGGGAATGTAGGGGAAAGGGGAAAGCCATGAAGCCTAGTGGATTTAGAGCCTGCATGGAGGCTGCATGGTGGCCTAGCAGCACATGGAGGGGAGGGGAAGGGAGATTTTGAGAAAAAAGTAAAGAAAGGTAAAGCAGGGTGGTCCAAGGGGTTAAGGAATGTGTGCTTAGGAAAGAGGTACACAGAAGAAAAGGAAGCGGTTAGGCTTTTCTTTGTGAGCAAAAGGTTTGGAGCTCCACATGACTGCAATGACTAGATCCACAGAGTTGCACCAAGACAAGGGGATTCAGAGCAGGAAGGTCCATCTCATCAATGGACTAAGTATTCTAGCCATCTCCTCAGCATAATTTAAGGTGAACAAGCCTTCCTGGAGGTGGTCCCATGACCAGGTGATTGACCAGTGAACCTGGAATGTCCCTTCCAGGCCAGAGATTTTATTTTTCTGACCAGCCTTTATCCAAGGGCCTTTTTACTATGATGACACTGTACCCAAGAGGATGAGGGTATGCCAGGTGACCAGGGAACACACATACCTATCATTCCCTTAGAGTCAAGAAAGATTGAGAGGGGCTAGGGAGATGGCTCCCTGGGTGTGTGCTCATAGAGAACAGACTCTGGATCCCTAGCACCAATGGAAAAGCCAGGCAGCCATGGCTATTTAGACCAGCAGAGCTGTCAAACTGTGGATTCTGGTCTCAATAGATAGATTGGAGAGATTCAAGACAGATACATGACATCAACCTTGGCCTCCACATGCACACACAGACATGTGAATCCCCAAACACATATCTGAGCACACACTGACACATGCATGCATACCATAGGTATACCACAAACAAAAGAAAGGTTTTGAGTACTGCAAGATCCATGACAGTCCTGGAATGAGGACCATACACTGTGGAATGACAACATTCCGTTTAGAGCTCCCAAGTCAGGTGAGAGATGAGGGGTCTTCCAGGTGGCAGGCCATGAAGATTTGCTCAGTGTTTAGAGAATAGATTTTGGATAATTTGGGGTGGCATGAATAAATTTTATCTTTATTTTGGTTATCTGACACTAAAACTCATACTTTATAACCCAAGTTCAAGAAATACACAAGAATTTCTAGGCACAAGAAATACACATTAGAATCTAGGATAGCAGTAATCATGAAAAATTATTGAAAGCCATTAAAATAAGGAGAATAATAATGGTGATCTGGATGATTCTGTCTTAGAAGTCCTTTCAAAAGCAGCTCGTTGAGACCTGGCAAGTGGCACTGAATGTGTCAGATACATGCAATGACATTCTGTTGGCAACACTTTCTGTGCTGTTTGAGCACACTGAGAAGTTAGGTCTGGAAGCAGGGTTGCTCCCTACCAACCATTACAGACTGAAGCATGTTTGTCTCAAAGTGTCCTACAAGAATGGTTGTCTAGGGGTATGAGCTGGTCCCTCTAACTATATGATAGGCAAGAGAAAACAGCCAAATAGCCTGAGTCAAAACATTAAGGACCTGAGAACAGCTAGAAAGTAGGTCATTTCCAACAGAAGTAACTACTGTGTATTCTACAAAAGTGCCTGCATGGCAAAGAGAAGCCAGAAGTTGAGCCATGGAGAGAAAAACTAAATCATGGGAACTTCAGGTGATGCCTGGGCTTGGCCAGTCGGGTTCCACTGCAGATTTTGAGCACCTGATGTGAAGGTGCTTTGCTATCTATCCTCTATCATTCATATGTGATCTATCAACCTATCATCATCTATTTACCATCTGACTATCATCTATCTATCTATCTATCTATCTATCTATCTATCTATCTCTATTTCATATCTATCATCTATCTCTTTATCATCTATCCACCATCCACCAATCTGTTTATATTTATTTGGTATTTATTCTTTTACTTTGGGTTTCTGTATACTTATTCAACTCATCCATTTAAAACCCAAGGTTATGGCTGTCTTAGACCATTCTCCAGACCACACAGAGCAATACACAAAAAGTAAATCAAGGTCATTGTGATCTTATTAACTTTACTATTCTGAGAGGCTCCTGAGAGATTAATAGTGGGCAAATCGAAATATACCAGTGAAAGAGTGTCCACCAGACCAGGAGGGCTTTGAATAAATCAATGGTGTAGCCTACCGATGGCCTCAGAATCTGAATAGACTATTCCCAGATGGTAGGGGTAGGATGGGCAGGCTGCCTGGAGGAAGCATGCTACTGGGGTTCGTTTCTGAAGGGCATATGCTACCCTCAGCCCCTTCTTATCCTGTCTCTGCTCTCTATCTTAGATAAAGTGAACAGTCTCTGCCATCTGCTCCCACCACCATGATATTTTAGAAAAAGCCAAGTACTATGGACTAAAGTTTCTGACACCATGAGATAAAATATATCCTTCTCCTTTATTTTTGTTAGGCATTTGGTCAAAGTAACACAAAACCAATTAACACAGACATCAACCATCTGTTTTATGGAACACGTAGTAAGGGGTTGTCACTAGCAACACAGTCCAAGCCCTTGAACTAAGGGCTGGATAGTGGGGAGGAGCAGCTCCTCACTCATTGCAGAAAACACAGAGTTGAGATGCTTTTGTAGAAGGTGGAAAATAAATGTATGTAGATTTCAGTGAAATGGAGAAAGCCCACACAACTTCAACAAGAACACCTAGTTTGTATAAAGAATAAAAAGAAAAGGGAACAGTTGTAGTGTTTGGCAAGCCCAATTTCTAAAGAAGATAGAGATAGCAGCTGTGCAAGAATTAAGGTCAACATTTGACAAATGGGACCTCATTAAACTCAGAAGCTTCTGTACATCAAAAGAAACAATCAAGGAAGTGAAGAAAAAAATCCACAGAGTGGGAGGAAGCCTTCACCTCAGATACATCTGACAAAGCATTGATTTCTAGAATATATAAACTACTCAAAAAACAAAGAAGAAGAAAAAAAAAAACAAAAAATGACCCACTCAAAAGATGGAGAAAAGAGCTGAACAGATACTTCACAAGTGAGGAATTAAGAGATGGCTGAGAAACATCTTAAGAAGTGTTCAACGTCACTAATAATTAAGGAAATGCAAATTAAAATCACTTTAAGATATCATCTCACCTCAATAAGACTAGCTAGGATCAAGAAAACAAATGATACCAAGTGCTGGAGAGGTTGTGGGGAAAGGGGAACACTCATCCACTGCTGGTGGGAATGTAAACTGGTACAGCCACTATGGAAAGCAGTGTGGAGAACCCTTGGATTGAACTTGCCACCTGACCCAGCCATACCACTCCTGGGCATGTACTCACAAGACTCATCTTACTGCAGAGATACATGCACAGCCATGTTTATTGCAGCTCTCTTCACAATAGCAAGGAGCTGGAACCAACCCAAGTGCCCCTCAACTGAGGAGTGGATAGAGAAAATGTGGTACATCTACACAATGGAGTTCTATGCAGTGGTAAAGAAAGATGACATCATGAGCTTTGCAGGTAAATGGCTGGAGCTAGAAGATATCATGCTGAGTGAAGTAATACAGTCCCAGAAAAAAAAAAAAAGACAAATGGTATCCCTCATCTGTGGATGCTAGAACCAATTACCTAATTGTATGGCAAACTGAGCAACATTAATGTGATCTGAAAACAACTGTGCTCTTATATTTTAGAATCCCTTAAAAAATAAACAAAGAAAAAAAAAGAAAAAAAAAGAAGATAGAGTTGATACAGTTGATATAGATCTCAAAGGAAACAACAGTCTCTTTGGAGAAGCCAGAAGAAATGAATAATGAAAATCAGGAAAAAGAAGCAGTTTGCACAGTGAATGGGGGATAAATTAAAAGTAATCAGAGGGTGACTGATAAATATCAGATGAATTAAGGGGATGGAAATTACCTATTGGATAAACAATGTGGACGTCATTGGGAACTCAGGCGAATGTGGTGTCAGCAAATCCTATACACGGCTGTGTTGAGGAGGGAAGTGGGATGACAAGTGACCAGTATCAACACCCTTGGCTTCAGCAGAAGGAGCAAGCATGTGTGTCAAAGGACAACATGAAAAAGAAGCCACGACTTAGCAAGTCCAACCATACTGAGAAATGGTGGTGACTCGTATGATCACATTTTTCTGAAGAGGCAATAAAGTTAAGAACACATTGGAGGCTGGGCGTGGTGGCGCACACCTTTAATCCTAGGACTTTGGAGGCAGAGGCAGGCGGATCTTTGTGAGTTCAAGGCCAGCCTGGTCTACAGAGTGAGTTACAGGACTGCAGAGCTACAGGGAGACCATGTCTCAAAAAGACCTTAAAAAAAAGGAAAAGAACACATTGGAACTCCGGTTCTAAGTGGGTGAAGTGAATATTTGTTCTCTGGAGTTACAGGAAATCCAGCCTGGGCTCAAATACAGTACAGGGTACAGGATTTAGAAAGTAGGAGGAGATCTAAATGTGATCAAAACATATTATATGAAATATATAAAAATTCAATTAAAATCAATTAAAAAAGGCAATCTGAAAATATTTTCGAGATTCTGAGATTCCTTTTTTCTTTTAGTTTTCATATTGACTATTTTAGTAAATCCTATAAATAGTGAATATTAGTGAATGAAGGAATTGGAGTCCGCTGGACTTAGAACACCACCGGCCTTCCAATCTCTATGAGTTTCCTGTGGTTTTCAACAGTCAGAGATACAAGGTAAAGAAAAGATGGATGGCCGGAGGCAAGAACAGGCAGGCATGCGAGGTTCCAGTGGAGGCATCTGCTTCCTGAGAGAGGAAGTCACATGATAAACACCTTTGCACCCACGCCAGTTATGCTCATGCAGAGGAGTGCAGAAGGCTTGTGAAGGTCAGCCTGAGGTGAGCCCAGGCACAGGTTCCTTTGTGAGTCATCTAGTAGTACTTGTTGAGGTCATAGTGACAGAAAAGTGTTTAGCACTGAGAATACAAGTGTAATGAAGAGTTGCAAGCTCCCAGAGCTCATACGAACTTCTTTCCAGGGGAGAAACCAACATTAGTGCAGATGCCACACACACAGTTGAAGCAGAAGCATCGATAAATACCACGAATGCAACCATCTACAAACTGAAAATATCTTAGACTCTTCAAATCATCAAGGCATGAATTTGATTGCCCACTTAGCTAGATATTAAGAATCTTGGGGTAAGAGTCCATAATTTTCTCTAAATTCTACAGGAGTTATTTAGAAAGAATTTTCATTATAATTGAAATAACAGACCCATTTTAAAAATATTTTATTTTACTTTTTGTGTATGTATGTGCATGTATGTAAATACACCACATGTATGGAAATACACCACATGTGTGCAGTGTCCATGGAGGCCAGGAAAAGGAGTCAGATCCTTGAAACTGGATTTCAGGGAGGTTGTTAGCCACTATGTGCATGTTGGGAATAAAACCCTTGTCCTCTAGGAAAAGTGTTCTTGCTTAACCACCGAGTCACCTCTCCAGCCCCTGTTTTATGTTTAATCATGTGTGTATATGTGTGTCTGTATGTGGGCTATGTACATGTGAATGCAGTGCCACCCGAGGCCAAAAGAGGGCCCAGGGATCCTGGAGCTGGAGTTACAGGCAGTTGTGAGCCATCTGGCTTGGGTGCTGGGAATCAGACTCTGGTCTTGGACAAGAATGGGATGCTCTAATTTTATTATTTATTTATTTATTGACTTTCCAAAATGTTTTCATTTTTAAAAATTTTCCCACTTTTTATTGTTACCATTATTAAACTAAAATCTTCCAATTCAAGTGATATGTGTATGTATGTATGTATGTATGTATGTATGTATATATTTATGTATATTTACATAACTGCATATATATCTATATATAATGTAGCAATACAAGTTGGAGAGAACAACAACAGAAGAACTGAAAAATAAAACAACACTAGAGAGACAGAGAGAGAGAGATGCAGGACATGTATGGCAGAGTGTAGGGACTTGGGTGGGATGGGGGCATGGAAGGGGAAACGACTCTAGATTTGATCAAGAACAGGATGCTCTCTTAAGAGCAGAACCACCCTTTTAGCTAGGTAGCAACTGTATACAATTGTATCTGATGGAGTGATTACTGGTAAGTCAAAACCTGTTATACCTGCTCACTGCATTTAGAGGCATTTTCAGACAGTTGGGCAGTTAATCATATGAACTCACAGCAATGGTGACAGCAGGTGCTTGCCCCATGCAAGCTCAAACCAGTCAGAATCACAAAATAGACATGGGAAAGTGGGTAAGAAATCCCAACCCAAGGAACTGTTGATAAACAATGGCTGTTCTGAGTGGGACAGACCTTGTCATCTAAGGAAGGGACTCTTGGTAGGTCAACCAGTCTCCAGGGGACTCAGACTGAAGGACATTTAGGGACACAAAATCAGACTCTATAGGTAGTATTTTATAAATACACACACACACACACACACACACACACATACAAACACATAGTAGAGTACATTAAATTAGGTACAAGGAAGGAAGGAAGGTGTTGCTAGGGGAGGGTATCTAAACACCATCAAATTATATTGTATGAAAATCAGAAAAATTAAAAAATAATGTTCTTGTAAGTCTTAATCACCATAGGAGAGACATGGTATAAACACCAATGTATTATTGATGAGAGGAATACTACACAGTCCTGAAAATGAATACCTCCATGGATAACATGAATGATCAAGAATATTAATAACAAGCAGATATTCCTTAAAATAGAGTATAATGCCACTTTGATAAATTTTAAAGCTATAATACTTAATCATTCATACAAGGTAATCAAACTAAAAAATACAAAATGATAATAAACACGAAATTATGATTACATTATCGCCTCTTGTAAGAGACAAGGAAACATAATAAAAGACACAAAATATGATAATTTAGTTCTCAGAGTGAGTGGTATGCTCATTAACATTCATTGTATTGTGTTTTATTAGACAGCAAATGAAATATATAAAGTACTTTTTTGAAACTATATCAAAAGATAATGAAGGGATATTTTTCATGTATCAAGACACTAAATTGGATTTCCTTAATTCTTTATATCTAATGTTTTGTTCAATTTACAACTTCTACAGTACTAATTGTCAGTTTAAAAAATTATCATAGCCCTCTAAGACATTTCAAAGGATTATAAAACTAAAAATAACTGGAGGAAAAAAAAATGAAAATAAAAGTGAATCAGTAAAAGCGACCAGTTGAGCAGTGTATCACATACACATGATTTATCTTTTTCAAAGTTGGGCCCAATCAGTTTAAAGTAAATTTAATTGAATTCATTAACATACGGCAAGAAAATCCGGTCCATGTTTGTGGCAAATGAAAAGAAGCAATCCATTTAATTGGTCAGTTCTGAACTTCAGGGAAATCTCAAAGTGCTTTCCACCATGCAACGTGTCTGACAGAAGTTCCAGGAAGCCTTGAAAACAAGAGCGTGTCTATGTTAGCATCCTTTCCAGCAGGCTTTGTAAGAGCAGAGCAGGGCTCTAGGGAATGCATGGCCATGGAGTCGGACTTCCTGGGGAGTAATACTCACACCAGTATAAGAAGAAGCTATTTTCTCTCCAAACCTTACATAGTATGTATCTTGCAAAAAGCATATGGTTTCCTCTAAGTTAACAACAAATCCTGCACTGATTAACAACCAAGAATAATGGCTTTAATGGAAAAATAAACATAATACCATATACTTTTTCTGATCTACAGTCAATTTAAGCAACCTTATATCTAACTGATGAAGACATTCAGGAGGCTGAGGAGGGCCTTGTGCTGGGTGGCTGTATGCGCAGACTGGGTTGGAGGGAAGTCACAGATACTATGCCTCCTGGCTTAATACAGCTCTCCCTCAGAGGCTGCTGAACTTACCACATAGCTTTAGGAAACACCACTCATTTGTGTAACAAGGTAAATGAGTTGTTGTGTCAACCTAGTTAATAAAACTCCTTCAAAGCATCTTTCAATGTCAAGTTGTATGCAGACCTCCGATCACCTGATTTATAACTGTACACTTGTAACATTAACATAGAAATGGAGAACTGTGTGGTGCTTTGGAGAGACCAAGTGTAAATGTACATGGTGAGTGGTGACAGAGTGTGTTCACATTTTGAAAATATATGTAAGTGCATTGTAAGTAGATACTTCTGTGATATAAGTTCATCAAAATAAATTGGATAGCAGAGGTCAAATTAAGACCAAGAATTGAAATAAAAGGGTGTGGGGCTGGAGAGATGGCTCAGAAGTTAAAAGCACTGGAAGTTCTTACAGAAGACTGGGGTTTGATTCCCAACACCCACATGGTGGCTAAAAACTGTCCATAACTCCAGTTCCAGTTGAATCTGTTGCCCTGTTCTGACCTCCATGGGTGCTGCATGACAGGGGTACACTTACACACACACAGGCGATGCATTCATACACATAAAATAAAGATAATAAAATATTTTAATAAAAGAAAAATACATGTTCCTATACTTTGAATACACTCAAATTTTTAATAGATGGGACTTGGTGGGATATCCTTATGTATGAGTAAACAAGCCCTAGAAGAGGATTGGGGTCTACCCTTATTATCTCTTCTGCTTATGAACTATGGAGTAAGTGGTTTGATATAGCCATGCACTCCAATCCTGATGTCCTACCTTCATGGACAGGCCCAAAGCCACAGGGCCAACTGACTATATACTAGAACTTGAAATACTGTGAGCCAAAATTTACCTTTTTTCTTCATAAGTCAATAATCCTAGGTATTTGTCATAGTGGTGAGAAGCTGACAAATCCATGCTTAGCAACCAGTCGTGTCTACTTTGAGTCTCACCTGCTCCAAGGAACTGGGCTCCTTCTTTGAGGGAAGTGGGGTAACCCTCCCAGCTGTTGTACATGTTGACCTGCTCCTCAGAACTCTGCCAATCCAGAGGTATCCACTTAACAGAGGAATCATGATTCTTCATAAAATGTACATCTCTGAGACAGCCCACAAAGCCTTTCTGGATTATCTCTGCAAAAGTTAGTAGGGATCAAGACGTGTGCATGATATGTTTATTTTGAGATTCATTCCAAGGAATTCATTTTATGTGACACTCAAAGGAGCAAATCAGAAGTATGTCACTCCTAGATCCTGACAACTGTTAGAAGTTCATGTACACACCATCTCATCAGATTCAATAAACACTTGCAATTTCATATCCAGCTCTGGTCAGATCCATTGTATCCACAGAAACATTTTATGAAAAAATAAAGAAATCACAGTTCTGTAGTATTAGAAAAAAAATACTGGCTTTTGAATTAACATAAACATTTTTTAGCTGACATAGGGCTCCAAAATAAAGTGCTAAAAACACTTAAAAGTAAGGTTTGTAAGTAAGAGTGGTGACACATACCTCTAATCCCAGCACTTGGGTGGATCTCTGTGAGACTGAGGCCAACCTGGTTTACATAGTGAGTTCTAGGCTAGCTGGGCCTACTGGGAGATCCAGTTTCAAAAAACCAGTCAGCCAATGAAGCAACCAATCAACAAACTAAAGTAAAGTTTGGGACTAGGCAGATGGCTCACAGGGTAAAATGCCTATTTACCCCAAGCATGAAGACCTAAAGTTTGGATCCTTACAATCTACATAAGAGGCTCAGAACTATGTCTACATGTAACTCCAATGTTCAGGATCAGAGGACTGAAGATGAGAAGATCCCTGAAGCTCAATGGCTGCGCAGCCTAACTGAATCCATGAACTCCAGTTTCAGTGAGGGACTTTGTCTCAAAGAATAAAGGGCACAGAGCAATGGGAAACAGAACTCTGGTGTGACTTGTGGCCTCCATATGTATGTACATGTCAAAGCATGTACACCCACATGCTCAGACCTACCCCAGCAAACACCCCCAAACCACAAACTAGTTAATTTTGATAGTAAAGGGTTTTTTTTTTTTTTGAGGCTATTGTAAGTGGGAAGGTCTCCTTATATTTCTTCTCCAGTTGTTGGTGTAAAGAAAAGCTTCTGATTTTTCTAGGTTAATTTTGTATCCTGCCACTTTACTGAAACTTTTATTGTTTCTAGGAGTTTTCTGTTGGAATTTTTAGCATCCCTCAGGTAAATTATCATGTCATCAGCAAACAGGGATAGTTTGACTTCCTCTCTTCCAATTAGTACTCCTTTAATTTCCCTTTCTTGCCTTATTGCCCTAGCAAGCATTTTAAGCACTATATTGAAGAGGAGTGGTGATAGGGGGCAACCTTGCCAGGTTCCTGCCTTTAAGGGGAATGTTTCTAACTTTTTTTCCATTTAGAATGATGTTGGCTGTGGGTTTGTTGTATATGGCTTTGATTATATTTAGGAATGTTCCCTTCAGTCCAATTCCCTTTAGAACTTTAAACAGGAAGGGATGCTGGATCTTGCCAAAGGCTTTTTCTTCATCAATTGAGATGATTTTTGTCTTTCAGTCCATTTATTAATTTACCTATGTTGAACCATCCCTGCATCTCTGGTATGAATCCAACTTGGTCGTGATGGATGATTTTTTTTTTTAAACTTGGGGAGGAAAGGGTTTATTTGGCTCACATCTCCCAGGTCACAGTTCATCACTCAGGGAGCCCAAGGTAGGAATTCAGGGCAGGAACCTGGAGGCAGGAGCTGAGGCACAGACCATGGAGGACTGCTTCTTACTGGCTTGCTCCCCTGGCCCAAGCCCAGCCTGCTTTCTTATACCATACACAACAGCCTGCTCAGGGGTGGCACCACCCATCGTGGGCTGGGCACTCCCACATTGCTCAACAATCAAGACAATACTCCACAGACGTGGCCATAGGCCAGTCCAATGGAGCCAATTCCCCAATTAAGGCTCCCTCAACCCAGGTGTGTCAAGTTGACACTAAAGCTATCCAGCACAATTGACCCCTTGTCAACTTCACACAAAAAACAGCACTATTAAACCATCACCTTTCCATTTCTTGTCCCCAAGAGTATGACGTTAACATTAATCACAACATAAGACAGTACAATTTTAAAAACCTCACAGTCCTTAAAAAGTCCAAGCACTTTAAAGTTCAGTCTGTTAAAAGTCTCTTAACTGTGGGCTCCTGTAAAATCCAAAACAAGTACTGTCTTATTTCAAAGGGAAGAATCAGGCACTCTCAAACAAAACCTAAGTCCAGCAAGTAGCTCAAGGCTGGACACCTGGGATTCACTCACGATCTTCTGGGCTCCAAAGGGTTTCAGCAGCTCCCCCTCTCTGACTCTGCCGTCCGTGGCACCCACAGCTCATCTCGCAGGACCAGGTCAGCTCCATTCCACACCTGCTGCTGCTCTTGGTGGTCCTCCCATGGTTCTGGGATCTCCAAAAAGCTGGGGTTGCCACTGAAACTGAGGCAGCACTTTCACCAATGATCTCTTCTGACCTCTCCTGGTGCAAAGCCTCAGCTTCTTTTCATAACTCCTACAATCCTGGGGTCTTCACTGCAACCGAGGGTACACTTTTACCAATGGTCTTTCCTAGCCTCTCACAGTGCCAAGCCTCAGCTGCTCTCTGTGACCCCTTCGCATTTCAACACCAGAATCATATAGGAGACTCTTACACATTACCAAGACCTGCTTCCCGTTTGAGGTGGAGGGTCAGGCCCCCTCTGAACCACAGCTTCTGTGTGCTGACCCTGAGGAAATTCTTCCCAGAAGATTTCATCACAGTGATGCTGGTCTCTTGCTACTTACAGCTGATTTTTCTGCCCCAGCTAACCAGCATCAACTGTCCCAGTACAACAAAGATTTCACTTCATGTTCTGGTCTCTTGTTACTTACAGCTGATTTTTCAGCCCCAGCCAACCAGAACCCACAGATTCTCAATTCAAATATATCACACCAACAGCCCTGACGGTCTCTGCTTCCCTTTGAAGCTTCACAAGCCAGGCCTCCATCGTCTACAACTCTTTCAGCATAACTGCTCCAAGCTCCACAGCAATAAACTCTTAATCATTCAATGGCTTTTCCAGCCCCAAGTTCCAAATGCTTCTACAATCCTCCCTCAAAACACCAAGGTCAGGTCTGTTGCAGCAACACCTCACTCTCGGTACCAATTTCTGCTCTAGTTTCCTTTCAATTGCTGTGACAAGACATTCTGACCAATTCCAACTTGGGGAGGAAAGGGTTTATTTGGCTCACATCTCCCAGGTCACAGCTCATCACTCAGGGAGCCCAAGGTAGGAACTCAGGTCAGGAACCTGGAGGCAGGAGCTGAGGCACAGACCATGGAGGAATGCTGCTTACTGGCTTGCTCTCCTGGATGATCTTTTTGATGTGGGTCTGTATGCAATTTGTAAGTATTTTGTTGAGAATTTCTTCATCTGTGTTCATTAATGAGATGGGTCTATAATAAAATACCTGGGAACAGATCTAACCAAAGATACCAACAAAAATTTTAAATCCCTGAAGAAGGAGATTGAAGATGACATCAAAAGATGGAAAAATCTCCCATGCTCATGGATTGGAAAAATTAATATAGTAAAAATGTCCATTATACACCAAATAATATACAGATTCAATGCAATCCCAACTGAAATCCCCATGAGTTTCTTCACAGACTTGGAAAAGAAAATCCTCAAATTCATTTGGAAAGAAAAAAGACCCGAATAGTGAAAGCAACGCTGAGCGAAAAATGCAATACAGGGGGGATCACCTTACCAGACTTCAAGCTATACTACAGGGCTATAGTCATAAAGACAGCCTGGTACTGGCACAAAAACAGACCCATTGACCAATAGAACAGAACTGAAGATTCAAACTTGAGCTCATACAATTTCAGCCACCTCATATTCGATAAAGGGGCCAAAAATGTGCATTGGAGGAAAGATAGCATCTTCAGCAAATGTTGGCAAAACTGGATCACCATATGTAGAAGAACAAAAATAAACCCCTACCTTTCACCCTGTACAAAAATCAATTCCAAATAAATCAAAGACCTCAATGTGAAACCCAAAACTCTGAAGGTGATAAAAGAAAAATTTGGCAGCAATTTACAAGACATAGGAGTAGGAAAAGACTTTGTAAATCGAACAGCAGCTGTGCAGAAAATAAGATTAACAGCTGACAAGTGGGACCTTATTAAACTTAAAAGCTTCTGTACAGCAAAAGAAACAATCAAGGAAGTGAAGAGAAAACCCAGAGTGGGAGGAAGTCTTCACCAGTGATACATCTGACAGAACATTAACAGCCAGAATATATAAACTACTCAACCCCTGCCCCCCCCCAAAAAAAGAAGAAAACAACAAATTACTCACTCAAAAGATATAAAGAGCTGAACAGAGCCTTCACCACTGAGGAAGTAAAGATGGTTGAGCAACATCTTAAAAAGCGTTCAACATCATTAATATTTAAGGAAATGCAAATTAAAACCACTCTAAGATATCATCTCACTCTAAGAGTGGCTAAGATCAAGAAAACAAAAGACACCAAATGTTGGAGAGGTTGTGGGGAAAAGGGAACACTCATCCACTGCTGGTGGGAATGTAAACTGGTACAATCACTGTGGAAAGCAGTGTGGAGAACCCTTAAAAACCTCAAAATGAGCCTACCACCTGACCCAGCCATACCACTCCTGGGTATATACCCATAAGACTCATTATACTGCAAAGATACATGCACATCTATGTTTATTGTAGCTCTCTTCACAATAGCAAGAAGCTGGAACCAATCCAAATGCACTTCAACTGAGGAATGAATAACAAAAATGTGGTACATCTACACAATGGAGTTCTATGCACTGGGAAAGAAAGATAACTTTATGAACTTTGCTGGTAAATGGATGGAACTGGAAGCTATTATGTTAAGTGAAGTAAGGCAGTCCCCCCCAAAACAAATGGAGAATGGTTTCCCTCATTTGTGGATGCTAGTACCAAATCCCCAAATTGAAAAGCAAGTTGAGCAATGTTATTGTTATATTTCTTTCTCTCTGAAAGCAACTGTGAAGTTATAATACGAATCTCTTAATGAGCCCTAAAACTAACTTACCCCATACTTTCAGACATGGTAATTAATGTATATGGGCAGAAGCTATATATTCATATTTTAGAGTAATGTAAAATTAAAAGAAAAATGTTAACTTCTAAACATATATTGGAGTTAACATACAGTTTATTCCTGGAGGACATAATTCTGGTACATATATGACATGTATAAAGGCATACTTTGGAGCAATACAATTGGGAGGGAACCACAACAACATAAGGACTTGGTCAAAAGACGTACTGATATAGTTAAATTCTGCCCAAAACAATAAACCTTTGCAGAGAAAAACTTTAAAAACACTGAGAGAGAGAGATGCAGGACATGTATGGCAGAATGCATGAACTGGGGTGGGGTGTGAGGAAGGGAAAGGGGAATATGTCTAAATTGCACTGAAAAATTATGTCTTAAATACGCAAAAATCAATAAAAGTATTACATTAAAAAATAAAAAAATAAAAGTAACGGTTTTAAGGGAAATGATTCTGTAGAGTTTTATAGTTCAATTTCTTCGTCATGATGAAAACAGTCTATTATCCATCCAAATTAATAAGTTGGCTGCACTTTGGGGAATTCATGTAATTCCTGAACTCAGGTCATCAGCCTTGGCACCGTGGCCTTACCCACAGTGCCATTTCTTGGGCCTTATGTAACTTATATAATATGGATTTTAAAACTGGAACTCTCCTGTCAAGGCCAATGGTGGTTTAAAATTTATAGAAAATTGGTAAAAGTTGAGGGTTGAGAGATAGAAATTCTTGGGACAATTAGATAGAAAATAAGAAAAAATAAGACAGTGAAATGCAAAGGCATTGTGGTCATATGCCATACAGCTGTGTGGAAGGGGCACAGCTTGACATCTGACTGGAGGTTATGAGGATTCTATGGACACTATTTACCAGCAAAGATCTGCAGCCCAGTTTATACACACAATGTCAATTTATTTCTTTAGAATGGAGACATGTCCTCCATGTCCGCCAGAAAGGTTCTTGGAATCAGGGAATACATTCTTTCTAAACAGCACATGGCCCTGAAGGACAAATAACTACAAACAAGGCTGTGCATTGGGGTAACTTTGAGGTGCATCTGTATCACGTTGAATTAGTTGAATAAAATCTCTGGAGACATTTCTGAGGAAGCTTAAGTAGTTTTTTTTTAATTTTTTTAAATTTTATTTATTTTGTATGTGTATGAGTGTACTGTCTGCATGTAGGTTTGTGCACCCATGTGGTGCAATGCCGCGGAGGTCAGAAGAGGGTCTCGGATTCCCCTGGAACTGGAGTTCTCCTGGAATTGGAGTTACAGACGGTTCTCAGCCGCCATGTGGGTGCTGGGGATCGAACCCGGGACCTCTGCAAGAGCAGTCGGTGCTCTTAACCGCTAGGCTATCTCTCCAGCCCCCAGCTTAAGTAGTTTTTAATAACAGGCACAGTCCTCTCCAAATGGCAACAAGACTTTTTATTTCTTTTGACTTCTTTCCCAGGATTCCTTGCAGAATGCCACTCACGACTGAGCCACAGTTATCTGGGTCCCAGCCTATTTGTGACATTTGCATAAGCTACAGGTAAGGTTTTGAGAGACACTTTGGGGTGCTCTGTAATCCTTAGGAAGGATTTGGGGCAATCTTTAAATCATGCATTTTTTTTATTAATTTTATTTATTTCTGTATGTGTATGAATGTACTGTCTGCATGCAAGTCTGTGCACCCGTGTCGTGCAACGCCGCGGAGTTCAGAAGAGGGTCTCGTATTAACCTGGAACCGGAGTTCTCCTGGAATTGGAGCTTCAGACGGTTCTCAGCCGCCATGTGGGTGCTGGGGATCAAACCCGGGTCCTCTGTAAGAGCGGTCGGCGCTCTTAACCACTAGGCTATCTCTCCAGCCCCAAATCATGTATTTTATCAGATCCCCTAGAAGTAGAGTTACTGATGATTGTTAGCCACCATGTGGGTGCTGAGAACCAAACTCCAGTCCTCTGTAAGAGCAGCCAGTTCTCTTAACTGCTGAGCCATGTTTCTGGCTCCCAATATCTTAATTATAGTATAAATATAGTACTTGTGGAATTGGGTTGTGGCTATCAGTCTATAACCATGTTTTGCTAAGGGCCACCTGCTAATCAGCTATGACTTTTTAGGAACTGGGCTGGAAATTGCCAAATATTACATGGGTGTTCTTTACCCATGGAGTTTAAATTAGGCTTACAGTTTTCCATTTCTGTGTTATTTCCATGGAATTCAAAGTCTTGGAAAAATTTATATATAGTACTAAAGTATCATACCTTTCACTGAATTAGCATGAATAATTTAGGCAAATGCTTAATGAATGTTTTGAAGAGCAAGAATTGCATGCTATGAAAATAGTAGAAACACTGAAGTTTCGTTTAACGAAGTTGAGTCCCAAAGAATGACACACAGATAGAGAAAATAGCACGAAGCAGAATAATACCCGTTCATACTTTAAAACACTATAAATTGTTTATGATTAAGTTTTTTTTAAAAAAAGATTCTTTTTTTGGTGTTCTCAATACAGGGTCTCCCTGCAGCCCCAGCTGGTCTGGAACTCGCTCTGTAGAGCAGGCTGGCCTTGAACTCACAGAGATCCACCTGCCCCTGCCTCCCAAGTGCTGGGATTAAAGGCGTGCTTGTGATTGTTTCTGTATGTGTATGATTAACCTACATGTATATAGATATACTATGTCCCAACCAAGGCTAGAAGAGGGTGTTAGATCCTTCAGACCTGGAGTTAAGGACAAGTGTGACCTGGAGTTGATTAAGGACAAAGGTCAGCTGCCATGTTGGTGCTGGGAACCAAACCCAGGTCCTTTGGAAGAGCAGTAAGTGCTCTTAACCACTGAGCCATCTCTCCAGCCCCATGATTAAAGTTTTGAGGACAAGGTTGTGGTAGTCAGTTTTAATTATCAACTTGACACATTGCAGCATTGCCAAGGACAGACTCACAGAGATTATCTATGGGCGTGTTTGCGGGATTATCTTATTAACTGATTGCTGATGTGGGAAGACCCAGTTCACTGTGAGAAGCACCATTTCCTGTGTTAGAGTGCTGGACCATGGAAGAGTGGAAGGAGGCAAGCTGAGCAGTAGCCACACCTACATTCACCCTCCAGCAGTTCTTGACTTTGGGATCTTCAGACCTTGGCTGTGAATGTCATCATTTGCTTCAATGTCATGCCTTGACTTTCTACAATGCATTGTAACCTGGAACTATAAGCCAAAAAAACCAACTCTTCCTGGAAGTTGTTTTGTCAGGGTATTTTGTTCCACAGCAACAGATACGGTGCTAGGACAACATATAACTCCATATCCTGTGGAACTCACCAAGCTCCTTCCTGAGGACTGAGTAACTTTGTGGCAGCCCACCTATCAACAGTGTCATGCTGCTTCCAGTCATCATGCTATGGTTCAGAGAGGCTGAGGAGCCTGTGGAAGAGGAGACAATTTTAACTCCATCAGACTAGTCTAGTTCTAGGAACTTAAAACAGCTTTGGTAACCCACCTTCTTGATTCTCCTTTGAGTGTAACAAGGTCACATGTCACCTGGCCTCTGTGGCCCATCCTGCATCACTACCCTTTCCTTTCCTCTTTACCATCCTGGCCTCCCTGTCAGCCCTCATACACAACATAAGGTGTTCTCCTAGCTCAAAGCCCGATGTCTGTCCTTTCCTTGGCCTGAAACAAGTTTTCTCTGGATATTTTCGTGGTTCCCTTCTTTGTTCCTCATTTCTCTGCCCTGATGTCACCTTAGTGGAGGAATCCTTCATAACGGCCCTACATCAAATTTAACACTGCCTCCATCCACAGACATTTGTGGCAAATGCCACATGGTTATCAGCCCTGACTCTCTAGGGCCTGGGTTAGTCATGTGTTATTGGTAATGCTCCTTACCTTGGTTAGAATGCCAGTTGGTCTTACAATTTTCTGTTCTTGTATTATTTCCATTGAATGTAAAGTCATTTAAATACTGCTGTGTAAACTGAGACACATCTTTCCTTCTATCTTAGTTCTCTATTCTTTCCCACTTGATACTTAGTTTTCACATATTCTGTTTGCTTTCTCCTACAAAATGTAAATTCTATTTACATTTTGTAAGTAAGTGCTATTTGCTCTTGGTTACCTAAGGACACAGAGCAATCCTGGAACATAATAGGAGACCATTCAAATCGCCTACAGCCTATTACACAGAAGCCTGTATTGTGGTGGTTGAGATTGGAAGACAGCCTTCAGGAAAGAAAACCATACTTAAATGCAAACACAGGATGTGTACAGAGTTCTGCCTATTGACTGCATGCATTGGGAGAAAGTGTTCATGTTTCTGAGCATTGTTTCTTCTCATGTCTATGCAGGTAATTGCTTCACTTGTTTGTTTTCTGGAGATCACAAAGAACATTAGAGGTAGTAACTAAAATCTCCTGCAGAAGTAGAGAGCATGCAGGCACCAAATGGCTAGTGGTGACTTTGCTTTTATTTTGGCTTTACTGAAATCCTACATGGGTGAGAGTAGGTGTGAAGCTGGTTGACAGACCTTAGCACACATCAAAGAGATTCCCACAGAAATCAACGTGAAGTAAGATGGGGGTCGTGATGAGAGTTGTGTGTGTAGATTGTGTAAATTGCAATTAGAAACTTTGACAGCATCAGCCCAACCAAAGAATTCTTATGTGCCAAGTTCTTACCTGTGTACTGCCCATCGAGAGTGATTTGACTAAAAGCCTCATGTATGACTGCAACCATTTCATGCCTGAGGCCATCACTGTACTGTTTGCCACGATCATCAGTTGTGGGAATTTCCACTGGTGATCCCTTAAAAGAATGAGTGAGTGAATGAATGGTACTCATATACAGATATTTGTATATCTGTGAGAGCCAGACTCAATATCTTAGTGTTAATGATCTCAACGCAGACATAGCCATCTTCCAGATGGAACTCAACATTAAAGTAGACATCTAACAACCACCGTGACTGTTGGGTGGTGTACATCTGAGGAGCACAACCCACCTCTGAAGGGAACTTCTCTCTGGAACAAGAATCTCTTAGAAAGGCACTTGCATTTTGGGAACTCATGTTTATATGTTAACATCCATAGAAGAATTATTATGAAAATAACTTAAAAATTATGAAACAGCTTTTAGTATTTGCCCTAAAGTTAATATCACAGACATTAGTTTCTCTTCACTTCACTAATAATTACATAAGCAGTGCTGAAGGGATGAAAAGAGACACACTAAAATGAGTAGTCAATTTGTGGAATGCAAGTGAGGCTACACTTGGTCTATAGGCTTTGTACTCTAAAAATCTAACATAGCTCTGGGTGGAGTAGTAATATGACAGTGAAAAATGCGTTCCTAAGTAGCTGAGAATAGTAAACCCCAAGGAGAGAGAGTAGCAAAGCCCCAGGGTTAGGGAGCAGAGAAAGGGAAGAAGCTGCCCTCAGCACAATAGACAGAAGTAAATACAGTGGCAGCATGCTCTGGTCAACACTGTAATAATCTTTTTAGGGTAAATTGGCAAATAAGACTCCATCTTTATTAAACAGCATCCTTTAAAAGAAAGGATCACTACTAAAAGAAGGAAAATTACTCAAATCTTCTAAAAGAAGATACATTTCCTAACAAGATTGAATTTATTGATTCCAGTAAGTTTTTTAAAACTACAAATCGAATTGGTTAAAATTATATGTCATCTATCTATCATCTATCTATCTATCTATCTATCTATCCCTCTATCATATCATATATCTATAATGTTCACCTAATGCTAACAATTTTACTTTACTGTTTTTCATAAGGCAGAAAACTGACCCCTGATGTGACAGACTTCCGTGGTTCAAAGCAAGTTATTAATCAGACTTACTTAGGTAAAATATTTCTGTTTCCCTAAAGATATAACATGTCCATTCTAGCCATTTAATTGGCTTTTGTCAGGCCGCATAATATACTTGGCAAAACGCATGACATAAAAAATGTCATGTTATCAGCATTTAAGAGAAACAGCTTTTACTTTCACATGAGCATAGAGAATTGCTTCTCCGTAGACAATATCCCCAAGCTGGTCAGCAGACCTGTGACCATTTCCCAAGTTTATCTCTTCTCCTAAACTTTCCTTACGTCTGCTTTCTTCTGTATACTCTTTTATTTTCTTCAACCCTATTTCAACATTTTAATATTTTACAAACACACATTTCATTATCGTAGTTTAATAATTAAAACCAGAACCGGTGTCATGCCCAATTAATGTGCCCTGGTAGCATGCCCATTAGTTTTTCCATTAGCGAATTCAACAATACTAATGGGATTACTGGCGTGGGATGCTAATTGGGTGTGACATAAGAAACTGGCTTACTTCTTAGCATACCCTGGCTAATGATGAAATTAATGAGCATTTTATTAAATGCTGTCTCATCAAAGTGTACTTAGTTAGCGTTAAAATTGTTACAAATGGTTCTGCATTTTAAAGATCAGGTGTCTGAGGAAGTGCTCCTCCATATATTTGTTTAGAAACAATCTGAAGAACTGATATTTCTCTACATCTTAAATCACATTGATCAGATACAAATCCACCTGGGCTCCCCACAGCCACAATATGTTAAGCATGCTCTTTGATGGTGTTAGTATCTCCAGAATATTAGTAAATCAGTCTATGATTAATTCTACTGTTCTATGTAGAAAACAGTGGACATAGTATGTAGATGCTGTTCAGAGTGATTTACAAGTTTTATTCTCAAAGCTTTCTTGTATGTGAACACAGAATACTACATATATTTCTATTAATGTTACTGAGCACAAGGTAGGCTTAGATCAAAGGTGGTCAATAAAATATCAGAGAGATGGCCTAGCAGTTAAGAGCACCGACTACTCTTACAGAGGACCCGGGTTTGATCCCCAGCACCCACGTGGCGGCCGAGAACCATCTGAAACTCCAATTCCAGGAGGACTCCAGTTCCAGGGGAATCCGAGACCCTCTTCTGACCTCCGCGGCATTGCACGACACGGGTGCACAGACCTGCATGCAGACAATACATTCATACACATACAGAAATAAATAAAATTAATAAAAAAATTAAAAATAAAATAAAATATCAAGTCTATGCAAAATTGGATTAATCAAATGAGGACAAGAAGATTAGAGCTATCTTAAAGACTTATGGAAACTATAGCTATTAAGGATGCAGTTAAAATTTTCATTGTTGTCTCTGTTACCATAGGTCATGAGACACATATTCCCAATTTTAAATATTATGTATCTTCTCTTCTTTCTCCCCTTAAAAATTTATCCAGCAGAACATACTGGATAGTTGGGAGAGAAACCACATGATTTTTACACCTTTAGCCACTACGTAGGCTTTAAAGTTATGAAAACACCTCATTACTCAGGTTATTGTCCAGGCTTACTATCTTAAATACCGAAACATACAGAGAATCTCACATTATTCTAAAAACATGTGCTAGTCAGGAACTTTAAGTTTCACAATTCAAAATTAAATGACTCTTAATGGGTTTAGGAAGAGTCTCTTAAAAGTTACCATCTCAGTTTATTCTGGGAAAAGTCAAAATAGCTAACAAAAAATAAACTTAATAAATTACTGAACTGTCACAGAATTATTCTAAGCTGGAAATTTTATCACAGAAAATGGATAGTTTTATTTGCCTATGGCAGTAGAACTTTACCAGTTGTCTAATTAGTTAAACAGATATGTCAAAAGTGTTTATTGAGCATCTACATTGAAGGATTGGGCTAGAAAGAAAACAGTCACGGCTTTGTCCTCATAGGGTAACAATTTCCAGTGTGTTGGGAACGAGGGAGCATTTACTAGGTAATTTTATCCTAATTCAAAAAGAAAACAAAAGGATTTAAAGTGATGCTTAAGGAACTTTAAAATAAAAATAATTTTAATACCAGTATCAGGCATATAAGACAAACTTGTCTTCTTCTATAAATCCAGGGCAGCTTAAACTCTGCACAGAAAGCTATCTCCATTTCCTATCCGAAATGCTACAACACACTAGGAGACTGCTCATATTTCTCTCCGTTCGGCAAGTTCAACAATTGTCTAAAAAGAGGGCTTCATTATTCGGTTAGCAAATCTGTCCAGCTAACCTGCATCAGATATGAAATTCCTCAGAGGTGAGGAGGCATCGCCCTCCAGGCTGGAGCTCCATGCTGCACAGATTGCCTCCTGGCCCAGTAGCACTTAAGTGTGATATATCTGATTACATATTCTCAAATACACCCCAAGGCAAACCTGCTCAACCAATACTTTACTTTTTCAAAAGTAAATGAATTGTCAATGTGCTGAAAACACAGACAGCTTTTGCCTCATGCAGGACCATTATTATTCTCGACAGAAATGTACTTACCCAGCACCATTAAGCCCTCCTTGTTCCCCTCAACTTTTGGCTGGAGCAATGTTATTAGTGTTTGGCTGGGGCTCACTAACCCACCAACTCCTTATACAGTGGTGTAGTTAGAGACCAGCTGTAAGGGGAAGGCCTGAGCAGCTGAAGGGAGGTGGAAGGCAGGGATGAGTTAGCAGGTGATGGTGAGAAGGGGCAGAAGTAAGGGAAAGTGTCCTTTGTCACCACACACTACCTCGTCTATCTGACGAGACCTTCCTGACAGCCTCCCTCAGGACCACAGCAATCTGTGACTGAGTGGTGGGAGGCCTTGCTTGGCCCTTTGTACTCCTGTGATGTGGTCTTCCTGCAGGACCCATGTCATAAGGGATGGCAGACATCTTGGATGGCAGACATCTTTAGGTCTAGAGACATTACTTCTTTTATTTTCCCAACCCTTTGCATCATGTATTTAAAGAACGTGTGTATAACCGTGTGTGCATTTGTTAAATCCTCAAAATCTGGGGGTTTAACAAATACCTACAGAGGGTATCTATCTGTGATCAGTGTCCTTAGGAGTGGCATTCTGTGGAACTCTCCTTCCTGTGTCCCAAAAGGCTAACTGTGCATTGTACATATAGTACCTGGAGTAAAAATAGTTCTTTAAAAAAAAAAAAATCTTTAGTTGTATGTTTATGTGTATGAGTGTAAGTGTCCATGCAGTGAGTGTGCATGCTTGTGTGTGTGTGTGTGTGTGTGTGTGTGCGTGTGTGTGCACATGTGCATGCAGGAACACTTACATGTGGAGGCCAGAGGTCAAAGTCCAGTGTCTTCCTCTGTTGTTCTCCATCTTGTTTGTTAAGACATGTCTCTCACTGAACTCAGAGCTCACTGATTCTGTTAAGTCTTTTGGCTAACGTGTTCCAGAGATCTGCCTGTCTCCCCACACAGTGCTGGGGCTGGCGTCATGCTCCGCACTCATCTTTTAAATGTGTCTTCTGGGGATCTAAACTCAGGGCCTTACATGTATGCAGTGAACACTTTCCTGAGCCCCGACCTCTAATATTAAATTGCTCCTCATTCCTGTCTAACTCAAGAGAAAACAACTTTCCAATGGTTTCACATGGCCCTTAGGAAAGCTTCCAATCCTTAGTTTGCTGACAGGTCCTTAAGGGACTGGATCTTTATCCTAGTTTTCAACACACCACTTTTGCCTTTCCCCTGCTCTCTGGCCGCAGTGGATTTATGCAGTGCATGGGACAGTTCCTGCTCTTATCAGCACCCAGCACTTACGTTTGTTATTGTCTCCGCCTGATCAGATCCCCTGCCCTTCCCAACCTCAAATACGGGCTCTCACACACAGGCACAGCTTCGTAGGCTCTTCTGATCTGTCTGTCTGTCTCTCCCTCTCTCTCCCTGTCTTGCTGTCTCTCTCTGGCTCTGTCTCCCTTCCTTCCTTCCTTCCTTCCTTCCTTCCTTCCTTCCTTCCTTCCTTCCTTCCTTCCTTCCTTCCTTCCTTTTTTACTTTTGCTTATTCGAATTAGGGTCCTACCATCTAGAACAGGCTAGCCTTAAACTTACTGTGTAACCCAGGCTGGTCTTGAACTTGCAATCTTCTGACCTCAGCCTGCTTCTGAGTGCTAGGATAGCAGGTTTGTACCATTATGCCTGGCTTCTGACTTTTTTTCTTTTTGTACTTTATTGTTTTGATTTTATGTGTGTGATTGTAATGCCTGCGTGTAGTTGGGTGAGGCCATGTTGTGCCGTGTCTGGGGAGGTCAGAAGAGGGCATCAGATCCCTGGAACTGGAGTACAGACAGTTGTTTGCTGCCATGTGGGTACTGGGAATTGAACCTCTGTAAGAGCAGCCAGTGCTCATAACCACTGAGCCATCACTCCAGCCTGCTTCTGACTTTTCGTCATGGCTTTTAATCTCTGTTGTGAAACTCTTTCCTCTGAACTGAAACCCTCCCTCCTGGAGGTAAGTCTCAGAGGACTGCAGAAGCTCATGCAAGGTAGAGGTATGAGAGGCTCCGGAAACCTACAGGACCCAGGAAGTTCAGAAAGTTATCAGCAACAAAGTCCTGTCCCCAAGGGCATGGGAGCCCTGACAACCTGATGTGGAGAGGAGACTCTTGCATGGAGCTGTCTTGTAACTTTTGTAAGTCAGGACCTACACTGGGGCAGGGGGAGAGGCACCAGACTCTTTTAAGGAACCCCAATAAATCCACTTGTTTACCAAACTAAACCCAGGTAGAATGGTCTGTCATTGGTATCCTATTCAGGGTGAATAGATGTTTGTTGACATCTTCCCAGCAAAACCACACAATAATCTCAAATACTGTGTTTCAAAGACAACTCAGGAAAATAATCTCTTTGGTTTTATGTTCCCATGGTATGTAGCATCTCAAATATGGCTTTCATAGTTTTGCTATATACTTTCCAGACTGCTTCCTAGTGCCACGGTCATATTGAAATTTAAATTATTGGAATCTGAAAGAGTTCAGTTGGACTTTCAAGCTGCTTAAATATTTGCCAGTGAAATAGTTGAGGAAGAGTTGAAGGAGGCAGGAGGGCAAGTTTTTCTCTTCAAAAAAAAAAATCTGTTCAAATTTACCTAAATATTTTGTTTATTGATTTTGTGACAAGATTTTATGCTGTAGCCCAGGCCAGCCTAGAACTCATGTTGTAGCCTAGGCTGGCCTCAAATACATCACAATTCTACTTCAGCCTCTGAAATGCCAGGATTACAGGTGTCCACATCTATGCCTACCTACACATTTTTAATCTTCATTATAAGGTGCTTTACTAGTTGTTAAGTACATAGTATCTCAGATTATATGAGTTTGGAAGTTAGTTCTGCTATTTTGGCTCTGGATAATTATATCCTCTTTTGTTATTTTCATTTCCTCATTAGTAAACTGTAGAAATAATAATATATCTTTCTTATACCTTGGAAGTTTTCAGATGAGGTTTACCATGAAAGACCAGGTAGTTACCTCAATGTGGAACATCTAATAACCTCTCAAAAATGTCACCTATCAGGGGCTGGAGAGATGGCTCAGTGATTAAGAGCACCGACTGCTCTTGCAGAGGACCTGGGTTCGATTCCCAGCACCCACATGGTGGCTGAGAACTGTTTTTAACTCCAGTTCCAAGGGAATCCAATACCCTCTTCTGACCTCTGCAGCATTGCACGACACGGGTGCACCAACCTACATGCAGACAGTACACTCATACACACAAAAAATAATAAATAAAATTTAAAAATTAAAAAAAGTCACCTATTATGATTAACAATTTACCTGAGGATCAGAAAGAAAAGAAGGCCAGCCATTCTTCAACTGAAGTGCAAAATATTCTTCCTGGTTGCCCAGTGATGCAAACACCATGAGACCTTCAGGCAGCCTTGTTCGGAAGCTGGCCTTGATGCCTGGAAGTCAAGTGGTACCAGTAAGTTAGTACTGGGGGTTGTGTTGATTCTTCCTGATAAATATACATTTACTCTCATTATTATCTGTTATGCAGTGGATAGAGTCTGTACCATATACATGGTAATGTGCCGCAATAGCTCCACTTTCAATGCTAATCTGCCATGGGAAACCTATGTTATAACAAATTTAAGTGTGTGTGAAACTCATCAACCTTAATCCCCAAATTGGATACTAAAGAATATGAATGTGAAAATATTATCAGAGAGTCCTAGAAGCAAATGGCATTTTGACATAAGTCAAAGAAACATAAAGGACCGTGTTTAAATGCTTATAAAGTTGACATTGAAAGAATCAGCCCATGAATAGGTGCTAAAACAACAAAAAACCCCCACATGAACTGGTCTGTTGGAGCTGACTAATTGAAGCAGCGTCTTATTTAAAATGGCTTATGCCAGGTGTGGTGGCACATGCCTTTAATCCTAGCACTTGGGAGGCAGAGGCAGGCGGATCTTTGTGAGTTCAAGGCCAGCCTGGTCTCAGAGCGAATTTCAGGACAGCTTGGGCTACAGGGAGACCCCGTCTTGAAAAGACAAATAAATAAATAAATAAATAAATAAATAAATAAATAAATAAATAAATAATAAATAAATAAATAAAATGGCTTATAATCACCAGCACTTCAGGGTCTCCCTTGCCCTGGATCACATACCAGGCATTTGATTCTATTGGCTCATAGAAATTTGGAGCAAGGGCCACTTGCAGTGTTCTTGTAGAGGTCTTCTCACTGACGACCCTGGACCCATCTCCAGTCTACTTGGTATCCCACCTACACAGCACATAGGCTGGGCTCTTGTGGAAGGTGTGTCTCACTTAATACACTGAAATTGGCAATGGAATCTGTCATAATTCCTGCTTTCAGAGTTTCTAGTTTCATTGGGAATATAAAATGGACAGGCAGATCAGACTGTGGGAATGAAGACTGCAACCACATGCCTGAAAATCAAACGAAAGCTCAAACACAGCAAGAAATAATGAATTCTGATTTGAACAGTAATATATCATAGGCCAGGATTATAAACAATTGGACAGTCTCCCCTGTTTCTGGGCTGATAACTGAAGGACCCACATTGGCAAGGATGGCTTCCATTTTTCTGTTGCTGTGAAAATGATTACGGCCAAAAGCAATTTAGGGGAGGGAAGGTAAAGTTCAACTTATAGTTACAGTCTATGACACTGTAGACTGGGCCAATTTGACAAGTAAAAGCTAAGTAAGAAAGGGACTGAGCTTGGGTTCAGTGCACTGTAACTGCTTTAGTAGCTGGGGCATGTGTGCAGATTTCAGATGACAACTTGAAGGAGTCAGTTCTCTCCTTCTTCCATATGGGTTCTGGGACCCAAACTCAGTTCATCAGGCTTGGAGGCAACTGCCATTATCTGCTGAGCCACCTAACCAGCCCTGCGGTCAGCTCATGGTCCTCACTTGCTATTGCATACTATAACTAAAATGACTGCGTGCATTGCTCTAATTCAGGTCATGAAGGCAGCAACACTCTGAGAACTGACTGGAGTCCTCTCTGAGACCACAGAGGGAAAACAGAAGCTAGGATCTGAGTGAGAGGAGAGAGAAACAGTGATCCAATCCGAGTATGTTACAAGTTTTTTTTTTTTATTTATTTTATTTTATTTATTATTATTATTTTTTTTTGGTCTTTTTGAGACAGGGTCTCCCTGTAGTCCCAGCTGTCCTGGAACTCACTCTGTAGACCAGGCTGGCCTTGAACTCACAAAGATCCACCTGCCTCTGCCTCCCAAGTGCCAGGATTAAAGGCGTGCGCCACCATGCCTGGCGTTACAAGTTGTTTTACAAGTTGTTTTTAACTCAAATGAAGTCTGGCGATTGAAAAAAATCCAATAATTATAGAAGTATTCAACTAAGATATATTTGGACATAATTTAATTATATGACATTCAAAGAATATGAAAATGCATGTGTTTTCCAAAACTCCATATCTAGTTTGTAAGTGTTACACAGCAAAGTAATGTGTTTTTAGCCCAGTAATAGATGGGGTTAGAGAGGAGGCTCAGTCCTTAAAAGCTTTACAGAGGACCTGGGGTTTGTATCCCAGCACCCACATTGGGTAGCTTACAACTGCCTGTAACTCCAGCCCAGGGGACCTGACACCCTCTTACCTCTGTCTCCTAGGCACACACATACACACATGCATGCACACATGCACGCATGCACGCATAAATAAATTAAATAAATAAATAAATAAATAATAAATAAAACTGTTTTTAAAAGGACAAAGTTTAGTACAAAACAGGGCATCCTGGTCTGACATTACCAGCCAGACTTCTTTCAACTTTTCCAAATAATTCAATCTTAACATCTTTTCCCTTCATGTTATCAAGATAAATAAAATCTGATTTTCACTCTCCTTGACAATAGAAGGAAAGTGAAAATAAAATCCACAAATTCACTGCAGCATGTTCTTGATACCAAGTTAACTATCCTTCTATATACAGATAAATCCTAGTAGTTGAGTCAAATGCTTACATCGTATAATCAATTATTTAAATGAACTAAATTCACAAATGAATACATTTAAATATAAACATAATAATCATTTGATGAATGTGTAAAATAAAGAAAATCTTATTGAATTTACAATGAGGCAGGGATGTTAAACGCATAATTATTCAAAATAATTAACACCCTCTTTTCCCATAAGAAAATCATATATTTCTATCTCTTCATGTGCTTGCTATCTTAGATTCAGCCATGTGACTGGCATTGGCCAAAGGAAGGAAAGTTGATAAGTGGTCCCCCGTGAGGACAGAGTTTGAGTTGTGCTGTCCTCCACTCCCCTCCCCTCCTGTCCCTCTTCTGCCTCACAAATG
>VZQC01014540.1:724189-794086 GCA_009823505.1 Rhizomys pruinosus
AAAAAAAAAACTTTAATACATGGAAAAAAGGCAATAGTTTCTAAAGGAAAAGTAAGCAAAGCTTCTAGATAATTGATTTTATAAAACAGAATAACACATGCTATGCAAAAACTAGTTAACAAGAATATGCCTAAACTCATCAGTAATCAGGAAACTGCAAATTAAAACTATCGTAACACACTTTTTCATGCTCAGTAGAGGCTAAAATTTGAAACATCAAAGCTCCTTGCCTGTATGTAGCCAGAACAATGTAGGTCAGAGTCTTCCCCTTTTAGCCTGTTTGAGAGTCTGACTTTTTGTTACTGCAGTTTATGCATTTATATTTAGTGTAATGATTGAAGTGGTTTGAAGTCAGGGTTACGATTTTTTACCCGTTTTAATTCTTAGCTTTCCTTCCTTGGTTGTTTGTTCTTAGTAACTGGCCTGCCTTGTTTTTGATAATGAGAGTTGTTCTAATATTCCACCTTATTTTCTTTCTCATCTCTAGAACTAGAGTCTTTTTTTTTTTTTTTTTTTTTTTTTAATTTAGAACTAGAGTCTTTAAAGTAGCTGGACTCACAATCATCATATACATTAACTTATCCTACAAATTAATATTACATGATTTTACATGTAAGATACTCAACAGCATATTCAAATTTAATATCCTCCAAGTATTTGAAGTATCTTATTTATTTATTTATTTATTTATTTATTTATTTATTTATTCATTTTGGTCTTTTCGAAACAGGGTCTCCCTGTAGCCCCAGCTGTCCTGGAACTCACTCTGTAGACCAGGCTGGCCTTTGAACTCACAAAGATCTGCCTGTTTCTGCCTCCCAAGTGCTAGGATTAAAGGCATGTGCCACCACGCCCAGCTATGAAGTATTTTAATATGCATTAATCTTTTTTGCCATTTGTTTCTTTTAATTGAGCATTTCATGTTCTTTTTTCCCCAAAGCCAATTTTTATTGAAGTCTTGTGCATTTCATATAAAATTTCCCAATCAATCTAGGCCCATTCCACCTTCCTTGCCCCCCACCCCACCAGAGCTCATGCATTCTGCCAAACATGTTTTTCATCTTTTTTTCAGTCTCTTTAAAATTTTTCAATGCAAAAGTTTACTGTTTCAGCATTAATCTTTTCTGTGTTTATTTTATCATTTATATTTTATTTACATATATTAATTGATTCATTTCACTAATCCATTATCTTTCCTCATTAAAATTTTTGCTGTCATTTTTCTTTATTCTTTCTTCAAATTTAATTTTCTATCTAGAATGATTTTTCTTCAATCTACATAAAATATTCATACATTCTTTGTCCTGCCACTCTTCATGATATAGTGACAAAATTTCTAAACTGAAAATTTCTTTCAACTTAATTTATAAATAATATTTCATTGAATGTAAGCCATGGTCAGTTTTGCTTCCTTTTTATGATTAGAAAGATATTCTGTTTTCTCCTGGTCACTGATACTTCCCATGACATGTCAGCACAATTACTGCATTTAGTCTTTCCACTCTCACTGCTTTAAGATTGTTTTACTCTTTGTTTTCAATAACGTGACTACAAGAATTTAGTATGTGACTCTTGCTGTTTATTCTGTTGAAATTCTTTGAGCCTTCTGGATCTTCATGTGGTTGTTGACCAGCAGATTTGAAGATATCAACAGTGATTCTCTTCTTCCCTTTCTGTCTTCCTGGAACTCAGCTTGCACTCATGATAGACCTTCTGATGTTATGCAACAGGCTGTTATCATTTGTTTATATTTTTTATGTTTTTATTTTCTTTAGCTTGGCTTGGTTATTTCATCATGACCTAAGTTCATATTCATTAATCTTTTGTCACATTTCTATTAAGTAAGTCCAATAAAATTTTCAATGGAGATTTACACTTTCCTAGAATTTCTATTCTATTACTTGTTAGAATTGTCATTTTTTTCCTAAAATAGTCTATCTTCACATTCACCTTACCTTTAAATTCCATGACATATTTATAATAGTTGGTTCTTATTTTTGCTAATTGCAGTCACTTGTATACAAACATGGTTGCCTTTATTGACTGTTAGATCTCAAGATGGGTTTTCATTAGATTGAGTGTACCTGTGGCCAGACCAACTGCCAAAAACCTGGGCTAACACTGCTTCATAGGATGGAAGCTTGAGCTTGGAGGGGATTAGATTAAGGTCATAAATATTTTAATTCATATTTTCATTAAATTAATTCATAATCCTGGACTACAATCACGGCCGCAATACAGATAAGTCCATGTCCAGCCGTCTTTTCAACAGACGCTTTCTCAGCAAAACTCAAGGAAAAAGTAGGGTGGGACTTAGGGACTGAGCTATTTTTCTGACATTTGAATTTATGCATAAGAAGTAGAAACTGGAGAATTTGCACCAAAATTATTAAGATAATCATTATTTTGAAATAACACTGTTTGAAGGAAAATCCAAGATAAAGTATGGAAATGATGGAATCTTAGCTTTCAATGATCAATGCTTCGCGGTTTTTAAAAAATGATTTATTTTTATTTTATATGTATGAGTGTTTTGCTTGCATGCATGTAAGTGGAACACATGTGTGCAATGTCTACAGAAGTCAGAAGAGGGCATTGGATCCCCTGGAACTGGAGTTAAGGACAGTTGTTGGTCACCAAGTGCATGCTGGGAACTGAACCTGGGTCCCGTGCAAGAGTAGGCAGTGCTTCTAATCACTGAGCCATCTGCCTAGCCAATGCTTAACTTCTGTCCTTCAAAAATAGATGTTGATCTATGACTTCCGATAAGTTAATCAATTTTATAAGGTTAAAAATCAGTAATGCATATTATTCAACTTTTTGCAAGAATGAAAGACGTGAATTATCAACTGGATTAAAATATAAAATTGATCAAATGAAACAGACAATAATTTGAATATACTTTAATGCATTAACTTGCTTCTATTTTAACAAGATATATTAATCTTTCCAAAAAATAAAGATAACTAGAAAGATACAATGTTTACTCTCAAGAACTTGTCACTATGTGAAAGAGACAGACAGTTCAACTGAGGACAAAATCCTATAGAGACCTTGTGGTAGTTTGAATGAGAATGTCCCCCATAGGCTTTAAGTATTCAGACATTTTTTCCCCAATTGGTGGCACTATTCTGGGAGGTCTTGGAAGGTGTGGCCATGCTGGAGGATGTAGTCATTGGGGGTGGGCTTAGTGAGTTTAACAAGCCTTGCAATGTCCAGTCTCGCTTTCTCTTGAAGAGATGTGATTCACAATGAAGAGATCTCATTGTGAGATGTGAACCTTGGCTTTCTGCTCCAGCCCCTAAGCCACCATGGCTCCCCCCACAATGTACTCTAATTCCCTGGAACCACCAATTGTAAGCTCAAACAAACTCTTCCTTTTATAAGTTCCCTTGGTCATGGTGGTTTTATCACAGCAACAGAAAAGTGACTAATACAGACCCAGAACAAGAGGGTGATGGAATTCACAGGTACAACAGCAAAACATCAGCAACAAAGGTCAAACAGAGCAGAGTGGCATGCAGGAAAATTTCACAGAGATTCTGAAGGAGGGCTGAGGCTACAAGTTCTCTTCAGTGTACTGGCCACCAATGGCAGTAGTCTAGAGCATCAAGGGATGGATGTGCTTACGTGTCTACAGAAATAATTATTCAAGGAAGACACTTTGCCACAACCACCACCCAACTCCCTGTTTGATGACTTTTAATACTGCCTGATTTTACAGATGCCTAGTATATATTATTCATATCCTAGTAGAAATTCAAGCTTTGAGAAGACATGAAGTATCAGAATCAGTCCCAGCATGAACTGCACTCGAGTGCGTTAATCAATTCCTCTGGTTTATGCTAGGCATGTGCAGAAGCCACACTCTACAAATTCTGCTGGGAAACTCATGAATGAATAGGAAGAGCTTGAGACTAGAGTAGCATATCATATCCATAGCCAGTGTTTGACACACATTCATCAGAAAATTCCAGTCCTGTATCAAAAAGACATGACTTATTAAATCAGTAATCAGAGTTAAAATACAATTTATTAGACTAATGGATTAAATTGATCAAATGTATATAATAAAATATATATTTATATATTATATATTTAATATATTATATATCTGCTTAAAAACAATGCAAATCAAATATACCAACATAACAGTCATGATTTTTTCAGGAAATTAATTACACTGCAGCACATACGGGGGTGGAGAGATGGTTCATTCATTAAGTGCCATTAGTGAAAAAGTGAAAACATGTGGACCTGAGTTCAGAACACTAGCAGCCATGCAAAATCCACATGTGGAAGCGTACACATGTACCCTCAGCACTGGGCTGGGGGGAGGAGACAGGTGGATCTATGAAGCTCATTGGCCAGACAACAGCTGAATGGATGAACTTCATGTTCAGTAATAGACCCTGTCTTTAAGAAATAAGTTGAAGACGGGGCTGGAGAGATGGCTCAGCAGTTAAAAGCACCGACTGCTCTTGTAGAGGATCAGGGTTCAATTCCCAGCACCCACAAGCTGGCTAAGAGCCATCTTTAACTCCAGCTCCAGAGGAATCCAACGCTCTCTTCTGACCTCTGCAGCATTGCACAACATGGGTGCACCAACCTATATGCAGACAGTGCACTCATGCACATAAAAAAAAAGAAAGAAAGAAGTTGAAGAGCTGGACATTATGGCACACCTTAATCCTCGCACTGGAGAGGGAGAGACAGGCAGATATCTGAGTTCAGGCCAGCCTGTTCTACACAGTGTGTAGGTCAGCCAGGTCAGCCAGGCCAGGCAATAGAGTTATACAGTGAGTTCCTGTTTAGTGCATGCCTGTGTGTGTGTGTGTGTGTGTGTGTGTGTGTGTGTGTGCGCAGATAGATAGATAGATAGATTAGATAGATTGATCAATAGCTAGATGATAGATAGATAGAGATATATAAAACAAGCAGAAGAGCAATAAAGGAAGGCTCCTGAGCACAGCCTCTGACTTTCATATGTACATATCCATATGAGTATCTACACATACACACCCAAGCAAGCAAGTGCACACACACACACGCACACGCACAGACATAAAGCCTTCACAGTAATTTAGTCTCTCTTTCCCACAGATGCTTTCTTCCTTCTTGTACACATAAAGGCAGTAGAAATCCCTGGGCTTCATTGTCAAACATCCCTCTGGCTCTCTTCCCACTCAGTCTAGTAGCTCTTTGTAGCATTTCCAGCTACCTACTTGGTGTGTCAGGAAATGTAAAAAAATATCTATTTCCTTGAGAATCAAGTCTGCCTGTAGATTAATTTGTATCATGCAGATTAGCTTCTAAACTAGAAAAAGCTTTTTCTTTTGGACTTCATTGCCTTTAGGTGGTGCTAGAAATGTCACATATATAAATGATGGCTACCAAGACGTAAATACATGAATAACAAAAATCTCCATTGATGGTCCTTGACTGAAATCTAGCCTCCACTCTTGGGAACGACCTTGAGTTGATTCACAGATAATTCTTTCTCTATTAGAACACAAATTATTTATTCTCTTTTAAAATATTTTTTATTTGTTCCTTTTATTTGTCTTGCCTGCATGTGTGTAAGTGCACCCATGCCATGCAATGCCCAAAGAGGTCAGAAGACGGCATTGGATCCCCTGGAACTAGAGTTACAGAGGTTATTAGCTGCCATTTCGGTGCTGGGAATAAAAAAACCCAGGTCCTCTGAAAGAGCAGCCAGTGCTCTTAACTGCTGAGCCATCTCTCCAGCCCTAAATTATTTATTACCTTATATATCTAAATATGTGTTTTCTTAAGTTTTGAAGCTGTTTTTCAATTATTTATAATTATTCAGTTTGGAAAATGTTAGGTCAGCATTTTAAAAGTCATGTTTCAAGATAGAGGGAAACAAAACTATGGGAGATATTAGAGAAAAATAATAATGGCATTTTAATGCACAGAAAGTGTGAGGAAATTAATTTAATCCTCAGCTTGATAAAACAATGTCTTTCATCTTTTAAAATATCCTCCTATATGAGAATCTGTGATGCATCAGACATTGATATCATAAGACCTGATCATGCTCTACAGTCCTGAGATGATAAAACTACAGGAAAAATATTTCGCACATAGCTCTTGAGTTGTCTATTTGCTGTGACTCTTGTTTTCTGAATGGACAAGAGTTCAGCTTCCTCTACACAGAGACCCTGAACAAGAGGAGTTCATAATCTGCAGCAGCAGATGAATTTACAAACTTGTGAAACAGACCTGTCATCTGTCTTTTCATTTCTGACTCTGTGAGAAGAGACTTCTCAAATTACTTTATTCTCATATTTTAGGACTTTACATCCACTGTCAGGCTAACCAATAGGAGCATTAGAAGGAGTACAGAGTTGGCATTTCTGAGAAGGACCAAGGAGTGTCAGATGGGTTAAATAAGAGACTCTGTACTGGTTTATTACTATTATTATTGTTATTATTTATGTGTATGAGTGCACTGTCTGCATGTGTGCAAGTGCACCAGTGTCAAGCAATGCCCTTGGAGGTCAGAAGAGAGTGTTGGCTTCCCCTGGAAGTAGGGTTAGGGTTGGTTGTTAACTGCCATGCATATGCTGAAATTCCAACATGGATCCTCTGCAAGAGCAGCCAATGCTCTTAACCACTGAGCTATCTCTCCAGCCCCTTGAACTGCTTTGAATTCACATTTCCAGAATGAATATGGAAGTTGGACTCCTCTCACAGTCCAGTTCTTCATTTATGTGTGGATAGTTCTTGGCCTATTTTTGAGATTGGATGCTTCATCCTTATTTTTAACTTGTAAGTACTTGCTCCTTATAAAGGTTCTAAGTTCATTGTGTGTTGCAGATTACAGCTGCTTAACACCACATCTCATCTGGGGTTTATTATGATACATATGTGAAGCAGAGGCGGCTTCTGTCTTTGCTTGGCTATTGAAAAACTTCTGGCTACAGGGAGACCTTGTCTCAAAAAGACCAAAAAAAAAAAAAAAAAAAAGAAAAACTTCTTAGGGAATGAATCAAGAAGGTGGGAAGTTTGTAGCATTTACTTCTGCATTTTAACACCTTGAACAATGGCTGAGACAAAGCAGATCCTTCAAAATATTTGCTAAATAAATGTTTAATCATTGGAACACTATTTTTAGCACATTAAATCACTGTCACAAGCCAGTCTCTGTGCCTTGTGTTTTGTTCAACTGGTACAGCTTTATACCCAAAGAAAATTTTTATTTCATACTATTTCTAATATATATATATAAAGTCACTCTTCCTCAATATTGTGTGGTTTTTATAATTTTATCTCCACTCATTTTCTTTTATATTAATATTAAAATAATTTCAATAATTTTTTTTTCTTTTCATACTCAGAATATGCACATCGAATCATACCAGACACTATGTATTTTGTTACCATTACACACCAGATCATTTTCAGATGTGTAGTTGTTGAATCTTATGAAAATACTTGCTTTTTGTACACTTACTGTACTGCATTTTTATTCTTTTACTCTTACAATTTTACTGCAATTTTTTCATTTAGAATATGTTTTTGTTTTTTCTCCTCTTAATATATTTGTTAACATTTAAATCCTCTTATCACTTACTTCTATCCTCCTTTGAAATAGCACTAACAATACAAATGATAAACCTGATTTATTGTTGCTAACTTGGGAAGAACTGACATTAATTTTAAACCACTAGGTTGAACCTTGGCCAACTGGCCAACTTCAACTGTCTTACATAGCTATCTAGTCAATTTTCCAAATGTTTTTATTTATTCATTCAACATATAAATCTTGAGTTTCTCAATTCTGGGAAATCTAGGGAGAATAAAACATGACTACAATAAGTTCAATGTTTTAGAAAATTTATGGCTAAAAGAGAGAGAACAGCCAGTTAAGGATATCTAAGGGAGAAGAAACATTTTAGGTCACAGATCATAACCATAAGCAAATGGGATTTTCATTAAAGACACGTACCAATGCAGACACTATTATCAAGACTGACCAAGAACTCCAGAGACCTAAAACTCCACCAACTGTCATAAAATCAGCTCAGGTGGCTCAGAATGCCCTTAAACCTAACTATAACTATGAAAGTCTACACATGGAGGGAGCTCGAGGTAATGTGTAAAGAGAGGCATAGAGAGATTGGTGTCTTTACTTGTTTACATATCTCTTCCCATATTTTTATGGGTCTATATATACTAATATTTACATATTTATCTGGGTCTATATGTACTAATATTTACATATTTATCTGGGTCTATTGTACTAATATTTACATATTTATCTGGGTCTATATGTACTAATATTTACATATTTATCTTTACCTCTCTCATATGTCAAGAGAGAGAACTATCTATATAAAGATGAATATTTAGCAGTTCCTCTCCATCTAGATGACTTCTCCATGATTTCATTGTATTTAATGTAAAATCACGATGCCACAAGGCTTAAGTATATTGCTTAAAGAGATAGGATTTGTAATCAGAATGCTTTTGCTTGCATTCTGATTATCAAGTTTCATCCCTTCTTTTATAGGTACTATAAATATCCAATGTCAAGCACCTTGACAGCTATAAAGTCTTTATCTATTGCACGCTAACTCTTAACTCTTTTTAGAAAACTGTTGTATCTGATGTTTAAGTTGTAATAAGCTGAACTACACACTGAAGGACTTTTCCCTCTGGTATGATCAAATACTTGAGAAGAGTCAACCGAAGGGAGGGAAGGTTCATTTCAGCTTACAGTGTGAAGGGATTTGGTACATCATAGCAAGGAATGGATGATGGCATGAATGTGAGGTGCCTGGTTCCAGGCAGGAGGTATAAACTGAGGACAAATGGAGCAGGGCTATCAGACTTCAAGGCCAAGTCCCAGGGACTCACTTCTATAAGGTTCCACAATCTTCCTGCAGTACCAGCTGGGGACCCAGTGTTCAAACACATGAGATTGGAAGGATAATTTCATATTCAAATCACGATATTGATATTTAATTTTCCCCAATGTAATTAAAGTGTGCACTATAATATATCTAAAATCATGATTATTTTATAGAGCAAGCAAAAGAATATTCAGCATGGACTTTGGTTTTCTGAAATACCTGCTTTACTTTTTTTCTTCTTTATAATTTTTTTCTTTTTTATTTATTATATTTTAAGGGAATCACAATATAAGAGCACAGTTGTTTTCAGATCACATTGACATTGCTCAGTTTGCCAATTAGGTAATTGGTGCTAGGATCCATAGATGAGTGATACCAATCATCATTTGTTTTTCTGGGACTGTGTTACTTCACTCAGCATGATATCTTCTAGCTCCAGCCATTTACCTGCAGAGTTCATGATGTCATCTTTCTTTACTACTGCACAGAACTCCATTGTGTAGATGTACCACATTTTCTCTATGCACTCATCAGTTGAGGGGAACTTGGGTTGGTTCCAGCTCCTTGCTATTGTGAAGAGAGCTGCAATAAACATGGCTGTGCATGTATCTCTGCGGTAAGATCAGTCTTGTGGGTAGATGCCCAGGAGTGGTATGGCTGGGTCAGGTGACAAGCTCATTCCAAGTCTTCCAAGGGCTCTCCACACTGCTTTCCATAGTGGCTGTACGAGTTTAAATTCCCACCAGCAGTGGATGAGTGTTCCTCTTTCTCCACAACCTCTCCAGCACTTGGTATCATTTGTTTTCTTGATCCTAGCCAGTCTTATTGGAGGAAGATGATATCTTAAAGTGGTTTTGATTTGCATTTCCTTAATTATTAATGATGTTGAACAATTCTTAAGATGTTTCTGAGCCATCTCTATTTCCTCACTTTTGAAGTCTCTGTTCAGCTCTTTGCTCCATCTACTGAGTGGGTCATTTGTTTTCTTTCTTCTTTGTTTTTTGAGTAGTTTATATACTCTGGAAATCAATGCTTTGTCAGATGTTTCTGCGGTGAAGGTTTCCTCCCACTCTGTGTGATTTCTCTTCATTTCCTTGATTGTTTCTTTTGATGTACAGAAGCTTTTGAGTTTAATGAGGTCCCATTTGTCAATTGTCGACCTTAATTCTTGCACAGCTGCTGTCTGACTTAGGAAGTCTTTTCTTACTCTTATGTCTTGTAGTCTGCTGCCAACTTTTTCTTCTATCTCCTTCAGAGTTTAGGGTTTCACATTGAGGTCTTTAATCCAACTGGAGTTGACTTTTGTACAGGGCAAAAGGTAGGGGTCTAATTTCATTCTTCTACAAGTGGTGATCCAGTTTTGCCAACACCACTTGCTGAAGATGCTGTCTTTTCTCCATTGTGGCTTCTTGGCCCCCTTGTCAAATATGAGATGGCTGAAATTGTATGTGCTCAAGTTTGGATCTTCAGTTTTGTTCCATTGGTCAACAGGTCTGTTTTTGTGCCAGAACCTAAAGCTGTTTTAAATGATTATAGTCTGCAGTAAAAGTTTGAAGTCTGGTAATAGAGATCCTCCCTGTATTGCCTTTTCACTCAGGTTTTTTGGCTATTTGGGGTCTTTTTGTTTTTCCAAATGAAATTAAGGACTTTTTTCCAAGCCTCTGAAGAAACTCTTGGGGATTTAATGGGATTGCATTAAATCTATACTAAGGGTTTGAGTAGAATGGACATTTTTTTATTAACATTAATTTTTCCAATGCCCTGAGCCTGGGGGTTTTTCCCATCTTCTGATGTCTTCCTTCATTTCTTTCTCAAGGGTTTAAAAATTTTTGTTGTAGAGATCTTTGGTGTCTTTGGTTAGGTTTTATTCCTAGGTATTTAATTGTTTTTGAGGCTATTGGTGAGTGGAAGGTCTCCTTGAATTTCTTCTCGGTTGCTTGTTGTTGGTAAAAGAAAACCTACTGATTTTCTAGGTTATTTTGTATCCTTTTTTTTTTTTCTTTTTTGTGTCTTTTTGAGACAAGGTCTCCCTGGAGCCTCAGGCTGTCCTGGAACTCACTCTGTAGACCAGGCTGGCCTTGAACCCACAAAGATCCGCCTGCCTCTGCCTCCCGAGTGCTAGGATTAAAGGCATGCGCCACCACGCCTGCCACTTTACTGAAGCTCTTAATCTTTCTAGGAGTTTCCTGGTGGAGTTTTTAGCATCCCTAAAGTAAAGAATCATATGGTCAGCAAAAAAGGATAGCTTGACTTCCTCTTTTCCAAATTAGTGCTCCTTTAATTTCCTTTCCTGCCTTATTGCCTAGCAATGTTTTCAAGCACTATATTGAAAATGATGACAGGGGCAGCCTTGCCAAGTTCCATACCTTTAAAGGGAATGCTTCGTCATTTTCCCATTTAGGAAGATATTGGCTGTGGGTTTTCCTGTAATAAGGCTTTGATTACATTAAGGGAATGATCCCTCCAATCCAATTCCCTCTAGGACTTTAAGCATGAAGGGAATGCTGGATTTTTGTCAAAGGCTTTTCTAGTGTCCAATTGAGATGATGGTGTGGTTTTTGTCTTTCAGTCCATTTATATGCTTGATGATATTTATTGATTTTTGTATGTTGAACCATCCCCGAATCTCTGGTATGAATCCAACTTGGTCATGATGGATTATCTTCTTGATATGTCTTCTTAATAATTTAACAAGTGATTATATCAAAAGAATTATTAAGGTTTAGAATAAAGAAAAAATTTAGCTATAAATATATCTCTCAAGAAAATGGTTTTATTCTTTGTTTTTAAAAAATTGAAAAAAATCCTTTCTGACACAGCTATGAAAAGTATCATGAAAAGTAGCTAAAATTTTTTTTTATCCTAAACCTTAATAATTCTTTTGATATAATCACTTGTTAAATTATTGACCAATGAAACAAAATTGAAGATCCAGACTTGAGTTCATATAACTTCAGCTGCCTCATATTTGACAAAGGGACCAAAAAAGCTCAATGGAGGAAAGATAGCATCTTCAGCAAATGGTGTTGGCAAAACTGGATCACCATTTGTAGAAGAACAAAATTAAACCCCTACCTCTCACCCTGTAAAAAAATCAACTCCAAGTGGATCAAAGATCTCAATGTGAAGCCTGAAACCCTGAAGGTGATAAAAGAAAAAGTTGGCAACAACCTACAAGACATAGATGTAGGAGGAGACTTTCTAAACCAGACAGCAGCCGCACAGGAAGTAAGGTCAACAGTTGGCAAGTGGGGCCTCATAAAACTCAAAAGCTTCTGTACAGTAAAAGAAACAATCAAGGAGGTGAAGAGAAGACCCACAGAGTGGGAAGAAATCTTTACCAGTGACACATCTGACAGAGCATTAAAGTCAAGAATATATAAACTACTCAAAAAACAAAGAAGTAAGAAGACAAATGACCTACTTGAAAGATGGGGTAAAGAGCTGAACAGAGTCTTCAACAGAGAGGAATTAAAGATGACTGAGAAACATCTTAAAAAGTGTTCATCATCATTAATAATTAAGGAAATCCAAATTAAAACCACTCTTAGATATCATCTCACTCCAGTTCGGCTAGCTAAGATCAAGAAAACAAAAGACAACAGATGCTGGAGAGGTTGTGGGGAAAGGGGAACACTCATCCACTGCTGGTGGGAATGTAAACTTGTACAACCACTATGGAAAGCAGTGTGGAGAACCCTTAAAAGACTCAGAATGAGCTTACCACCTGACCCAATCATACCTCTCCTGGGTATATACCCCAAAGACTCATCCTACCGCAAAGATATATGCACATCCATGTTTATTGCAGCTCTCTTCACAATAGCGAAGAGCTGGAACTAACCCATATGCTCCTCAACAGATGAGTGGATGACAAAAAATGTGGCACATCTACACAATGGAGTACTATTCAGTGGTAAAGAAGGATGGCATTATGAACTTTGCAGGTAAATGGATGGAGCTCGAAGCCATTATGCTGAGTGAGGTGACACAGTCCTAGAAAGAGAAATGGTGAATGGTTTCCCTCATTTGTGGATGCTAACACCAAATCCCCCAGATGAAAGGCAAGCTGAACAACATTATGGTTATATTTTTGGTTTATCTGAAAGCAAATATGTTGTCATAATGTGCATCCCTCAATGGGCTGTAGAATCCACCCATCAATTATTTTCAGACTCTGTAATTACTGTACATGGGTGGAGAGTATGTATCCTTATTTTAGAATAATATGAAATTAACAGAGGAAAATGTGAATTCCTAATCATAAAAAAAGACTGAGAGAAAGATGCAGGACAGTTACGACAGAATACATGATCTGGTATGGTTTGGGATGGAGTAGGGGGGTAGGGATAAGGGAATATGCCTGAACAGAAATGAAAAATGATGTATGAAATACATAAAACATCAATAAAAAAGAAAAGTATCAGTTCTATTTTTGTGTTTTCTTACTCAGTGAAGATCTGGGTACATACATATGCACCTGTACAAATTCACATAATCTATAGAGACCTATACATATATATTTCAGAGAATTCAATTTATATGTATTCATGTCAAAGCAATGAGAGCACAAACATATTCATCAATACACAAATGTAGAAAAATATATTTATTTTCTAAAATAAGCCTTTTGGAAAAATTATCAAAAATCACCAACTTGGAGCTTTACTGTAGTTGCAGAGTGGCTGGGTCTGTGAAAGGGTTTCAGTAGCTTCTATAGCAAGCCATAAAGTTAAAACCATGAAGGATGCCAGACCATATTGAGGAAATCACCTGACTTTTTTTTTTTTAATCAAATCCCCCTCTACAAAGATGTTACTGAATCTCAAGAAGTTGAACCAGTACCAAACTATCTCTGACTACTGGAGCAGACCACAATCCCAGACATACATTATATAGTGCACATTTAAGTTGCTACATACTGTTGCTCACAATTAACTCAAAGTAACCTCCTCTAATTCTGATCCTACATTCTGAAGATAGGCTTTAGGTAGGATGAGTTGTCATATGGAAGAAACTTGGCTTTCAGAGCAGAGGAACACAAAAAGAAGAAGCTGACTAAAGTTTCAGTGTTATGACAGACACAAAATTAGCATACATACAAAGAACGCAACATTGAAGGGCTTCCTATAGTTAATAGTGACCAGGCATCTATTGTTTCATCTGCTAGAATAATGCATCCTCCATCTAAGTAGAGAACAGAGGGGGCTGGGGACATGGCCCGTGGTTAAGGGCATTGGCTGCTCTTGCAGAGAACCTATACTGGGCAACTTGCAACCATCTACAACTGCAGTTCCAAGGGATCTTCTGGCATCTACAGGTGTGGCATGCACACTGTGTACATGTGAAAAAGCACACACACACACACACACATAAATGAAAAGTAAATAAAAAATTTAACTTAGAGAATGTAAGATGGATAGAGGCTCCTGTGTTCATGGAGACTAGATAATGGCCAGGAAATGGCTGAAATGGGACCATTCCACCCAGCCCACCATGCTTTGACACAGGTAGGTTTTGGAGCCATCTATTTGCTATCTAGAATCAGCCCTTGGTATCCTCTGCTGTCAGAGATGTTTACTACAAAGGCATTAAGAAAGGAATCTCCAGAAGGAAAAAAGAATCTCCAGAAAAAAAAGGAAAAGTCTGTGATTCCCCCCTTTCAAAATCACAGACTACCTAAGTCATAAATGTGGCTAGAGAGATAGCTTAGTCAGTGACGTGCTCACTGCCCAAGCGTGAGGACCTGAGTTGAACCTCCAGCACCCACCTATAATCTGGGTGCGAGCAGCTCATGTCTGCAACCCCAGAGCTGGAGGAGCATGAAGAGAGCAGGAGGATCCTAGCAGCTTGCTAGCTAACCAGTCTGGTTGAAGAGGAAACTAGGTTTAGGTAGGGAGAGACCTGTCTCCAAAAATATGCCGCTCTGCGTGTGCAAAGGAGTATGCACACACATACACAGGTATACACATGCATATACATCTAATACAGTCATATATTGGAATATAAACATTTACATATACTTGTGTGTGTGTGCATTCTAGAGTCAAACTTCCTTTATTAAAATAATTTAACCTTTCTCTACATGTCTTCCTCTGTCATTGGGATGATAGTTTCTTCATAAGTTTTTTGCAAATAATCTTCCTCAAATAGTTGATTGCATGAGTTCAAATGTGAAAATTCCCTAGAAGCATTTGGCCCTCTGTAATTATTGGGTAGTCTGTTGGTGGCATTTGTTTTCTGGCTCTCAATATTAGTATAAACAGCACAAGGCTGCATTACCCACTGGTTTTACTCATTACAAGGTGTGGCATAAGCCTCTAAAGAGATATTCCTTGAATGGGTACCCAGGTTAAGAGTGAATATGGGCCAGCTGTGGTGGTGCACACGTTTAATCCCAGCATTCGGGAGGCTGAGGCAGGTGGATCTCTGTGAGTTCAAGGCCAGCCTGGTCTACAGAGCAAGCTCCAGGCCATCTGGAACTAAAGGGAGATACTGTCTGGAAAAAAAAAAGAGTGAATATAGAAAGAGCTAACACCATAGCATCTACAGCCTTCCTGGCTCGGCATCTCATGAGCACAAAGATCTTTTGTACAAAGACCTTTAATGCTATGTTGAATTGAAGTAAGACGTTATTTTATTCAAGAAAGACACAGCAATGTCTCCTCTAGACAATGTTCAGCACTAGTGAATCTGCTAAGGAAATCATGTGGTGAGAACTCCCAGCTCGTCTAAGAGCTTAGAGTTTACACAGTATCTGCTTTTTTTCTATCTTCGACTAATATCTTTCTTCCTGTTTATCCATGATCCAAACCAAAGAAATTTTCTGATCCCCAAAGACTACCAGGAATCACTTCTGATTAGTTATTTATTTCATTTTTTGTGTGTGGTGTAGTGTGGTGTGTGTGTGTGTGTGTGTGTGTGTGTGTGTGTGACACATGCAAACATTTATGAACAAGTGCCACTGTTTGTGCGTGACATAGAGGTGTCCTGCTCTATCATTCTCCATCTAATTGGACTGAGACAGGCTCTCTCACTAAACCTGGAGACAAGCTGGCAAGTATCAAGCCCCAGTAGTACTTCTGCTTTCTCTCCCCAGAGCACTGAGCTTACAGGCTTGCAAGCAGCCACATCCAGCTTTTTACTTGGGTGCTGGAGATTCAAAATCAAACATTCTTGGTTGTATAGCAAGTGCTCTTGCCTGTTGATTTGTCCTCCAAAGCACTGGAGAACTCCTCCTGTTATGAGGCTATCCTAATGCATGGCCCAGGCAATGCTTTCAGCCACTCTTTTAGCTACCTGAGTAAATTCTAGAAGGCTGCTCACCTCTTCACTGCAGAGAAAGAAAGGATAGACAGAGGTATTGTGTAACAAACAGATACTTTTCCATCCCACTTCTTAGGTTGCTTTTGTAGGCAGTAGCCAAATAAAGCCTATTTGTAGAAGCAACCTCATAACTCCATCACTAAATAGGTCACTAATCAGTAAGTAGCTATTTATTCAATGTGGTAATGGTCTTATTAAATAGGTATCTGGTACACTAAAAACCACAGCAGTGGAATAAAACATTAGAAGAAAATGATTTTACTCAATGAAGCATTTTAATCTGTGATTCTAGGTACTTCTTTTAAAAAATAAGTTAAAAGCTGGCACATTTTGATAGAATAGAGTTGTTTAGCTTTAAAAGCATCAGTTGGCTGGTCGTTATATTATTATATAGATTATTTACAAAGACCAGCTCTTTGAAGCATGTAAATTCTAAATATGTTGCTTAAATTTCTACTACAATTTAGTTTCACATGTCAAAAATAGAGGTATTTGCCTTAAGTAAAATATTCTATGTACAGGATTTGAACTAATTTTACAATAGTTTTGACAAGATAGCTAATTAAATAAACTTGAGCAAGTATGTCATTTCAATTCCTTAACTGAGGCTTCTCTTACAAATAGCATCTTTCAGGGATTTAGCAAAGTTACTGGTCCTACAGTCCAGGCACAGACCACTAACAGTGCCCTCTGTCAATAGTAGGCAATAGTGAGACACTTTATTGGGCACAGCTTGACTTCTGTCTATTGAAATCTTTGGCTTAGAAAGGGAGCCTTTCTCCTTTAGAGGCTCATTACCAAGTGTAAACACCAGGATAGATTTATTTTCCTTCCTCAAGGCTTAGCCAAGAACTAGTACTCACTTGCTGATTTTTATTGAAAAAAATTACACTTTTAAATTAAGCAGATTTAGAATTTAAAAAGCCTAAACATGTTGATTTACATGTTTTTGATTCTTCCACATTTTTGAGGCCTCAAAATGGAAATTTAGATTCAGGAACTGGAAATGATTTCACTTTTGACTAAAGATTGAAAACTATGGCCTTTGAAGATGGAGATTCTGAAAATATAAAGCACATTATATTAAATAAAGGGGGTAGAAACTCATGTTAATAGACCTTAACATGAAAAGAACAAGTGAAACTTTATAGTTATACCATGACTGAATTATTTTGCATTTAATAGGGGAATAGTGTTACTTAAATGTATGAGTTTGATTGTAAGGTTATATAAAATGTGTGAATATTTACATTAGAGGTGAATATAGTGAAAGGTGAGTATATTATGTGATTTTTTTTCTATAATTAGGATCAAATTTTCCCTACACATCTGGCATCATCATTGACACATGAGTTTCCAAACAAAGCCATGCTGTGGATTGGTTAAAGAATGTTACCATCTAAAGGTGTTCTCAACATAAGACCAATAATACTGTTTTACAGTTGCTAAAAGCTGAGGTAGGTGAAACTGAAAGGCTGAATGGGAACTTACCTTTAGTAATAATAAATGTGCAAATAAATAAGCACAAAAATAAAGAATAGATTTATGTCCTTAATTTTACAACTAAATGAAAACAAAATCACCTTGATTTAAAGTTTGCTCTTTTATTTTCTTGAAATGACTAATTTGATACTTGTTTTTATTTTATTTTTTCCTCCCTATTATTATACTCACCACTGGTAAAACAAACAGGACATTTTAGCTTTAATCTTCTTACTACATAACCCAAATAACTTCAGTCATGTTTGCATTAATGCTGCATTAATCATGTTGTTGCGTATTAATGAGTTTTCAGGCTATGCTAATTACTGTCATAGATTCTGCAGCAGCCCATTAAATATACAAATTACAGAATTAAAGAGCCAGAGCTCTTCATGATTAATCTCTAAATGGAGAAAAACTAATGATGTCTGTACAAAGTTTCTCTCTACTTTTGGCTGAGTGAGCCCAATGAACAATCAATTAGACCATGGGAGGAATGAAAAACTCAGATTATACAGTCCTATGTGGTAGCTTTGTTATAATAGTGGGCATTGTTTTAGATTCCACAACAATGTTTTATTTACCTGTCAACTGCCCTCCATGTTGACAACATGGAGGTTTAATACTGAACCTAGTTGGACTAAGACAAGTTGTACTGAATCTGTTCAGCAATGGTTTTGAAGGACTAAAATGGTTTTATGCAAAAGTGTTTCTTACCTACAAGGAGTTGTCACAAAAAAGACCCCAATAGAAATATGCTTACAAAGTCCAGAGTATTCACAGTGCAAAACCACAGTGTTTTGGTGAGATTCTGTGAAGCCTGCATTGTGCCACAGAGGAAAATTGTCCAAGGGAACAGATCAGAGCAGGAATGAAGAGTAGATTAGGATCTGGTCATTTTTCTACAGTAGGAAGTTATGTGACCACCACACAGCTGCATGTCCAGAGAGAAGTGGCATTCAAGTCATCTGGGTTGGGCACAGTAGGGATGCAGCACAGTAGGGCTACAATAGATGGGCCTGGACTAGAGAGGGGAGGAGGAGTGGAAGTATGGGACTAAAAAGATTTGCACCCGAAGAAAGGTACAATACAATACTAGAGGTTGGAATGGCTTTTAGGCACAATGAATACCTGTGGTAGGCATCAGGAGTCCAGGGATGAGGGCTGGATAAAGGAACAAGGGACCTGAGTGGTAGAAACTGACCTCTGAAAGTCCATTGGGAGAACTTTCTCAAAGTCAGCATATGTTAAAGATTGATTCTTCGACTAGCCTAGCTTTCTGAGAGAGTAAAAGTATGAATCCCTGTCTTCTCCATGAATAGAGAGCCCTGAGCTGAGGGACTGAAGAGGCTGATCTGAAGGCCAAGGTATGCTAACTCCAGCCTTGGGGCAAGGAGGGCTATCGGGTAGCAATCAGAAGAGCTGATGCCCAGTGAAAAGCACTCCCTGTTTAGGGCATAATAATGCATATAAAAACCACACAGATATTCAGAATTATTTGACAATAAAATGACTAAGGACTGAAAAAAAAAAAAGAAAAAGACATTACCTTATACTAAAGAAGTTCTAACCACAGAATGTGCTAAGCGCCACCTGTTTGTTTCTCACATTGCACTTAGGTCTTTTACACTGATAAGGAAATTCAAGTTCAGAAAGATGGCACAGTCCAGGAGAAGGCGGGCTTACCAGAAAAGAACTGAGTTTTAAAGAAACTGTCTGCTCCTCTCGGAAGCAGCAGTTACACAGAATTGAGCTCAGGGCTCAAGGACTGATTAGGGAAATAAATACCGAGGGAAGAGAAAGCTTCTGACTGTGTCCAGCCTACAATACAAGTAAACCACTGGAGAATTTGCTAGTTAGTCCTGCCCATTAGCAAATAGATGGGGTAGGCATGGTTCACTTGGAAGTGGTTCTACAAGTGCTGTGGTCGCTATGCATGGAGAATCTGTGCAATACTAAACACTATGGATGACCACCAATGCTTTTGTATCCAGATGTGTTTGTGACTTCTGTTCTCAAAGGCATTTCCCATGAACTGTTCACTTTCTCCCCACTACAGGAAGTCTCTCAAAAGCAAGGTGGTTAACATGTTTCCCTCACTACGTGCATATGAGTCTGTTATTGACTTGCAAATGCAAATTTCAAATCAGGAGGAAACACACAATCCAAACTCAGGCATTGTATATTACATGAGAACATAGAGGGGTTGAACTGGTGGAGGGTGGTGATCTGAACACAGCACATCACTGGGGCAGGCTTTGTGGATTTATAGCCTTGCCCCACTTCCTGTTCTCTCTCTCTCTCTCTCTCTCTCTCTCTCTCTCTCTCTCTCTCTCTCTCTCTCTTTCCTCTCTTTTTCTCTCTTTCTCCCCACCCCCTTCCTGTATATAGATGGTATGCAATCAGCCAGCTTCCTTCTGCCCCTAGGCTTTCCCTGCCGGTTGCTGTGTCTTCCCTCTATGATGGACACTGTTCCTCTGAACCAGAAGCTAAAATAAACCCCTTTCTCCATCATGTGCTTTTGGTCATGGTATTTTATTACAGCAAAGTAAGTAACACAGGGACCCAAGCTGAATACTAGTTCAACATCCAAGTAAAGTCTTTGTATCTCCTGCTGTAAGCGTATGCCCTGCACAGAATGGAGTCGGTTACTGTTTTCTTACAGAGAGGTGGTATGAAAGCCTGGAGTCTATGATCCTCACTGGTTTCAGTGATTCCCAGCCTTAGACCAAGCTTCACTAAACTGCTGAACCGTGTGGATTTCCCAGCCCACACAAAGGTAAGACATCAATCAGGCATACTCTGTGCATCTTCTAGGCTGGGATGAAGAAGAAGGCTTTTGGTGCTTTAGCAGCAATTGTATAAACACAATATTGACTGGCTAGAGAGTAATTAAACTGATAGGGGAAAGAAACATGGCTTGAACCAGATAAGAAACAAATACATCAAAATTAAAGTCAGAATCATGAGCTGAAGCACTGCAAATTTAGACAACACAGGAGAGAGAGCCAAAGCACAGAAACCCATTCAGGCAGTAGGGAAGCCAACAGACAGGAAGGAAACACAGGCAGTTAGACATACACAGCCAGCGAATATACAGCAAGCATATTGATTAGATACTATGTACGATGAATAGAAGAATAACTTTAAAAAGGAAAAAGAAACTAATGCATGGGCCCCCAAAATATGACAGGCCGAAGAAGAAATATAGCATAACAGGAAAGAAGGGAGAAGAAACAGGTTCAGGAAGAAATACAAGACAAAATGAAAGCTCAGCAAAAAACAAACAACAACACAGACACAAGAAAAACGAATCACCGCCGAGCCATTCCCAGTCATTGTAAGCAATCAAGTCAGGGCAGAATATAAGATGAAGATAAGGATGTATTCAACCTTACTCCAAGCTTTAAATCAGAAGAACAGACTCAGCAACAATTGCCCAAATGCTAATGATTCAAAGGAGGAGGCCAGAAATGAAAGAGAGGAATGCACATCTCACCAGATGCCATTTCTCTAATTATGGTGGACACTGTGACCTTCTCCTGCAGGGACACCAAACCCAGTGTAATTAGGTGCAGAGAGGGTGTTTCATGCCTATGCTCTAAGGCAGGACAGATGCTCCCAACACTGACAGGTGACAGGCAGACATTTCTAGTTAACAGAAAGTGGAGTCTTTAAAAGAAATTACTATTTGGATAATGATAATAGTAATTTCATAAACTGTATTATTCATTCTTTACTTCCTGGAGTGTGATGAATATTCCTGTATCTCTCTGCAATTCAATCTACTCACATACAACTCAGAACTTTTAGATTATCATACTTTGGGGAAGTTTTTTCTCTCCTTTGCAGTCTTGGGGGCCAAATTCAAGGGCTTGCACCTGTCAAGCAAGTGGCCATCACTAAGCTCCACCTCCAGCCCTGACTCACTATGTTAAACTGTCTCAAATGATAATAACGATGTTTTCAGGAGGTCCTGAGCTTTCCTATGGAAACAGCTCAATAACTATAAGAATAATCTAGTATTTCAATGTTTTTCAAAGTTTCTTTTTCTTTGGCATCATTGAATCACCATTTAAATAAAGAAACAAATCAATCTGTTAGCAAGGAAAAATGATTCAATATTGGTTAACATTCAAGTAATATGGGGTCACCTTTTGCTTCTAACTCTCACCCAAACCCTGCTTTCGCCCCTGCCCTCAGCTAGTTCCTCTAGTACACACTCTCCATCTCTCTTCTGAAATTTGAATGTTCAAAGCTTTCCTCAAAGCATTAACAAGTCTGATGCATGTATAAACAAAATTAGGAAAATTCTAAAAAGCTGGGGGAATGCGGACACAGGGCGTGCCTGTTAACAGGAGAGCTCTGACTACGTGTTTTGTTTGGTACCAGATTTTAGGCCATCTTTCCTGTCTTTTGAATTGTAATGAAAGCAACCTCCACATAAAGACTTCCTTCTTGCATGTTCTTTGTAATGGTTTACCTCATCAATCCCATAACTCCAAGAAATCAAATTTGATGACAAAAAGATATGTGTAGTACAAGGGGGAGTTCCTGACTTCTGAGAGAGAGTCTGTTGTTACTTGGCCTCCATTTCTTCAGCTGGGGACTGAGGGGTGGGACTGGATGGTTTCTTCCAACTGGGCTCAACTCAGTGGCCTGCAATTGTGTAGATCCCAGGCCAGAATGGGCTAGGACTCAACACGCCAAGAGTTGCCAAGTTAACTCAGAGAGCAGGTGATACGTGAGGGTCATTTTTGTACATTTCAAAATTAATTTTATTTTTTTTATATTTTACTATTCTTATTTTTATATGCACCAGTGTATTGCCTGAATATGTTTAAGTGCAACTTAGCAACTGCTATGCAGTACCTGCAGATGTCAGAAGAGGGTGTCGGATCTCCTGGAATTGGAGTTACAGATGGTTGTTAGCTGCCATGTGGGTGCTGGGATTTGAACCTGGGTCTTCTGCAAGAGCAACCAGTGCTCTTAACCTCTGAGCCATCTCTTAAGCCCCTCAAAATTCATTTTTTAATTGTATTTTGATGGCCTTTCTCCTAGCTAGAATAGAAATGGAATGGAATGGAATGATTGAAAATATGGTTGGGGAGCTAGCTTTGCAGGTAAAGTGTTTCTGTTGCAAGCAGGAGGACCTGAGTTTGTCCCCAGAACCACCACCAACACCAACAATAACAATAACAATAACAATAACAATAACCATAACAGTAACAATAACAATAAAACAGCTGAGCAAGGTTGAGAGAGCTTGTAGTTCCCATGCTGGGAGGAGATGGGTAGATCCTTGGAGGTTCCAGGCCATCAAGCTTTGCCTAATTGTCAAGTTTCCAGCTAGTAAGACATTTTGTTTTATAAAGAAGGCAGATGGCCCTTGAGGAATGGTACCTGTGATAGACCTTTGCCTTCCAGGTGCACACAAACATACAGGCATGTGCACATTTTAAAAGAACAGCTTGCAGATAAAGAGAAGGCAATTTTGGAAGCTCAATCTCAAATAGCACATTAACTTTTAAGCTTTATTAATTGATATTTTATATATGTGCATGTTTGCCTGCATGTGTTTATGTGCACCGTGAGCATTGTGGTGTTTGCAAAAACCAGAAGAGGGCACGGGATCCTCTGGAACAGGAGTTAAAGACAGTTATAAGCTGCCATGTGCATGCTGGAACTGAAGCCAGGTCCTGTGCAAGAGAAGCAAGTGCTTTTATCACTAAGCCATCTCTCCAGCCTCCACATGAAGTATTGAAAAGACCTAGACTTGGGCAAAAACATCAGTTCAAATCCATCCTTTACACCTGTAAGATGAAACCTTCTAAGCTACAATGCCTCCATCTTTGGTGGAGGGATTGCTTAGTGGTAAGGAACACAGACGTCCCCTCTTAGATCCCAGCATCCACATACTGGCTCATGACAGCCTAGAATTCCAGGTCCAGGTGATGTGATGTCTCTCTTGACCTGTATGCTCTCCTACATGCACATGGTACATGTAAACTCAGTCAGGAATGTAGACACATTCATATAAATATAATATTTCCAAAATAAAAACAAAGCTAGGAAAAGACATGTAAAATACATGGATATTCTCAGCAGTAAGTGAGGAAGGGGAAGGCATTCACTGCGCAGCTGAGCATACGGAGACAATGTTAAGACCGCAGTCTCCACCTATTAAAATCTGCCTGTGTTTCCCTCCTGCTAGTCAGTTCACCCATTCTGCCCACTGGGCTGTTCCTGTTTCTAGCCCCAGCATTAACCACATTACGCTCCCCGTCTCATTTCCGGAGAGTCCAAGGTGTTCTTCCTCCTGAGCAGCCTCTTCTGGCTTCTCCATTGGAATCTTTCTTACAGTAAAGAGAGCAGATCTGTTTGGATGCTGCTTTGTAGTGTCTTCTGCATGCTGAGGGCCCATTTTGGCTTCTGAGAAATGAACAGTTTTCTTACAAGCAAAAAGACAAGATTAATGGAAGAGTGCTGTGTAACTGACTGTTTCACTCTGACAGCTTTTCGTTTTGATTTTTGGATAGATCCCCTTCACTCAGTGATGTGTATGCTCACCAAGTCCTTGTTTCAACTGCTTTCATGTTTGATTTGCGAAGGGCCTTGCCCAGAATCACGCTCTAATATTCGATAAGCAATATGCAGCACAGACTGATATTAGCAAGGTCTCTGAAGAAATGCCAGATGTGGAGGTGTCAACACTGCCCTGAGAGTTTTCTCATGAAACAAATCAAATAAAGACAAGGAAAGAACATGCCAGCCTGGCTACGGCAAGTGAAGAGGATCCAATAGCAGACATCTCTATAGACGTGTGGACAGCATTCAGTCAGTGTGACCTTTCCTTTCAAACTCACTTTCAGGAACATAACCTTAAGGGTGCCAGAGAGACTGCTCTCTAATCCATCCTTACTTCCCTAGAGGGAAGCGGTATTCCTCTGAACTTAGAGCTTGGCTGGCGGCCAGCAAGACCCAGGAATCCTCCTGCCTTACCCTCCCCGCCCCTGTTTGGTTAGAGGGATTCACACAGCCACACCCAGCTTTCTATGTGGGTTGCTAGGGATCTAAATTCAGGTCAAGTGATGTTACCCCAGAAGCCATTGGCCCAGTCCCTTGAAATAGAATTTAGTGATAATTGCTACTGTGGAGATCTGTATCTGTTGTTCAGATGGTTATATCTAAAAGCTTGCACTTGTTCCTCCAGCATCGTATCTATAAACACTGGACACATTTCTGGAATCGTCGTTATTAACCTTCTATCCCAGAATCAGAGCACATTGTAGCCAACTGCTTTATCATGAATTGTATTTCCTAATATGTCTTTGGAGTAATATAAAATAAGCAATAGTTTCTTAACTAATAAATATTCTCAATATTTTACAGATATAAAAACTGCCTGCAATAAAGGTTCCAACCAGAATAAAATAGTTTAATCAAATTTAGTAAACTAATCACAGGTTGGATTTTTATGAATGATACATTGTAATTTCCTTAAATAAATATTTTTGTTAATTCTTTGAGAATTCCATGCAATGCATTTTGATCTTATTTACCCCCAATTCTTCCCTTAACTCCTTCATATCCATCTCCCCTTTTCTGTTCCCCAACTTCAAGACCTCTTTTTCAAAAATTTAATGAGAGTTTCTTTCTTCAGAAATAGGGAAACTTATTTTGTGGGTTTCTTTAAAGTAATAGCTTTGGGGCTAGAGAGATTGCTCAGTGGTTAAGAGCACTGACTGCTCTCCCAGAAGACATGGGTTCAATTTCCAGCATGCACAGGACACCTAACAACCATTCATAACTCTTCTTCCAGGGAATCCGATGCCCTCATCCGACCTCAGCAGGCATTGTAGGACATGGGTGCACTTCCATACATGCAGACAGTACATTTGTACACAGAAAATAAAATAAAAATACTAGCTTTAATTTCACTTGGATGTACTGTCTTCTGGCTACACAGCTTTTCTTTTGCAGAAAATAGAGGTAACAAAAATAAATAAGATTTACTGAATAGTCTTTTAAACAATATGGTGCTTTGACATTTGTAAACTGAAGGAAGAATTAGTGTCCTAATCTTAACAGGGTTATCCAAGGAAGCATTCCAAAACTTAGCTATTTTTAATCTGTTGGGTGAGTATGTGTGTGTCAGTGTATGCATTGGTACATGTGTATGCATACATGTGGATTGGTGTGTATATGGAAGGCAAAGGTCAGCTTCAGGTATTGCTGCTCAGAAGCCTCCATCTTTGTATGGAGGCCATAGCTCAACTTCCAGTATTGTACCTCATGAGTAATCCACTTAATTATTTTCTAGGTAGGGTCCCTTACTGGAATCTGGGCTACCTGGCCAGCAATTTCTGCCTGTCCTCACCTGCCCAGCACTGGGGCTACAGGAATGCACCATTGTGTCTAGTTCTTTATAAAGGTCCTGAGCTTGAACTCAAGGCATCGTGTTTGCACAGCAGACATTACCAGCTGAGCTATTTCTCCACACCCTGTGATGTGCTCCATATTATTTTCTTATGCAAACATTAAGTCCCATTTGAAACCAAACTAGTTCAAAATTCCATCTCTTTCAAAGACTTTTAAATTACTAACTTTCCCAAAATGTCTTCTACATTTTACCATAAAATGGTCACAGTGGCCAGTAAAAGACAAATGCTTTTTATAGAGTGATGTTCCCCACGTCCAAACCTGCCCAGTGACCTTTCCATTCTTTGTTCTCCAAGAACAACACTTTCTGTGGAATATCATGCTTGACTGCTTTGTACTTTTAATATTAGGGCCTATTCTTCATATGACATTTCATTTCTACCTTCTTTTCGAAGCCACTTTTGACAGTTACAGTGTACTTACATTACTCTGTCAGGGCCCCTCTGGGTGCTTTGTGTATTAATTTCTTTAGCCCTCACCATCCTACCAGAAGGGCTTGGCGGTCATCACTGTGACCCCCATTTCCCACATGGTGGGGCTCAGAGAGCCAGTGTGGTGGTAGAGCAGGGACTTCACTGGGTGGACTCCAAGCCAGGGGTGTGAGTCCTGCTGCTCCATAGTCCACACTGCTTCTCCGGCTTCTCGTGCGAGGCGACGTTCCTCTTTTATTGTTTGGTGTCACTTTTGTCTCTTCTATACCTTAGAGAAGAGGCACTATCTGATTTGACTCTAGAGCCCTTTGGCCTGGGAAGAATGACTTTTCTTTTCTTTTAACTTTTTTAAACTTTAAAAAAATTTTTATTTATTACTTTATGTGTATGAATGTACTGTCTGCATGTAGGTTTGTGCACCCATGTCTTGCAATGCCTCGGAGGTCAGAAGTGGGTGTTGGATTCTCCTGGAACTGGAGTTAAAGATGGTTCTTAGCCACCATGTGTGTCCTGGGAATCGAACCTGGGTCTGCTGCAAGAGCAATCAGTGCTCTTAACCGCTGAGCCATCTCCCCAGCCCCAAGAATGACTTTTTAAGAATTGTCCTTCCCACCTTCTCTCGTCCTTAAGACAGTTTGTTGCTTAAACTTGTTCATCCTGTTATTGTTTTTATGTTGTAAACTCTTCGAAGGTCATAAATAAGTCATGCATATTTTTGCATCTATTACACAAATATTTGTGACCTTTCAAGTATTAAGAATCTAATGATTTCTCCATTGCTTTTTGTGAAATTGAATTGCTTTGGGAAATCAAGGTCATGACTCTGGCAGAGTCAACCAAGAAAAACACCAAAGGGCACACTCATTTCTAATCTTTCCTTTCAGCCACTGGTCTTCCTACAGGAGACCACTTCATTTTCCTTCTTGCGACCCCTGACCTTCATGGTGATCACATTTACTGCATGGTTAATGCTAACAGGAAAGCAGCCAGTACCTACTAATTTTTTTTGTTATTGTTGAGGGAATAAACAAAGGCACACTCAATTTCTTAAATGCATGATTGGTCTCAGTGGCCTTGCTAAGCCCCAAATATCCAAAGCTGTCCTCTACTAGCCCCAGACTTCTCAAGGCATCATTCTTCTTGGGAATTCCCATAGAGAAGTCATATGTGGCACCTGAGACCATGATTTTCTCTCATATATATTGAAAGCCTATTTATAAGTACTTACATTTCAGAAAGTGCTGACTAGCTAATCCATGTTACACAGTTAAAAATACAACTGGCTAAGATCAAGAACAAAAAAGACACCAAACACTGGAGAAGTTGTGGGGAAAACGGAACATTCATCCACTGTACAACCACTGTACATCCATTGTACAACCATTATGGAAATTAGCATGGAGAACCCTTAAAAGACTCAAAATGAGCCTACCACCTGACCCAGCCATACCACTCTTGGGTATATATCTACAAGACTCATCCTACCGCAAAGATACATGCACATCCATGTTTCTCTTCACAATATCAAAGAGCTGGTACCAACCCAAATGCCCCTCAACTGATGAGTGGATGACAAAAATGTAGTGCATCTACACGATGGAGTTCTACTCAGTGGTAAAGAAAGATGGCATCATCAACTGTGCAGGTAACGGATGGAACTGGAAGCCTTTATACTAAGAGAAGTAACACGGTCCCAGAAAAACAGGTGACGAATGGTCTCCCTCATTTGTGGATGCTAACACCAAATCCCCAGATGAAAGGCAAGCTGATCAACATTATTGTCATATTTCTGTTTATCTGAAAGCAACTATGTTGTTATAATGTAAATATCTTAATGAGCTCTAGAATCTATCCACCACTTACATTCAGACTCTGTAATTACTGTATATGAGTGGAAAGTATGTATTTATATTTTAGAGTAATATAAAATTAAAGGAGGAAAATGTGAATTCCTAAACATAAAAAAGACTGAAAGATGCAGGAGAGTTATGGCAGAATGCATGATTTGGGGTGGGGTGGGGGGAAGGGAAAGGAGAATATGTCTAAACTGAGCTGAGAAATGATGTCTGAAATACACAAAGCATCAATAGAAGCATTATAAAAAGTATTTCCCATTGTGTAGATGTACCACATTTGTGTCATCCACAAAAAAAAAAAACCTGATAAAAGCTTAACGTGTTTTCTTTCCTAGTACTATAAGGATTCATTTTTAATAGATAAAAATATCTCCATCCTCAAATACTCAAATTGTTGACATGTGAATCACTGCTGAGTGCAAGGTTAAAACAAGTGTGGGGGTGGGGGTTGGGGGTAGGGTAGGGGGTGCTCAATGTGGCCTTATAGGGGATAGTTCAATGAGAGGGTAGATGTGTATGGGTAGACAGTGTCTACAAATGAAGATTAGAAAATACTCATCTAGGACAAACCTCCCATCTTCATGGATTGGGAAAATAAATATAGTAAAAATGTCCATTCTACCCAAACTCTTGTACAGATTTAATGCAATACCAATCAAAATCCCCAAGAGCTTCTTCACAGGCTTGGAAAAAAATTCCTCAATTTCATTTGAAAAACAAAAGACCCCAAATAGCCAAAGCAACCCTGAGTGAAAAGAGCAATATAGGGGGCATCTCTATACCAGACACCAAATTATACTACAGGGCTATGGTCATAAAAATAGCCTGATACTGGCACAAAAACAGACCAGTTGACCAATGGAATAAAACTGAAGATCCAAACCTGAGCACATACATTTTCAGCCATCTCATATTTGATAAGGGGGCCAAGAAGACACAATGGAGGAAAGACAGCATCTTCAGCAAGTGGTGTTGGCAAAACTGAATCACTATCTGTAGAAGAATGAAATTAAACCCCTACCTCTCACCCTGTACAAAAGTCAATTCCAGATGGATCAAAGACCTCAAAATGAAACCCAAAACTCTGGAGGTGATAGAAGAAAAACTTGGCAGCAGACGACAAGACATAGGTGTAGGATAAGACTTCCTAAATCAGACAGCAGCTGCACAAGAAATAAGATTGACAATTGACAAATGGGAACTCATTAAACTCAAAAGCTTCTGAGAACATAAAAAAAAAAAAAAAAAAAAAAAAAAAAAAAAAAAAAAAAGAACCAAAGGAAATGCAGAGAAACAACCCACAAGTGGGAGGAAACCTTCACTCCAGATACATGTGACAAAGCATTAATTTCCAGAGTATACAAGCTACTCAAAATACAAAGAAGAAGAAAACAAATGAATCACTCAAAAGGGAGCAAAGAACTGAATAGAGACTTCACTGAGGAGGAAATTAGAGACGGCTGAGAAACATCTTAAAAACTGTTCAGTGTCACTAATAATTAGGGAAAATGCAAATTAAGACCACTTTAAGAGATCACCTTACCTCGATAAGACTGGCCAGGATCACGGAAACAAATGATAACAAGTGCATGGAGAGGTTGTGGGGAAAGGGGAACACTCATCCATTGGTGGTGGGAAGTAAACTTGTACAGCCACTATGGAAAGCAGTGTGGAGAACCCTTGGAAGAATCAAAATGAGCTTGCCATTTGACCCAGTCCACACACATCCTGGGTATATACACCCACAAGAACTCATCTTACTGGGTCAGCAAAAAATACATGGCACAGCACTATATTTATTGCAGCTCTGTTCACAATAGCAAAAATCTGGAATCAATCCAAAATGCCCTCAATGGACAAGTGGATAGAGAAAATGTGGTACATGTCCACAATGGAGTTCTATGCAGCAGTAAAGAAGACAACATCATGAACTTTGGCAGGTAAATGGATAGAGCTAGAGATATTAAATATAAAGTGAATAAACACAAAGTCCAGAAACAAATGACGAATGGATCCCATGATGGATGTAAGTGCCATAATACAGAAGTAAATTAATTTGTGGAGGGGGATTCATATAAAGAACAACAACAGAAAGACTGGCATCAGAAAACTGACTGAAATGGTGAATCAGGAGGGTGGGAGGGGTGGGAGAGGGACACAGGTGTATATTCAATTAATGTATATTTAATTGATGTGAGTTCAACAAGTATCCAATTTTTCCCAGACTCTGTCTACAGGTTACATGGTGTTTTAGGACTTAGTAAAGTAAAAAGTTGTATTAAACAACATTGTTTAAAGGTTTTGATAAAATGGTAATGCATCTGAGTTACTTGGAATATAAATTGTCGTTATCCACATTTGTTTTAATTTATACTCTGTTATACAATAATTTTGGGATTGGCATATACAAATGTCTCTATAATTATTTCTGTTGTACAGTATCATCTTGTAGCATTCTCTTTTACCGTATGATGATTTAACTTAAGAAATTAAGTTTGCTTCCCAAGTTACAACATACAGCACCCAAAACAGCTTGGGTGAATTTGATGAAATCTGCGCCTTGATTCCTGCCTATAGGTATGTGTACTACAAGACTGCCTTTTTGAGACTCATGGGTCAAAAAACAAAAACCTAAAATAAAAAGGGGGGATACAGATATATATGAAACCTTTTTGTCAAAAACTTTGCAACTTAAATCTTAAAACTAAGTACGGGAAAAGACGTGGATGTTCCCACGGGTCAAAATGTCACCAACTTAATGGCTGAGAAAGAAAAGACACAGCTTTGCATTGTGTAGGATGTACCAGGAAGTGCCAGCAGAAAGGTTGGCCCATCTGAACAATGAAAGGAAGAAAAGCCTCAGATTGCTACAAACATCAAACCCCTCTGTGGATCATACTTGTAACAACTATTTATAATGAGTCCTAACGAAACTTACCTTTTAGGTGCCCCAAAGTTTTAATACGAGAGACTTTCTTACATCCCCTTCATAGAAAAAGGAGGAATATGATGATGATGAGGTCGTTCTCTAACTATAAATTGGAGCCAACTGTTATACAGGTAATCTCTTATAAAACCAGTAAAACTGCCTTCTTTAATTGATTAATAGACATAGGAACTGTGAAAAGGATTATTCTCTATTCAGAACCAAATATAATACTAAAGTCTCCTTAAACTGTGCATTTAAGCAAAATATATTAATACAGGAGAGCTCTGATATCAGCAACGGATTATTCTACCAAGGAGATGTTGGCCAGGGGATCCAACCACCCCCCACAAAAGGTGAAGGCTTCTTGACTGTAAACTGGGATACCTGCATGAAGAGAGGTGATAAGGCCCTGCTGTTGAAGACCTAATGTAAGCATGGGAAAGATGTATTGAGACTGCACTTGCAAGTGTACAGTTGGTCTCTGGTATACCAGAGAGTGTTACCAAAGGCCACTAAGCCAATAAAGCAAATATAGGTCTCCTTGAGTCAAGCAAGACTCCTCCGCCAGCACCAGCTACCCCTCACCTGCCTGGAAATACTGTGCAGCAGTGGCAGCCATATGCCTGTATATCCCAAATCTATTTGGCTATTAGCTCTCTCCTTGGAGGGATAACCCACGGCTGATGCCACAAGCTTACATCCTCTAGTGGCTAGGAGATGATATAAGCCACAGTAAGACCCTGTCATATTTTACAGAAAAAACATAATTCATGGATTAACATACCATCCAAGTATCTGTGTCTATACCAAAGTAACCTGCCATAACAATTAGTACTGTTTAAATACCTATATATCTAATTGTTTGTGCTTCATTAGTAGGATTGAAAGGTTATTCCTAGACAAACTGTCACCCCATGAAAGGAAACAGCCAGAATTGACCAGAGTCCAAAACGACAGTTCCAGAGAAAGTAGACTGTTTTGCTTCGCATCTACCCATGCCCCTTTTCTAAGCCTAGGGAACAATCTGCGGAAGAGGGGGCATGGTAGAATGTAAGGGCTTCGATTGGGGTGAATGGTGAAACTACAGTAATATAGACTGGACACTTATGTGATCAACTTGATTGTACACACAAGCCCCCCAGCTGGATGGTGGGACCCTTGGGCTGTGTGGGTTTGGGCACAACTGCTTGCAAATTGGTTTTACATGAAGGATGCTTGTACTCATAAATTATTACTTATTTTTTAAAAATGAAAAAAACAAAGAAGAAAAAAATACTCATCTAAAGAGAGACCCTGTCTCAAAAAGACCAAAAAAAGAAAATACTCATTTTTCTATAATTCATATTAAATACTCATTTTCATGTTAAATATCACAAAATTCATGTATTAATATGAACCAGAATGGTAGAGAAGGGACAAAATCTGTCCAGTGTGACCTAACATAGTATTTCCTAAGTGTATTGAAAAAATACTGAATATATGTTTATTAAGAGCACTCTTATATGGAACTGGAGTTGGGGGGGTAGTACCATGTCCTCTATAGGCCTATTTATGACAGAAAAGTAAGTTCTGTTACCCTCTCAAATCACAGCCAATGGAGAACCTTAAATTCTATCTACTTACAGGGATAGGTGAGCTTATATAAAATGACATAGGTGAAAGTCATCAGAATTGTGCTGATCACTTATCTGCAATTGCAGAGGCTGCAGGAAATATGCCTGCAGGCTGCAGGAGTCCAGGTATGAGTCCAAGCTTTCATTGTTAAGATCACTGGTGGCTGGTTGAGTATTTCCTTCCACTAGGGATGAGAAAGCATCCAGTTCAGGCAGGGAAATATAAGGCTACATTCATTTCCATATTTATGCTCCAAAAATCTATTATGTCATCAACTGAAGAGGGAATTCAATTAGTATCCAAGTCTATTTTGTTTCACATTTTTGAGAAAGGAAAAAAATAAATAAAAGGCCATTCTTTGCAGGGTTTGATGTTGATTTTCATTTTATTGCTTAAAATATGAATGATTACCATGTGTATGTCTGACTAATTCTGAATGATGATAATCAGGAAATCTCCTCTACGTTTTTGGTAAACTCATTGATAGCTTAATTCCTTTCTTCTTATCCCTTTCACAGAATTGTGGATTTATGGAACACTGAATATTATGATTGATTACAATATTTATGTTAGAATGAGCCAGATGATTGGATCTTTCATGTTGTTCCTTGGATGGCTATTGCATACTGTGTTTCCTTCCTGCCAGGGAAGACTAATGTGGAGGTTTTTTTTAACTTAGAAACACTGAGAGAGGGAGTCAAAATGTAAACCTGTCCTCTACACTTTGTAAAAATAACTCTTGACTCTCAAAATAGAATATCATGACTAAAATGTAAACAATTTTGAAGTTTAATTTCCAAATCAAAGGAAAGCATACAGAACATTAAGTTTGGAAAATTCCTCTCATGTTTTTGTATTTTTTATGAAAAAGTCCAATAATTGGAAGCAAGAATGAATGCACATACAAAATTATTTGATAATATATTCTAACACACCTAGAAGAACTGGGGGGTTGATGATGCCAGACTTAGAAAATATTATTACCTGGGCTGGAGAGATGGCTCAGCAGTTAAAAGTGCTGACTGCTCTTGCAGAGGACCAGAGTTCTATTCCCAGCACCCACATGGTGGCTAAGTACCATCTTTAAGTAGGGCGTGGTGGTGCATGTCTTTAATCCTAGTACTCAGGAGGCAGAGGCAGGTGGATCTTTTTGAATTCAAGGCCAGCCTGGTCTACAGAATGAGTTCCAGGACAGCTGGGGCTACAGGGAGACCCTGTCTCAAAAATACCCAAAAAAAAAAAAAAAAAAAAAGAACTTTACAATGGGTGACAGGAGTAGATGGCAGATATAAAGCTCTTTTGATGTGAGCTTCGGACTGATGTCCAAAAGCCCAATAACTCATAGCAAAATAATTTGCACATAGGTCCCTAAAATTATTTTACCAGAATTCTCTTGTCGACAACAGTTAACAGGTCACAATTCATGCACTAAGATATTATTACCTGGGCTGGAGAGATGGCTCAGCAGTTAAGAGCACCAACTGCTCTTGCAGAGGACCTGGGTTCGATTCCCAGCACCTACATGGCAGCTGAGAACCATCTTTAACTCCAGTTCCAGGGGAATCCAATGCCCTCTTCTGACCTCTGCAGCATTGCATGATACAGGTGCACCAACGTACATGCAGACAGTACACTCACACACATAAAAATTAATAAATAAGTAAAAACAATAAGAAAGATATTTGTCACATCCATTGTGTTAAAGATGAAATTTATAGGTAAATGGATAGAACAAGCAACTGTTATACTAAGTGAAGTAGCACAAACTCAGAAAGGCAAGGGATGCATGTTCTCCCTCATTTGTAGATTGTAACACCAATCCTTTATATGTGAGTTTGTATCCTGCTGTAACAGATAGAGCCAGGAAAATGGACCACATAAGATTCTATCTCAAAAAAGAAAAAAAGGAAAATACTGGGCTGGAGATATGGCTCAGCAGTTCAAAACATATATGTCTCTTTCAGAGAGCACAAATTGGTTCACAGAAACCAGACTGGGTAGCTTGAAACCACCTGTAACTCCAGTTCCAGGGGATCTGAAGCCCTATTCTGGCATCTATGGGAACCTGAACTCACATATGTACATGTCCACAGATACATGTAACTAAAAATATACCTAAATAAATAAATAAGGGTCAGGATGGTGGTATATACCTTTTTAATCCCAGCATTTGGCAGACAGATTTCTGTGGATTTAAGGCTATACTGGTCTACAGAGTGAGTTGCAGGCCTGACAGCAAGACCCAGTCTAAATAAATAAGTAAATAAATAAAATGGAATACCTATATGGCTTTGAACAGGTGACTTCCCCTTCTCTTAAAGCATCGCATGTATTGGATAAAGAGAGGATTTAATGCAAAAGGACAAATGAAAACTTTAGTGCACTGTCCAGGTTGAAGCTATTGTTTATCAAGAGATTCCAATGGTTAAGAAACTTGTTTAATGAAAATCTGACATACTTAAATCCTTGTTTACAATCTCTTTGGCTTTTATTGTGATTTCCAGTCTCCATCACCTAAGGCTCACATTGAATAAACACTCACCTACAAATAAACACTACCAGAAAAGCATCATAAACGTTTGAAGTAGACGGTTATGACGAGTTGCTGCGGCCCCCAAATTCTGTACAGTTAGGACAATTTGCTGAATGAGAAGACGACTACTGTCAGTTAGTGATGACCATTACATAATGAGCCGAAAACAGGTGCATATCCCCAGACTGTACTGCTTGCATTGATCTTCCAGTGAGATTAAATCATACATGGTTCTTAATATGTTAAGCCTTATCAATATAAGCTACTGTGAGTTGCAGAGAAGGAGAGTGAGTGATTAGGAAGTTTGCATTTGTAGAGCACATTGATTTTCTTGGGTATTGAATGCTGAGTTGCTGTCACAACCTATACTCATATTTGGCCATTACTGTATTTATAAAAAACATATTCCTAGCATCTTATTCTATGTGTCTCATTGGATTGTTTGATCATGCTGTAATAATTGTGAGAACAAGGGCTATTCTTTGATTACCATCAAAGAACTCTCCAATAATAATAATCTCAAGAAGCAATATAGAAAAATGCTGAACAGTTGCTCCAGTTGGTGAGTGCTGGTGGCTACTCTGCATGCACTAATGGAGTCATTGTTTCTAGACTATGAAAGTCTCAGTTCGAGTGTTCTGATGGAAACAGGATCTCTAAGCCACCTCTGCATGTATAAAAGCCTTGTGCTAAAATTAATTGTCCAGTTATTTATGGTGCAGTTCTAGTTTGTATTTTAGGTAAAATGATGTGGGATCTTTGATTAAATATTAGCCACTAGAGCTTTTGACTTGTTATCCAATTTCTGAATTATCATACCTTGCAATGCTCTTTGCAACATCCTGATTTTCTGATAGTACGTTAGGTGTAAGGGGTTCCTTGAGAATGGGCAGGTCTAGTTATTTATTAGACCATTTTCTTCACAGAGTCATCAAGTAGGGTTTTACTTTCTTCTGGTTATACAGAGTATTGTTTTTAATTGCATTCCATATATCTCCATTCATATTCTGAACCACTGTACTTCAAAATATGATCTATATAAATAGGTTTTCACAAATAAGATTAATTTAAATGAGGTGCTACTGGAGTAGAATATGTCCCTAATCCAAAATGACTGGATGGAATCTCTATGTCAAGAATGCCAGGGAGATGATTCCCACTCATACAGGGAAGACGCCATGTAGAGGTGCAGACAGAGAGAAGAGAGAGGACACTGAAGGTCAAGGACACTAAAGATGCCAGTATGCCAGTACATGCCAACAGGGAAGCCAGAGGAGGAACTGGAGGCAGACTCTCCCTCCTGCCCTGTGAACTGAGATAGGAGTAGTATATGCATGTAGCCAGGAGAAAGAGCACACAGTTAAAAATGAAAAATCGCCCACAAATGTTGTAGTGAAAGCAGAGCCCGGAGTTGAAAAGATTAAGGATAAAGTGGCCCAGTAGGGGGCTTTGAGCAAATTGAATAAGAAAGCTTATCATTGGGTATGAAAGCACCAACCTAGACAGACAGAAGGAGGAGGTTCAGGGCTCCAGGCCAAGGAGGGCAAGCCAGATGGCCCCTCCAAAACTCGAGGAACATACGTAAGGCGCTTTTGTTCTTTTATATATTATTGGCTCTAATTCAGCAAATTGTGACAGAATAAACTTTAAATAAAGATCACAACTAACAAGGAGCTTCTAATTGGAAGACCACCCCAGACCACCCCATAGACAAGGTGTTAAATATGAGGCAACTGGAATGAAAGAGTGTAAGAGCCAGGGGCTGTGGAACCTGCTCATAGGACCCCACAGCAATGCTGGCAGCATGTGCAAGACCCACGCAGACTCAACCAGACAGAAACCCAGCATGGAGGTGGGGAATGGGCAAGAAGCTCCACAGCTGAGAAAATACTGGCAGCTGATGACTACTGTTAAAGGGAGACTTGGTTTTCTTTAAGGCAGTGATGCTAAATAGGTTGACTTGGCTCTACTGGATGGACTCACCTTTGAGGGACATTTGGGGACACAAACTTGGCTTGATAAAGCTTAACATATATGACAGAATGCATGCAATCTGGTGGGGGTGCTCTGGGAGATGTGGATGGGGAGGAGGGCTAAATATAATCAAAATGTGTTATATGAAATGGGCAAAAATAGACAAAAGAGAGATGACTGTAATGACTGAGTGAGATGGATAGCTTCCGTTGTTAACTGGACAACATCCCTGTGAGCATGTCTATGAGGCATTTTCTTGGTGGTTGAGTGAAGTGGTCAGGCCCATCCCACTGTGGATAATGCCACCCCTGGGCAGGTAGTCTTGGGTAGTAGAACAAAGCAGGCTAAGCCCAGGCCAGAGGAGTGAGTTAGCCAATAAATGCATTCCTCCTTGGTCCGTGTCTCAGTTCCTGCCCTGGGTTCCTGACCTGGCTTCCCTCAGTGATGAACACTTTGGAGCATAAAAGCCAAATAAACTCTTTGCTTCCCAAGTTACTTTGATCTGTGTTCTATCACAGCAATGCAAAGTAACTAGGACACTGGGATAGACTTAACTCTCTATCACTGTAAAGCTACAAGCTCAGAACAAAGAGAGCTTAGTTAAAATGAATAGCACTCAGAGACCCTGCAGGGTAGCAACAGACCAGCCAGTGACTAAGACAAAACTGACAATCAAGGTTGATAGTTAGCAAAGCACAAGTCAGAGATGGAAAGAAGGACTTCAATAACCCTGGAGCACATAATCACTTCTCTGGTAATGCCAGGGGTTTGTACATATTATATGTGGGCCTTCTGTTGTTTTAGCTCAGGTTAGCCTAGAGCATTAAATAGAGGTTATGTCACCCTTTGTGCTGTGTTTACCATATCTCAGTAAAACCTCTAGACAAATGAAATTTGATGCCTTTTTCTCTTGGAAGCCCATTGAGTGTTTCTCCCACTTTTCCACAATAATTCTTAGGCTTCACTTTGCAAACTCTCATGAGCGATTGTCCATGCCATTACTTTTCTTTGGCATTAGAGCAAACTTGGAGTTACTGTCTGTATTAGTCACTTTTCTGTTGCTGTGATAAAACACCATGACCAAAGGACCTTATAAAAGGAAGAGTTTATTTGAGCTTACAATTGATGGTTCCAGGGACTCAGAGTCCATTGTGGCGGGAAGCATGGTGGCCGGGGCTGGAGCAGCAAGCCGAGGGTCACATCTCGCAATGAGCACAGGAAGCAGAGAGCACGACTAGAGACCACAAGGCTTGTTAAACTCACTAAGCCTGCCCCCAATAACGTACTTCCTCTTGCAAGGCCACACCTTCTAAGACCTCCAAGAACAGTGCCACCAACTGGAGACAAAATGTCTGAATACTTAAAGCCTATGGAGGACACTCATTCAAACCACCACATTCCACTCCCTGGCCCCCATAGGCTCCTGACCATATAAAATCCAAAATGCATTTAGTCCAACCTTAAAAGTCCCCATAGTCTTTACCAGTTTCAATGCCATTCAAAAGTCTACAGTCCAAAGTCTCTTCTGAGACTCAGGCCAATCTCCTAACTGTAAGCTCCTGTAAAATCAAAAGGCAAATTACAAACTCCCAACGTACAGTGGAACTGAATACACATTCCCATTCCAAAAGGGAGGAATAGAGGCATAGTGAGGAAATACTGGACCAAAACAAGACCGAAAACCAGCAAGGCAAACACCAAGTCCAGTAGCTCCATGTGCAACTTCTGGGACTTGACTTCCAAAGGGCTTAGATGGCTCAGCTCTTCCAGCTTTGCTTGCAACATACATCTCTTTCTTAGGCTGGTACCACTCCCTGTATGCAGCTCTCCTTGGCAAATATCTCACAGGTCTGGCATCTCGAATGTCTTCTTGGGGTCTCCGCTGCCAACCAGGCTTCACATTCACAGCTTCACGCAATGGCCTATCAGGGCCTTCTTTATTCAGGGACGCCCCTGCTGCACTCTGCCTGGCCTCTGTGGCTCTCTGAAACCGTGGAGGAAGAACTGATGACCCCTTCACTCTTGCAAACTTCATGCCTCTAAAGCCAGCACCACGTGAATGAAATTGCCGAATCTGGCTGCAAGTTCGGGATGGACTCTCTCCTACTTTAACCACATTTGCAATTTTTCTCTGCCCTGGACTTGTTGGAGGATTAGCTGGGTGTGGTCTTGCCCTGAAGGTACTGATTCTTTTGTTTACTTGTAAATCTCCAGGCCTCTCCTTAATCACTTTAGTCTCCTTATGAAAGGGAGCCTCTCCTTCACATGCCTTGGCCACACCTTTAATCTTCCTAGTGTACTTTTCAGATCCAAACTGTACATTCTGCATTTCCTTCTGCCCCATTTGCTCTTTTTCACTGTAGATCTGTATAATATTCACCATTAAAAGCCACGCCACCATTTCTACATTAGGCTGTCTTGAAATATCCTCCGCCAAAGACATCAGTCCATTGCTTTTCAACTTAGCATCAGGCAAGCATTTGGGCTGTGGGCAAACTGCTGCCAGACTCTTTATCAAAATATCCCAGTTGCTGCCTAAGTCTTTATTTTCCTCTGGAACTACATTTTTTGCAGCCATGCTTTCTTCCAGGCTTCTACTAGAATGGCCCCTTAAGCTCTGCTTACAGTAGTCAACAGCTTTTCTAGCCCAAAGTTCCAAAGTCTTCCACATTTCTCCAAACATCCACATGGTCAGGTTCTTCACAGCCAACACCCCACTCCTGGTACCAAATAACTGTATTAGTCACTTTTCTGTTGCTGTGATAAAATACCATGACCAAAGGACCTTATAAAAGGAAGAGTTTATTTGAGCTTACAATTGACGGTTTCAGGGAATCAGAGTCCATTGTGGCGGGAAGCATAGTGGCCAGGGCTGGAGCAGCAAGCCAAGGGTCACATCTCGCAATGAGCACAGGAAGCAGAGAGTGTGACTGGAGACCAAAAGGCTTGCTAAACTCACTAAGCCTGCCCCAATAACGTACTTCCTCTTGCATGGCCACACCTTCTAAGACCTCCAAGAACAGTGCCACCAACTGGAGACAAATGTCTGAATACTTAAAGCCTATGGGGGACACTCATTCAAACCACCACACTGTCCTTGGTCAACCTTTTGTACCCCTAAGTGTATAATACCTCTGGCCCTTAGATTATGCTTAATTTGGAAAAGAAAGGCTCCATCACATTAAAAAAATAAAACCCTGATCCAAAAGTACCAGAGTTATAGTTGTTAGAACCAGTTGTAGCTGTCATGTGGGTGCTGGGAACTAAACCCAGGTCCTCTGCAAGAAGACCCAGTGCTCTTAACTGCTGAGCCATCTCTCCAGCCCCTCTCATACTTTATGACTTCTTTTTATCTTTATCCTAGTCTTAGACCCAATGAATCTATCTATCTATCATCTATCATCTATCATCTATCTATCTATCTATCTATCTATCTATCTATCATCTATCTATCATCTATCTATCCATCCATCTCTATCTATTGACCTGAAATAATTGAATATTGTAATTGGCTTTTATTTATTTTTTAATTTTTAATCTTTTATTGAAGTTTTGTGCATTTCATACATCACTTCTCAGTTCAATCCAGACTCATTTCCCTCTCCATGCCCCCTCCCCTCCCAAGTTCATGCAGTCTGCCATACATGTCCTGTTTCCCCTTCTGGGTCTTTTCAAAGTTTTTCAAAGCAGAAGATTATTTTTTTTTGGGGGGGGGGACTCTACTGCTTCAGTCAGTTCCCTGTCCCAGTTCTGTTGTTGTTCCCTCCAATCCATATTGTTTCACCATATGCATTTATGTATGTCACACATGTACTAAAATCATGTCATCTGAAAATAAACTGTATGTTATTTCCAAATGATATTTCAGGATCCACATTTTTCCCTTTTAATTTTATATTGCTCTAAAATATGCAAACATACCCTCCACCCTTTTACCATCATTATAAAGTCTGAAATAGGTAGTAGGTTAATTCTAGAGTCCATTAAGNTCCCCCCCCCAAAAAAAATAATCTTCTGCTTTGAAAAACTTTGAAAAGACCCAGAAGGGGAAACAGGACATGTATGGCAGACTGCATGAACTTGGGAGGGGAGGGGGCATGGAGAGGGAAATGAGTCTGGATTGAACTGAGAAGTGATGTATGAAATGCACAAAACTTCAATAAAAGATTAAAAATTAAAAAATAAATAAAAGCCAATTACAATATTCAATTATTTCAGGTCAATATATATATATATATAATAAAACTTGGAAGGGAAAGTGATACTAGGTGCAACCATGCTAGAGAGCATTATCAAGTAATTTCCTCTTTTTTTAAAACCGCTTGTCTGTAGGCTGAATGACCCTCACTGAGGAACAAAAACAAAAGCAGACTCTTCAGCCTCACTTAAAATCACTGACTCAATTTGCAAAATTCTTTTTTAATTAATTAATTAATTAATTAATTTTTGGTCTTTTTGAGACAGGGTCCCCCTGTAGCCCCAGCTGTCCTGGAACTCACTCTGTAGACCAGGCTGGCCTTGAACTCACAAAGATCTGCCTGTCTCTGCCTCCAGAGTGCTAGGATTAAAGGCGTGCACCACCATGCACGGCAATTTGCAAAATTCTTTGTTCAGATGCAAAATATGTGCCCTTAACCTGAAAACCTCTGATCATTTGGGATATGACAGGGCCAGACTCTTTCTAAATGATGATAATAAGCAAATCTTCTGCTCTCAAGTTTTTTATTTACAGACTTTTCACCACAGTAAGAAATTGTATACAATTTGAATTTTAGAAAGATCAAAATTCATGTTTTCACAGAAATGAGTGAATCTACTAATAAAAACCTTGCATTTTTTTTTCCAATTTCCTTTAACTAATTTTCCCAAACACTCCTTTATGAGACAGAAATGTGGTAACAACAGAATCAGTTTGCTATATATGAACCATAAGTAAAAATTAATCTCATGCATCCTACAGATTATGAGACTTTTGAATGCAGACAGGATGAACATTTGCATGCAAATTGGACCTAACCTTTGATCCTGGTATTAAAGATGATGGCTAGCACATACTAGGTTTCCTAATGTGTCTTTTGTATTCAAGCACATACATACACCATATACTTGGATACAGGGGAAACAAAGCTTACTTTGGCTCAGCATGTTCAAAAGCTTAGAATGCTTAAAGCCTTTGTCTTTGTCTTGAAGTAGGAACCAAGCTTAGGCAGCAGGTGCAGCGCTCTCTCTGGTGTATTGCCCTCTGTCATATTTACAGTTTATGTTTTTCTATGTTTCCTTGAAGCCACAGGTCCTTCCTGCTACAGTTTTTTGGGGGTGGTTTAATGTTTTTCTGGAATTTACCACCATGTCACATCCTCTCTTTTGGCTCTTGTCTGCTTTTTATTGACCTTCTCCATTGACTTATAACATTATTATTATTATTATTATTATTATTATTATTATTATTATTATTATCATTATTCTTTATTCTACTCTGTTCAAACAATAATGTGGTCTTCTAAGTTTGCCAAGATTTAAATTAAGGCAGGGACTCTTCCTTCATCTGCCCAGAAACATTTAAGGAACTCAACACAAAGACAGCATAGCACAGGGCAAAGATATGGGGGAAGAGGCTGCTGATGAATTTCCCTCCTCAAATTCAATATTAATAAACTTCAAGAAAATATATGATTTTCTCCCTGCCAAGCTGTCCCCACAGCTTCTGCTTCCCACCTCTGCCCTCCCACCAGGGTCCCCGCTTTCCTCACCTCATCGCATGGTATGTTCCTTAGATTCTGGTCCTTCTCAGCCCACTACCTTCCATCTTCTCAGCCTCACTGTTTCTGTTAATGTTTAGCTACTGAGGGGTATCAGGCAAGGTCAAGAGCAAGTGTGGAAATCCCATCTTCCTCCTGTGTCCACTCTTGTGTAGAATTTACTTGAACCTTGCTTTCCAGTGCCCCCGAGGCTATGCCTTCACCCTGTCACCACTTTGGGATAGCATTTATCTCCCAAATCCTGAGGAAAACCTATTAAAAATTTGGAGGTTATAATGGCCCCTGAATCATAGCTGACTTAAGGTGTTGAATTTTTCTTCCCCTCTACAGATAATGATTTTCTTTCTTTCAAATCTAGGACTTTATGGCAGTATGTTGTTATAAACTTACAGACTGACTGTTAAATATGCTTGATGATAACACTAGTAACAGTCAGTGCTTTATCACCTAGAAAATAGACAAAAACCCTGGATTAGAATGGCCCCGAGGGTTGATGTTTGTTCTGTCTCCCTCAAATGTACTCCTAAATAGATTCAGTTCAGTAAGTTCAAGCCTATTCACCAGATTTTGATAATATGACCCTGCTGTTCAGTATTTTTCCCCAGCTCTAATTTACATAAACATCAGTCTTCCTATTGCTTGCCTTACCTAAAAGACCTCCACAGTGTCATGCCCTATCCCCCTTCTTCTCCCTTCTTCCTCCCTGCCCCCCTCCCTTCTTCTCCCTTCCTCTTCCCATCCTCAGCTGCTTGCCTCTTCTCCCCAGTTGTATCTTTGTACTGACTCCACCCCAATTCTCACTTATTATTCTTCAGAGCACCCATGGGAATTATTTTTCTTTTGGTAGGGAACATATTCTGCTTGAAAACCTTGCTTTAAATAAAGACAACACACATAATTAATTCAACACAAGCTTTTCAAATGGTTATTTCCTATGTGTTCAAAATAAGGCAATATGGTTAGTTCTAATCCTTGTCCAATGTAGTTAAAGACAATATGACTTTCTTAATATAAGATTCGAAAATAAATTTTATATTAACGGGGACATAAAAATTTTGTTTGGGGGGGCTGGAGAGATGGCTCAGTGTTTAAGAGCACTGGCTGTTCTTACAGAGGAGCCAGGTTCAGTTCTCAGTACCAGTAGGAAGGCAAACACTCAGACACATAAAATAAATAAATAAAAATTAAAAATATACTTGAGTGGAAGAAATAACTGATGCAATTTGCAGCTGGCTGGTGTGTGGTCCCCAAAAGATAGAGGCTTCATATAACTGTGCTCTACAGTAATATACAAGTTGTCAACACAATAGTACCTACTTGATAAACATGTTCAAATGAGGATGGATGACTTTTTAAGACCATAGGTGGTACTTTGTATTTTAGCTTCTGTATTAGTTACTTTTCTCATTATCCTGTGTAAAATGCTTCATTATAGAAACTCGAGGGAGGAGACCTTTATTGGCTCCTCAGTTAGAGGGACAGAGTTCATTGTGGCAGAGAAAACATGGCAGAGGGAATCATGGATGTATGGAACTGTCTCTTCTCCTCTCTCATATCAACAGGACAGGAGTTGAAGAACCCAGCCAGTGAATGAGATGTGCTACATCCTGCAAGTCCTACCCCTGCCACAATGACCCCTTTCCTTCAAGTGGATCCTAGCTCATGCAGGTTCAACAGCTGGCAACCTAACAGAACCCGTGGGAGCCCAAGTGTTCAAACACATTAATCTGTTCCCTGTGTGAAGGGAATGCTGCCCCTTCAAACCATCAGAGCACCTTTACATTTTAGCCCAGTCCCTGGAACTTTGTTGTTTAATAAATATCTGTTGTCTAAAGATGAATGAGACGCTTTATTCTGAGGCTGAACCTATGAGTCTGAAGCCCTCTCTCCCACAGAACTGTAATTTGACCTCCATTTGGAGTTCTAAAAGTGAATCTCCAGTCCAAGAGAAGCCCAGAAACATGCCATCGATGACATACCATCAAAGTGACATCTGTCAGACGGGTCTACTGTCTGCATCAGGGGCCTGAAGGGACAGGGTATAGACAAGTTATATTTTTACTTACGAGAGGAAAGCAGCGGTCCCAAGTAGTCAGACAAGAGACCAGACCTTGGGCAACAGCTTCAGGGAGAAGCACAAGCATTCATGGGTGGACAGCAAGGCCAAGGGACAGCAGAGTTGGTCCCCACATTGCTGAGGGCAGAGTGCCTAAGCCACGCTTCCTCTGGGGTCTGCTCTGCTTCTCCAGCAGGAATTTCATCAGGAACGACATGTGTTTCCTGCACTGAGGAAATAGAATTGCTGCCTTGGGAGATTTACTTCTTGACATTCTAAACTTTGTAACTAACTTTAAGAAAAAAAAAAAAAAAAAAAACGGGGCTGGGAGTGGGGCAGAGATCTCCTTTCCTCAAATTAGAGTTTTCCTTTTCCACCAGCCTTCGTGATTTGGCAAATAGATGCCATTGCTCAGTGTGCTGAAAGACCAAGATGCGGAGAATATTATGCAGCTTCCTGAGACTCTAATTAAGATTATTACCATTTTGAACCTGCAATATCATCTCAGAAGGAAACAAAAATGAGAGCCTCTTTTGCCATTAGGCACAGGGGGCCATTAAGCTGCTCTGCATGCTCCCGGGAAGCCATCCTGTTGCTGCCTCCCACAGGAACATTACTGGTGTTCAGAGGGTGGTGTCCTACTGAGCATCGCGGAGACCCAGAGAAGTTGCCATTTCCCTGGAAACGGCTCCATTTCCCTGAACGCTGTGCACACTGGAAGCCTTTCCATCTCACCTGCCTCCTCTGCACAATGCGCACTGGAAGTCTTTCTGTCTCACCTGCCTCCTGCATCATTTTTCATCCCAAGTGTTCATAGCTGAGGAAGCTAACAAGCATTCTCCAGCTCCATGAGATTTCCCACAGCCAGTCTGGTGGCCTCCTTTGGTCACATCTAGGCATATTTTAACTTCCTGTGTTAGGATATGAGTTCATTTTATGTAGATTATTTTAACAGGCCTGCAGAGTCAAGGCTATCACAGCTTAGATGTTATCGCTTTGGAGGGCCACAACAGTTTGGATCATGGATAAGGTGACACATCCCGACAGCAGTTCCTGGAAGAACCAAACTGCTTACCTCACGGCCAGGAAATAAAAGAGAAAGAGGAAGGCACAGGATCCCCTCAAACATCTTTGTGGCCTAAAGCCCCACTAGGTCTCGCCCCTTACAATTCCCATCACCTCCCAAATACCATGCTATCCATCACCCATTGATTTACCTCGTACATCTTCTGGGATCACTCAGCATCAACACTGCATCAGTGTCCCACTGATTTCTACTTAACCAATCATTTTCTCAACCACACACCAAACAATTACTAAATACCTACATTAGGCTTATAAACCTTAAGTGAGAAAAGAAAGCTTTTGTCCTTGACCAAATTATGAGAGGGAAATAAAAAAGAAGTCGGCCAGAAAATAAACCTGCAAAAGTATTCTCAAAATAAAGCAACACACCAAAAAATAATAAAAAATTTTTCCCTATGCAAAGTGAATGTGGAATGACAAGTCATGGGGTTAGATCTTTGATAATTCAATGCTCATTCACACCTAACGCTTAGGCTTCTCCTTATACTCATGGAAGATCCCAGAAGATACTTTGATTTTTGCTCTTCCTGAAGAGTACTATGAACTTCACAAAAGTGAAAGATAAATGTCTCCAACTGTTCTTTTAAATAGAAGAGCCTCAACCTATCGTACTGCAGCAAAGACTCTTTGGTTTAGCAACGATCTGTCAAAACTTAGCAAAAGTGTTAAATTTGCTTCACAGTGATAAACAGTCAGAGATAAGCAATGGATATAAATGGAGCACATGTAAGTTTAATGCTATTTTTTGTTCCTTCATGTAAACCTACAGGCCCCTTGATCCCTCCTGTATAAATTACCCAAGTCTCACTTTGGGCAATTGATAAAGAAAAGGGACATTCTTGGGACATTATGGCACATTAAAAACCAAACAAGGAAGCAGACAAACCAGATAAGCTCAAAAAACTAAACAGCATTCCTGCCCAATGAAAAGTCAGATTACAAAGGGAAAATGCAGTTAGGCATGAAGGGAAACTGCTGTAGTCTGATGGGCTGGTTTCTAACCCTGCTTGTGTAGTCCTGATCCAGTAAGTAGTTTTGTCTAACCTGGAACAAAATAAACAAATCAATAAGGAGAAGAAAGAAGAAAAGGAAGCTGAGCAACAATATTCACGTCTCTGAACTTCCACGTGCTCCTAAGCTATAAACCATCAACCCTCCCCTCAAAGAATGTCCAGAGATGGTAAAAAATACCTATGTAAGAACATCTTCAAATAGGCTAACAGCCTCTGCAAATGCAAGCTGTTTTAATTAGTAACCCCTATGTTTAGATCTGAAGTGTCCTCAGTTCAGATGCTGACGCCAATTCTGGTTTGATTTAGTCCCTAGGGTATACTTAGGCTTAGAATCATTAAATTTTAACTATTTACATTTTACCTAATTTAATCTAATATTTAATCCAAATCTACCCCACATGTTTTAGACCCACTGCATCTTGAAGTGTCTTTGTTGAATAATGAGGAAAATTGGTCCCTCTCCTCCACATCATGCCTCTTTATGCATTTGGAAACAGGTATCTTGTGGCTCCTCTGTATTCTTTGCTCAAGATTGAACGGCCTCAGGTCTCTGAGTCTTCTCTTACAGGCCCCATTTTCAAGGCCCTTCATCATTTTTTGTTGCTCTCTTTTGAAGTTTCTGCCCCATCTGTCTAGGTTTTAATAAGTGTGCCTTCCCGAATGGATTGTGGTACTCCCATCAAGGGCCAAGGATTGCCAAGTAGAGTGCAATAATCACCTTATTTATCTCATCCTTGACAATTCTGCTAATATAACATAGGGAGTGCCGGCCTTCTTCCTTTGACTTTTTGTTAAACAGAATCACACTATGGACTTTTTCTCAGATGTTAAATAGCAAAAATATGACGTGCTGATCTTTGCTTTAGTTGCAGTGCCCAGGGCAGTATTTTAAGTGTTTTATGTGTGATAAATTGGACTGGTCAGTGGATACTACCTGTACCTATAAATGGTATTATTTTAAAATTCTTTTAATAGAAAAAATATGTATGGTCCAGGCTGCAATGATGGCTCAGTGGGTTAAGCCTTTGCCAAGTGTGGGGATGTGACTTTGAATCTCCAGAACCCAGATAAAGTGGAGCACAGTAATGCATGTCTATAATCCCCACGCTCCTACAACAAGATAGAAGCTCACAGGTAGGAAGAGAAGCTGTGAGGCCCTGGCTCATCAAAGTGGAATAAACTCAGTGCCAGTACCCAAAGTTGTCTTCTAACTTTAGCTTGTGAGCTATCGTATGTACAGTCTGTGCACATACATACACATACATATGTTATGTTAGCATAGAATACACATTATACACAATGTATGTTCTAGTTTGCCTTCAATGGCTGTGACAAAATGCTCTGACTAATACCAACTTGGGGAAGAAAGTGTTTATTTGGCTTATGTCTCCCAAGTCACAGTTCACCACTTAGGAAGCCCAAGGCAGGAACTCAGGGCAGAAACCTGGACGCAGGAGCTGAAGCACAGGCCTTGGAGGAGCACTGCTTACTGGCTTGCTGCCCAGCCTGCTTTCTAATATTGTATAGAACAACCTCCCTAAGGGTAGCACCGGCCATAGTGGGCTGAACCCTCTGACATTACTCAACAATCAAGAAAAATACCTCAGAGACATGGCCACAGACCAGTCCAATGGAGACAATTCCTCAGCTGAGGCTGCCTCAACCCAGGTGTGTCAAGTTGACACTAAAACAATCCAACACCATATACAGTATATGTGCTTGTGATCCCTCTGTTTATGACTGACATGAACACATGACATTAACATCCATGTCTGACTCTTATCTCTCAAAGGGCTGAATAAAATGAACTTTCCATAAGCAAGTAATTAATGTGAAAGGATCTATTAATGACTTTTATTTCTAGAACAATTCTTAGCATAAAAATTTCTGGAAATTCCACCAGAAAACCAGAAACATGAACCATGAAATTGAAGGCCAATTAACTTAAAATCAACTGCTATCCACAATTTGATAGATGGCCTTATGGAATTAATTTAAATCAACTGCTATCCCCAATTTGATAGATGGCCTTATGGAATTTTTGCTGGATTGTCAAGTTGCTTAATATTTATTTTTCTAGGGCCAAATCCTGGGAAAATATGAAAGGATTTGGCAAGTTTAGTGGCTATAATGCAAGAAGCCTTGATCGTCTGTTGAGTGGATCGTCTTTGAGTTCAACCTGATGTTTAAGATCATCAGAATACAAGCCACGAACCAAATAACTACCATACGATTTCAAACAGAAATTAGCAAATGAGAGCCAAAAGCACAATCTTACAGTGATCAGGAGAAGGGACTGAAGAGGGGAAATGGTGATACTACTGTTTATCTGCTAAGGATTATGAACATTTGATCTAATCAAATGGGCTAAGCTGTGTTGCTCCAAATTACCTAGTGACAGAGTCAAGAACCTTGGTTACAAAGCAGGAAATCTCTCATTACTCAGGCGGAAGATAAGATCCATGGTTGACATCAGGCCTCTTGGATACTAAAGAATGATGGAGGAAAGACTAAGGGGCTTCCCTTTGAATATTAACTATCCAAAACCAAACAATGTGTCCTGGATTGATTAGGTGTTTTTGATATTGGGTAAATGTCTTCAGCATGATTTCTATCTTTCATTGAAAACATACAGAAACAAGTGAATCAAAATCCATTTCAGGGGCTGGAGAGACAGCTCAGCAGGTAAGAGCACCAGCTGCTTTGCAGAAAACCCAGGTTCAGAACCTCCAGTTCCAGGGACTCTGATGCCCTCTTTTGGCCTCTGAGGGCACTGCATACACATGGTGCACACAAAGACTAGCAGGCACACACAGCAACACATAGATAAAATTAATTAAATTTGACCCCCCCAATTCCATTCCAACACAACATTAGGGATACCACTGGCTAAAAATATGAAAGTTGAAAGTAAACTAAATTTCAAGAAATTATTATTATTCCATTCTAATTATGTGCCAGAAATTGCTTTTATATCAGGGATTCCAGGGAGGACCTAAAATTATAAATTATGTATGCTCTAAAAATAGTTTTGGCTAGCCATGCATATTGATATACACTGTTAATCCCAACAGTTGAAAGGCAGAGGCAAAAGATCTTTGTGAGACTGAGACCAGCCTGGGGCTACAGGGAGACCCTGTCTCAAAAAAAAAAAAAAAAAAACATGACAACAAGGCTCCCAAATTTCCAGTTCTGTTAGATATTGGTAAAACCATTACTTCCAGCTTGTCATATGAATGTTGGACCAGATTGTGTGCTGGTGACAGTGATCTAACTCATGTCCTTCCTTGACTCTCATTTGTGTTTCAGGAGACTCTTTCTCTACTGTCTACTGTTTATCTCTGTGTACCTCCCAGCACACTGAAGTCTTCCTCTGGTTCTGGGTGATTTACCTTAATTCCATGATTTCTTCTTCCCTTCCTTGCCCACAGCTTCTCTTTGAGGTAAGAATCTCTGTATTTTCTGGGCTGTCTACTGTCTGGGAAACATGGCAATCCTATCCAGAGACAAAGGATATATTGTAGGACATGACTCCAGGAACACATCTCAGACCTAACAAGATCCTTACATGCAGAGGGAAAATAAATGTCTTCAGGAATCTCCTCCTGCCCCCATTTTTTGTGGGGGCATATGCATGCCATGTGAAAGTCAGAGAACGCTTTTGGGAGTTGGCTCTCACTCTCCACCTTATTGAAGCAGAATCTCTTACTGTGTCTGTTGTGCAGAGTCCTCCAGGCTGGATGCCCCCCCTGGTCGTCTGGACTTTGCACATCCCATCCTCCCCATATGAGTTTGGAAGCAATTGCCCCAAAGCACCATAATCCAGCTCTTTAATGTGGTGGATAGGATCTAGAGGACTGAACCTCATTTCATCAGGCTATAGAGCTAGTGCTGTTACATGTGAGTCATCTCCGTGTAACACTTCACATGGCACTTCATATATTATTATTATTATTATTATTATTATTATTATTATTTAATAATAGAGGTCTAATTCCTAATCTACTACTTGAACATTTGAAAATTCTTTCTGCTAATTGTTCATTTGGGTTAGGGCAAAAAGACATGCATTGTGATGGTTAAGAGCAATCAACCACTGGTGCTTGAGAGATGGCTCAGAAGATGAGTGTGCTGCATTTTCTTTCAGAGGACCAGAGTCTGGTTTCTAGCACCCACATTGGACTGCTGACAACTGCCTGTAAGAGAGCTCTGGGAACACACTCATCTGGCCTCCACAGGCATCTGCACCTCTCTCTCTCTCTCTCTCCTCTCTCTCTCTCCTCTCTCCACACGAACTTTAAATAAATATTAAAATGAGAACTCAACAAGCCATTTTCACATTCTGTACACACACATGACCTATGCAAGCCATGAGCAAACCTCGTATATTCCAGCAGGATGTTCATAATGCATAGACCAGCCAGGGCACAAGGGACGGGCACAATCAAGGGACATAAATGGGAAATGTAGACATTAAACATGTGCAGTACAACTCACAGAGACTCTTCATGTCCCTCCTTGACATGTTTTAAGAGTTTTCACTGTATATACATACTTTCTATCAATTTTCCTACATGCACTGGCCTACAGGAAGCCACATATAACGAAGATAATGTTGCATGCTAGATACAAGGAAAGGGGCTCCAAGTAGGATATGGGCTGAAAGTTGTTAATGAGGAATTAACAGCTCTGGAAATTAAAGTTCTAATTTGCAGGAATTCATGAAGTAAACAAGGAGGCAGAGCAAGTGATGTTGGCTGCTGCCTGGCTCCCCCCGTGCCACACGTTCTCAGGAGTGTCAAATTGATTTTGCAATTCTTAATTATAGCCCTGTAATTTTTTTGTGACTGTTGAATTTGTAAGTATGCAGAAGAAATCAGTTTTCAGCAAACTCTTTTTCTCACAGTTAAACTTAATAACATAGCATATTAACACCAATTACACGAGCTATGAAAAATAGAGCCCAGACCTGCCTGCCCCTGCACCCAGTAAGAGCAGAGGCTTATTAAAGTGAGCACTTCCTGTTTACACTGATGGAATTCTTCCTGTGGAAAAATACCCGAGGAAACAGGCAAACAAAATTCCCCTTTGATTATAAAAGTTTTGGTCTGCCGACTGCTCTTGCAGAGGACCTGGGTTCGACCCCGAGCACCCATGGCAAGCTGAGAAACCAATCTGTAACTAGGACTCCTTTCAAGTAGAACATCAGTTCCAGGGGAATCTGACGGACGCCCTCTTCCTTGACCGCCACAGCATTGCATGACACGGGGCACAAACATCATGCAGACAATACATTCATACACACAGATAAATAAATAAAATAAAAATAAAGAAATGAAAGTCTTGGTCTGAAGGTGAATGGCATCAAAAGAAATCTGATTCTGTAGAAAAAAAAAGATTCATGTTGTCCAAGATGTCGGCTGGAGAGATGGCTCAACAGTTAAGAGCACTTGTGCAGTCACAAGGAGCAGAGGTGACCCTAACAATTCCCCCCCACCCCCAAAAAAAAAAAATAACAAGCCAACGCGCTGCACACAACCACTAACTCTAAAAACTCTAGCTCTGAGTGACTAATCACTGGCGGCTTCTTAATCAAGCATTGAGCCCGAGGTTGGGGAGAGACACTGCCTCAAAGAAAAAGGTGGAAAATAATAAAAGAAAACGTCTGACACCTTTCCCTGACCTCTTTTCATGTACATAGATGCATGTACCTGCACATACAGAGACACACAGAACACAGGTAGATACTGACACAGGTAGATAGACACACATACACAGTAAATAAATTAACAAATGAATAATAAATCTTTAAAAACAAGAATGTAAGCTGTGTGTTTGTGGCTTACCAGACAAGGGCTTATCAAAAAAAACATACATACAAACCTTTAATTCCCAGTACTCAGGAGCAAGAGGTGGGCAGATCTCGGAGAATTGAGGTACGCCCTGGTCTACAACAAATAAATTCCATCCAAGGCAAGCTGGGCTATAGGGAGACCCACCCTGTCCTCAAAAATCAAAACAGAACAAAAACACTCAGAAATTTCACAAGATTCTTTCTCAGCATAGTTTAATAAATTGAATTTTTCTTATGTTTGTACCTTACTGGATATTATTTTGGGTGAAAGTTGAAGTGTTAATGGTCTATTTTTCTTCTCCATGGCTGTGACAAAAACACTCTGACTGACAAACACGTAGGGCGGAAAGGGGGTTCATATCGCTTACAAATCACATCTCCTGGGTCATCCAACAGTTCATCACTGAAGAGGTCCAAGGTAGGAACTCAGCAAAGGAACCTGGAGGCAGGACTTAAAGCATAGGCCATGTAGGAATGCTGTTTACTGGCTTGCCTCCCCTGGCTCATCAATGCCCAAGCCTGCCCTCTTTATACACCCCTCTTAACTACAACGGTATACCAACAACCTGCCCAGGGTGTCACCAATCATTGTGGGCTGGGCACTCCCACATTGCTCGACAAAGGTCAGACAACGACTCCAAGACAGGGCCCACAGGCCAATCCAATGGGAGCCAATTCCCCCAGTTGAGGCTTGGAGGCTCCTCAACCCAGGTTGGTGTCCCAAGTTGACAGACACTAAAGCTAAGCTATCAAATCCAGCACATCAAGTCACCAAAATTTAATGTTCTTACATTTCTGTCTAAGGCATCTCAGGAAAAATATCCAAATTAATACAAAATCTGTTGACTTTTCTCTAAAAATATTAAAAACATTGTTCAGAACAGTACATAGATCAGTGGGTCCTCATAGCTAGGTTTGGCAAATGTCTAAAAGTTCCCTGGCAACCTTTTTCCCCTTCTTTCTTTCTTTACTCTGCACATGAATCTGGAATTACCTGTGTTGTTTGTGTCTGTCTGTTCCATGTCGGTTCCCTTTTCTTTTCCACTGCGTGATGTATTTCCACTTGGTGGTGCCTATGTGCCTTCCTTCACACTATAAAATATATATATAGTATTATATAGATATATATATATATATCTTTTTGAGATAAGGTCTACCTATAGCCCCACCCAGCTGTCCTAGATCTCACTAAGTAGACCAGGCTGTCCTGGAACTCGCTTTGTAGACCAAGCACAGGCTCTGGTCTTGAACAACTCACGAGATCCACCTGCCTCGGGCATCCCAAGTGGCAGGATTAAATGAAAGGTGGGCGCCAACCATAAAAATAAAACCAAAAAATATTTCCCACATTATATAATAAACCATTGTTGCATGTCTGTAAAATTTCCTTTTGGGGGCTATTGTGAAAAAAAAAAAAAAAAAAAAAAAAAAATGAAAAAAAAAAAAAAAAAAAGAAAAGGCAATTATTGCAATATTTATCATATGGTTTAAAATCAGGTGGATGGATGGTCTCTCATTTTCCTTTCCCTTAGAACACATTCCTAGAAAAATACTAACTGGGTCATTTGGTAATCCATATTTGTTTTTGAAGGATATGGAATTAATAGGGTGGATCAGGCATGGTTTCTCTTCAGTCTCTCAACAACCTCTGGCTGCTTTAGTTAAATGTACAGTGTAACGCATTACTTTTATTATTAAAAATATTCTATTTATTATTAAATAGTAATTTAAACATAATAATATACATTTACTTGTCTTTCTCACTTAAGGAATAAACAAAGCCTATCTGGTATAGGTGAATGCAGGCCACATGTGACCATGGGCATTATCTGAAATGCCTCCTCCTTGCACCTTTTGATTTTTCCAACTTTCCAATCCACATGGAACCCGCATAGTGGGTAGAAGTAGGCGCATGATGGTATGGTAAGTGCGTGATGCGGGAGGATGGGGGGGATGGCCACTGGGAGAATAACATCAATTCTCATTCCCTTCTAATTCTGTCGGCCTATATAAGTTATTTGCTAAGTACAACAAACAGATTCTTCATTAAACCTTTAACCAGGTAACAAGAATCCCCCCCCCCAGTCTGTATTTTTTTTTTGTTCAATGTGTGCATACTACTAGTAAGCTATCAGACTTTGGTTGGTTGCTTAAGTTGTGTGCTAGTGGATAGACTAGAGATAGGAAATCAGCCACTAGTCTGAAATTTAATTCTTGGGAGTCAAATCCCTAACTTGTGGAGTCACTAAGTGAACACAAGGCCATAAGAGAGGGCCATCAGCTCTCTGGCTTAAATCTGAGGGACAACCAGCTGCCCAGATCTGGCTGCAGGGTAAGCATTTCTGCAGCCAGCCAGTACCTGTGAAAAGATGCCAGTTCCCTAGAGAGAAGCCGCTGAAGAAAGACAAGTAAATGTATATGTTAATAATATTACCCTGGGCATGTACCACCCCCCACAAGACAAGAGACGTCATCTTACTTAGCAAGAGCAATACATGCAACAGCATGTTTATTGCAGCTCTCTTCACAATAGCAAGGAGCTGGAACCAACCAAAGTGCCCCCCAACTGAAATGAGTGGATAGAGAAAATGTGATACAATCTACACAATGGAGTTCTATGCAGTGTAAAAAAGATGACATCATGAGCTTTGAGGTAAATGGAGGAACTAGAAGATTTTATGTAAGTGAGTAACACAGTCCCAGAAAAAAATGAGACAGATCGCCTCATGGTGGATCTAGGTCACCAATTACCGAAATTGTATGGTAAACTGAGCAATCATCGTACATTCTTCATTTCTGAAACACTGTGCGTCTATATTGTGATGCTCCGTAAAAAAGAATAAAAATAATAATATTTAATAAATAAATAGTAATAAAAGGATCGAGTGACATGTGACTTACTAACCACCACCTGACAATCCGGGATTCCATGCTCCCATCGATATTGCCCTCGCATGCTCCTTTTCCATTTGCATTTTTGGTTTTCCCTCTAGAACTCTTTCTTCTTACTTCCTTAAAGAATAAAAAGAACAAGTCAGAGAAACTAAAGGAAGAGAGAATGAAAACTCCAAGACGGACTAGAGGGAGAAAATGACAAACTTCGAAAGAACTCGAGGAGGGAGATAAAGACAAACTGCAGAAGGAGTGGAAACACTGAAAAGTAACCAACCAGCAGAATGCAAGAGACTATGGAGAAGAGATTGAAGAAGCTCCCAAAAGAAGTGGAACAATAGAAGAAAATCCAAGGATGAAATGAAAAAGGAACTAGAACACAAACCTCAACCCAAAACAATCAAGATGAAAGGAATGGATTANACATGTGACTTCAGAACCACCTGACAATCCGGGATTCCATGCTCCCATCTAGATATGCCCCTATGCGCATGCTCCTTTTCCATTTCATTTTTGTTTTCCTCTGGAGAATGCTCTTTCTTTTCTTACATTCCTTAAAGAATAATAAAGAACAAGTCAGAGAAACTAAGGAGAGAGAGAATGAAAACCCCAAGGAGGACCTAGGGGAGACAATGACAAACTTCAGAAAGAACTAGAGGCGGAGATAAAGACAAACTGCAGAAGGACGTGGAAACACTGAAAAAGTAAGCCAACTCAGCTGAATCAAGGAGCTAGAGAAGAGATTAGAAGCTCCCAAAAGAAGTGGAAAATAAAGAAAATCAGGATGAAATGAAAAAGGAATAGAAACACTCCATCCAATCAAGAGGAAGGAATGGAAAAAGTCTCAGAACTAGAACTGGTGGAAGCAGAACAAAGAATATCAGACACTGGAAGATAACACCAGAACGAACTAAAAACCGCTCCAATTGAAAGAATTATGAAAAATTTAAAAAATACCACACAAAGTGGAAACATCCAGAAATATGTGGGAACTATAAAAGATCAAACTCTGCAAAAAAAAAAAAAAAATAAGAAAAAAGGAAAACCCAAGAGAATGTATTGATCAGATCTTCACAGAATAATAGATGAAAATTTCCCCAAAACTAAAAAAGACAAACCATACAAATACAAGAGCACAAAACTCCAAAAAGACAAGATCAGAAGAAGATGCCTCCACACAATCATAGTTAAGAATGTTGACACCCCAAAACAAAGGGACAAAATTCTGAAAAGCCACAGAAAAAAAACAAGTACCTATAAGGGGAAAACCTATCAGAATATACACTGACTTCTCATGCATACACAAGAAAAAACGAGCAAAGCATTCAGTGTTCAAGGACTTTGTGATGCCAACCAGGTAATATTTTACTCAGCAAAAATTTAATTATTTTAGTTGAAGGAGAGAGAAAAATTTCTTATGACATAAACAATGTAGAGATACATGTCTCGGGAAAACCAAACCTTCAGAAGAATACTTGAAGCATTCAAAGACAGAAAGACAGAGGAGCAACATCAACCCAGGCAACACTAAGAGAAATCAATAAAAAAAAAAAAAAAAAAAAAAAAAAAAAAAAAAAAAAAAAAACAAAAAAAAAAAAAAAAAGGTAAAGGAAGCAACAGCATCATTATCATTATACCTAAAATATTAATGGACTAACTCCCCAATCATAAAGACAGGACTTGGAGAGATTGATAGCGAAAAACATACCAGCTATACTGCTGTTCCATGATAACATAAGCATCAAGGACACCTCCCACATAACCAACTTAAGTGAAAGTACTGGAAACAAAATATTCAAGCAATGGTACCAAAAAAAGAAAAGCAGCGTGTTGCTTTTTAAATATCACGACACAAAGACTTCAAGAGTAAAAGAAACTCAGAAGGGACAAAGAAGGCCATTAACATCTTTATCAAAGGAACAATTACATGAAGATTCACAATATGAATATAATTAAACAACCTATCTGGTGCATCCAAATTCTATAAAGCAATCTTCCAGGACCAAGGTAACAGATAAACTCCAGATACTAACAGTAGTAGGGTGACTCTCATACCCCACTAATTACTGACAGATCAACGGACAAAGATAAACAGAGAGACATCTGAAATGAATGATAAATTACACCAAAATGGACCTCACAGATATCTTACTGCAATTCACCCTAAAACATAGGGAACACACTTTTCTACTCAGCACCAAGGAACATTCTCCCAAAAACTCGACCACATACTGGGTACAGAAAAAAAACTCAACACAAATAAAAAAGATTTGATAATTTCATGCATTTATTCAGACCACAGTCGCAATAAAAGCTCAAATATCAATCCCAGGATGAAGCCTAAATCTAAAGAACACATGGGACTAAAAAACATTCCTGAAATAAATGAAGGGCCAAACAAGAAGAAATATAAGAAAAGAAATAAAAATTCCTGGAACTGAATGACAATGACAATACAACACAAAAATATGGGATTTACTATTAAAAGAGTCCTAAGAGGGAATTAAAAAAAAAAAAAAAAAAAAAAACAAAGCCACAAAAAAAAAAAAAAAACAAACAAAAAACAGAAAGAGCACAAGTGAACAATTATCACTGAGCTACAAAAACACTTGGAGACAAAAACAAATGAACAATAATGCTAAGGACAGGAAGAAGAAAACTCTAAAAAATATAAAACCACAAAACACAAAACAAAAAAGGCAGAAAAAAATATCAGAACAAAAAGGAAGGATGAAAAAAATAGAAAAGATAGAACAAAAAGAAAAACCATCAGCAAGAAAATCAAGAATCAAAAGTTGGTTCTCTTGAACAAATAAACAAGATAGACAGACCTTAGCCCAGTTAACCAAAAGAAAGAGAAAGGAAAAAAACTCAAATCAATAAATCCATGAAAAGAAAATATCACAACACAAGGAAAAAAGATCAGACAAATCATATGGAATACTTCAAAAACCTATACTTACTAGCAGGTTTGAAAAACTACGAAGAAATGGATCGAATATCTGAAATTCTGGGAATCTATCAAATGTCAACCAAGAAGAGTCAGCAGCTTAAAACAGACCCAGAACTAGATGAAGAAATTGAAGATGTATAATAAAAACCTCCCAACAAAAAATAGCCTCAGGCCCAGATGGTTTCATGGCAGAATTCTATAAAACATTCAAAAAAAGACCAACAACCACTATTACTGCAAATTATTGAGAAGGGTTCAAACAGTATGGAATTCTCCCAAATTCTTCTTTATGAGCGCCAGCATCACTCTACTACCCAAACCAGGCAAAAGATAAATCAAAAAGAACTATAGACCCATTCACTAATGAACACAGATGCAAAAATTCTAAACAGGATACTTGCAAATCGCATACCAGACCCACATACAAAGAAGCATTAATCCATCATGACCAAGTTGGTTCATACAGGATTCAGGGATGGTTCAACATATGAAAATCAATAAACATCATCAAACACATAAAATTGGAAAAAGACAAAAACACACATGATCATCTTCAATTGATGTGGAAAAAGCCCTTTACAAAATCTAGCATCCCTTCATATTTAAAGTCCTAGAGGGCTTGGATTGGAGGGATCATCTCTCAATTAATCAAAGCCATTACACAAAAAACAACCATATCATCTAAATGGGGAGGGGAACGACAGAACATTCCCCTTAAGGTAGGACACTCGGCAAGGCTGCCCCCCGTCAAACCCACTCCTTTTCAATATAGTGCGGAAACCCTTGCAGGGCAATAAGGCAAGAAAGGAAATTAAAGGAGTACTATATGGAAAAGAGGAAGTTGAAGCTACTCTTTTTGCTGATGATTTGATTGTTTACTTAAGGGCTGCAAAAACTCCACCAGAAAGCTCTTAGAAAAGGTTAAGCAGCTTCAGTAAAGTGGCAGATACAAAAATTAAACTAGAATAATCAGCAGCCTTTCTTTACACCAACAACAAGCACTGAAAGAGGAATACAAGGAGACTTCCCCCCACACACTAGTCTCAAAAACAATAAAAATACCTAGGAACAAACCTAACCAAAGACACCCAAGACATCTCAACAAAAAATTTAAACCCCTTGAAGAAGGAAATGAAGAGCATCAGAAGATGGAAAGATCTGCCATGCTCATGGATTGGAAAAAAATATAAAAAAAATAAAAAAAAGATTTAATGCAATCCCAATTAAAACCCCGGTTTCTTTACAGGCTTGGAAAAAAAAATCCTTATTTTCATATGGAACACAAAAGACCCCGGAGAGGCCAAAGCAACCCTGAGTGAAAGAGCAATACAGGGGGGATCTCTTACAGACTTCAAAACTATACTCAGGGCTATAGTCATAAAAACAGCTTGGTCACTGACACAAAAACAGACCTTTACCATGGAACAAAACTGAAGATTCAAACTTGAGCACTTAAAGTTTCAGCCACCTCATATTTGGCACGGGGCCAAGAAGACACAATGGAGGAAAGACAGCATCTTCATCAAGTGGTATTGGCAAAAACTGGGTCACCACTTGTAGAAGAATGAAATTAAACCCCTACCTTCCCTTTACAAAAGTCCAAACCTAGATGATCAAAGACTCAAACGAAACCCAAACTCTAAGGTGAATAAAGGATAAAGTTGGAAGCAACTTACAGACAGCAGCTGTAGGAAAAGACTTCCCAAATCAGACAGCACTGTGCAAGAATTAAGGTCAAAAATGACAATGGGCTCTTATTAACTAAGCTTCTGTACATCAAATTAACAACAATCAGGAAGTGAAGAGAAACACACAGAGTGGGAAGAAGAAACCTTCACCGCAGATACAGCTGACCAAGCATTTGATTTCAACGGTATATAAAACTACTCAAAAAAAAAAAAAAAAAAAAAAAAAAGAATAAGAAAACAAAGGACTCACTCAACGATGGAGCAAAGAGATGAACAGAGAATTACAAGTGAGGAAATACAAAACTTAATAAAAATAGATCAAACGAAAAATTAATAATAAGAAAGCAAAAAAAAAAAAAAAAAAAAAAAATATCATCTCACTCCAATAGACTGCCTAGGATCAAGAAAAACAAATGATACCAAGTGCTGGAGGGTTGTGGGGAAAGGGGAGGAACTCATCCATTGCTGGTGGGAATGTAAACTTCGTACAGCCACTATGGAACAACGTGTGGAGAACCCTTGGAAGACTTCAAATGAGCATACCACCAGACCAGTCATACCACTCCTGGGTATTATCCCACAAGACTCTTCTTACACAGATACATGCACAGCATGTTTTATTGCAGCTCTCTTCACAATAGCAAAAGCTGGAACCCACCCAAATCGCCTCAACTGAGGACGTGGGTAGAGAAAATGTGGAATTATCTTACACAATGGAGTTTATGCAGCAGTAAAAAGACAACTCATGAAACTTTGCAGGTAAATGGATGGAATCTGGAGATACATATGTTAAGTAAGGTAACACAGTCCCAGAAAAACAAACAACTAAATGATATCTCTCATCTGTGGATGTGCTAGTGCCCAATAATCCTAGTTGTAAAAACATTCTCTGTATGGGAGTGAATACATATTTGGACTATGAACATACAAAAACAACAGCGGGACTGCATCAAGAAACTGACTGAAAGGGTGAATTGTGGTCACGCGGGTGTGGGGTGGGGGGGGACACGAGTCTGGATTGATTTGTAACATAATCTTGTACAAAAAATATGTATAAAACAATAGATTTAAAGAAAAAAGGAAATCATTTTGCAGGGCTGGAGAAATGGTCAGTGTGTTAAGAGAGCTGACTGTCCTGACTGCAGATGACCCGGGGTTCAATTCGCAATACCCACTCATGTGGCTAAGCAACCATTTTTAACCGTCAACGTTTTCAAGGGAATCTTGATGCCCTCTCTGACTTCTGTGGACATTGCACGACACTGATTAGCAGCATAAACCTACATGCAGACCAAGTACACTCATCACTACAAAATAACAAAAATAATTTATACCAAAAATTTAAAGAAATTTTTTTTTTTATGTAAATATAGGTATGATTTTTTCCCCTATATACTTTAAAACTTCACATTAGAGATGTAGTCAGTTTGCTTAATATTCTATTTATAACACCAATCATAGTATCTGGTTAATGGGGTGAAAGTGAGGAGTCATACACAGGTATTAGGACAGGACAGCGAAGCCAAAGGCTTAAAAGAGTTTACAGAAATCCCAGGGCTCATTCTTGTAGACATGTTTGTTTATCCATGTTTCTTTAAAGGACATGATGACTCTAACATATATTGGCATCTAGTGTAGAAATGTTTAAAATGTTCACTGTTTAAAAAGTAAGTAAAAATCATATGTGCGTGTGTCGTGTGTGTGTGTGTGTGTGTGTGTGTGTGTGTGTGATATAGAAAGGCCCATCCTTCAAGTCCTGACTTGCAAACTACCAGCCACTAGGAATCAAACCTGGGCCCTCTGCAAGCGCAGCCAGTCTCTTAACTGCTGAGCCATCTCTCCAGCCCCCAGCCTTCATAGTTTAAAGCAATTCATTTAGTTCATGCATCTATAACATTGCCCTTTGTTTAAAATATTAATTTTAGACATTAGGGATTTAGCTCAGTGGTAGGATCTTTCCATTCCAAGAACAAAGCCCTTGGTTGGTCTCCGGACCAAAGAGGAATAAAAAGAAAAAGAAATAGTAATCATGTAGGTGTTCAGTTATCCAAACTGTTCTGACCATGCCAACAGGAAATAAGATTTTCATAGATTTAAACTCTTTTTGTTAGTTTCAAAAGTCTTTGAATGAACTTGAAGCACCTGTTTAATGCATTTATTTTATCGTTAAACATAGATATGTTGATTCCTGATATCCAGAAACATGTTTGTGTCCACATATATTCATGTTATGGTCATATATGCATGCTCAAATGTACCTGATTAACTGTCTAGTGCCTTTCTATGTGATATGTTGGGCACTCCATAACCTCTCTAAACACTCACTGCTATTCAAACCTTAGCATATCTTAATTGGCTTCATATTAATAGAACACAGGTTAATTTTATTTTCATTCTGTCTAGCTCAAGTAAGTACAGAGGAACTTTCAACAAAAAGAAACTTGCTGTAGCAGTAAAACTAGCCCCTCGGAAGTTCTCTGCCTTTTGATCTCATAAAGTGAACTAGTTTGTATATATTCTCTAAAAAATTAATTTAAATCATCTAAAGTATCATGTTAACTTTATATTAGTCACAACAGACATCCATAAAAAGGTAAAGATTAATTTTTTGGTTCAGAGTTTTGAATGTTGTCATTACACAGACCCAGCTGAGTGAGGACATTTCATACGCTACTTTACAGAGCACTTTTCAGGTGTATATGCTGATGGAGGCTGACCAGCTTTCTTTTCCATTACCTTTCAGTAGTTTCCCAGCGAGCTACTCTTCACTAGTTCTCACCTGCTTAACTCTCAGGCACATCTCTCTACCCACATGCCTCCTGTTTTCCTGTGTAGCATCAGCTCAGATACTTTGATCAAGTGTAGGACATTCTCTCAGATCCCCTGGCCTAGGGAGGTACTGTTGCCCCTGTGGTCACGCTTTCACCTGCTTGTGATCCCTTCTTCTTCCTCTTACATAGCCAACTGCTACTTACATGAACCTGCCAGCTTAGCTGTTCCTCTAAAGCCTTTCCCAACAACAATCACGTTTGTTTCTCCCATGTGAACTTCAGGTTAGGGTTGTCTCCAATGCATTCCCATGGAAACTGAGGATTCCTCTGCATTAGCTTTTACTACAAGCCATTGCAATGCATTGTTCACTGATCTGTTTTCCATAGTCTAAAATTATGACTGTCTTTTGACAGTTTTAACATTGAGCCTTGCGTAGCACAAGACACGTACCAGATGTTCAATAAGTGTTGTTGACTAAAGAATTAACTAAATGAGTGATAGAAAAAAACCCATAAGAAGGATTGCTTATCTGTAAGAATTACTTAATGGTGGGATTTATTATGTGTTAGAATATATGATCCATTTGGAAAGCTAGCTTCTTTAATATATTGATAGTTGAGAGTGATAACTCAATTTGTTTGGACTCTATTGGTTTTACATGGAAAGGTGTAAAGCTAGAAAGTACTAGAGACAAAAGTAAATTATTAAATTATTCATGATCTTCGTTAGTGGTCAATTTGCTTCTACATTACTCACTACAGAGCATTACCTCATTACCACACAATGGCTGGAAGGTAGGCTGTCCTGCATCTCTCACATACAGGATCTCCTTAGGGTTATTAAATGTTAAGGTTAATGAATATTACCTATACAGATCATTAGAGCACATTGCAGTAGGTTTAAGACGACAGTCATAATAAACATATACAGTACACTAAAAAGCACTTTTAATTTTGAAAGTGCTTTATAAACAACAATGATCAATGCTATGGATGAATTTTCAGCATCGTACTGATTGAATTTCATTTCAAGGGCAATGGAGGAGGTATTGTATTGTTGTTGACAGCCTGGTTCAGAAGGTGGTGCTGATGGCAGTGAAAGGCGTGAGGTCCTCAGTCAGTGCAAAACCAGTTTCCCAGTGTGGTGGTGAGCAGCCCTGTAAAAGTTACCCTGCTGTTTTGAATCTGTTTCTCCACTTGTACCATGGACTGTTAGACGTTTTCCATGTAAGAAGCAATATACAGTGCTGACAATCCAGACCTGAGTAATAGTTAAATATGTGGCTAACAACTGCCCATAACTCCAGTTCCAGGGGATATGATGCCATCTTCTGACCTCCACGAGCATTGTATAACACAGGGGCACTTATGCACATGCAAGCAATACACTTATACATATAAAAAATAATAAATAAGGTATTTGAAAATGTGAAGGTTGACATATAAGCACTTTTAGACTGGCCTTTATAAGTTGTGGGAATGGAGGAAAATGGTCTTTCCTCAACTGTCAGTGGCATTTATACTGTTTGAAGGCATTTTCCTAAGTGCTCATTTAAAGCTCTTTTTAAGAAAAACCTTTTATTTATTTGTATAAATAAATAAATGCATTTATTTTATTTATTTTTTGCCTTTTTGAGACAGGGTCGCCCTATAACCTCAGCTGGCCTGGAACTCAGTCTGTAGACCAGGCTGGCCTTGAACTCAGAGATCCACCTACCTCTGCCTCCCCAGTGCTAGGATTAAAGGTGTGCATCACCACTCCTGGCTTTAAATGCATTTATTTTTATGAGTGTTGTGCCTGTATGGATGTGTACAGTGCCCAAAGAGGCCAGAAGTGGGCATTGGATCTCCTGCAACTGGAATTATAGATGGTTGCTGGCTGCCATGTGGCTGCTGGGAACTGAACCCAAGTCCTCTGAGCACCATTATCTGCTAAACCATCGCTCTGGTCCCCTTCTTTAGACCCCATAACTATATGTAGTAAAGTAGATCATGGGTGTGTTTGTTCTTGATGCTTAGCTGCCCTGGGTCAGTGGGGCTTCTGTTACTCAAAGGTGTGCATACACCTTGTAGGTCTCAGACCACACAGGTGACTCAACCAGACATTCCCATCTCTGACGCTGTTACCCTCAGTGCACCCAACCTGACTGAAAGCCAACATCCCTTCCAGTCATTCCTTCCCTTGGCTCCCACACACTTTATTTTCCTAGGTCACTGTACTTGTTCATTGAACAGTTGGGCCAAGAAGTAGATGCATAGATTTGCTTTTCAATAACTGCGCACAATATTGACTGTCAAAGGTTAAACAAAACTTGTGACTGAAATCTACCTTTGAAAGACTTGGGGGTTGTTGCATTTGTTTCTGCTCTTTTCATTTTTTTCTTAAAGCACTTCCTGGCAAAATTACTTGCTCCCGCTATGAGGAAAACAAATACCAGAGCATCAACAGTGTTGAAGGTCAGAATTAATGTGCTTCTCCTAATTAGTGTATCAGTAGAAGTTTGCCCATCCTGCATCTTTCTCCTAACTGCTTATAATCAGCTTTCTTTTAATGAAGTACTTAAATGTCCCAATCTCTAAAAATTGTGATAAAAATATAAGCTATAGAGTAAGAGATATAAAATATATATGCTTTTAAGGACTATCGGTTTGGGGTTCCCCCTTTCTTTGTATACTTGCTAATTAATTGTATTTTGTAAAGCATCTTCAATTGGCCATTTGGGGGTAGGTGGGTATATAAGACAAAAAAGAATGAAAATTATTTAGTCTCCTTGAGTATCACGAAGAAAGCACACAGAATGCTCATCTGCAAGATATGTAACATCAGTGATCACATTTCTCATGAAGACAAATAAAAGGGAATTAACTGCAGGTGCATGTGTGTCCTCGTCTCCCCAGTGGCTGGCATGGATCTCCCCAGAGGTGGGTGCTGATTCCTGGGAAGGCTCAGCAGTGGGGGCAGTTTAAAAGGTGGGTGTGATTGGCATATGGGTATTCCAGTGGGCAAACCTTCCCTCAAATGATCACAGACTTCCTTTACTAACAAGAAAACATAATGTGAAGGAGAGAGGGTCACCTCTGGAAAGCCGACCTGAGCAGGTTTCAGATGCTGTTTTGACCTGCTCCAGACAGATTCCTAACAAAAGTACTAAACTCTGTGTAAATCAAATAGATTTACTCTGGATTTCTGGGGGGAGAAAAATGAACACAAATTTTTCCCTTCCAGAGATACAACTTTATTCCCCTTCAGAGACTCAAGGGAGGGGAGGGACTATTCCTGCTTTGGAAAGAGACAGTACTGTAAGGGGGGAGGTGACATTTGTCCATGGCTATTTATATGATTGCTCAATAAGATCATAAATTAATTTTGAATTTTCTAGTTCTTTATATATGCCCCTGATACAATTCAAGAACCAAATATTCATTTTATGTTGATGAACGCTGTCCATAACATTGTGTTTCAGAATACTTAAAAAGGGAAAATTTACCTCAGTCTTTAATTGTAAACATCACAACATTCCATGAAAGTATCAAAACCAAAAAATTTATTTAAGCATCTTGAATTTTAAGTAGCTGATGCTTTGGAAATGACTCCAAATTTGAGTTTATGCAGCTACATGGATACTCTGCATTCACAGGATTGGAGGGTCTCCATGCATTGGCATATATGGGACCCTCAACTTAGTTGGTGAGTAATATTTAACCTTCAGAAAAGTAGTCTGTCCAATATGTCAACAATATTACGTTAATTTAACTACCAGCGATAACAAAATTAAGTAACATGTTTGAATATAGAATATTTTATATTGCTTACCCCAAATAGAACACTTAGCCAAATAAAACTTATGAATAGAAAATAGATGAACTAATACAATTTTGGTTTTCAATATTGCAGATGACAGTTTCTTAGAAAAGTTTCCTGCTTATGGTAGGCACTTAAAATATTATTAAATGCCTGACAATTGAAGTTAGTGCTTAAAGAATGTTGAGGGATATATGTGCAGGGACAGTGTACAAATCATTAGGTGGGCCTCTCCTTTTATATTTTCCAAACTGCTAATTGGTAATATAGTCAAGGTTATTATTATGTCAAATTCAATTAAATCAATTAATTAATATTTTTGCATTTATATATTAATTCAACTGTTGCTTAAAGGTAGAAATTATAACACTAATCTTTATAATTTACAATATTAGGTAACATTTGGAACAATATTTTTGTGCTTTGTTCTCATGTTATACAAGCTAAAAATATAAAACAAAAGAGAATTACATGGAGTCAGGGTTTTTATACTGCAAGGATGAGATTTTATACTGAGACACTGAATATAATGCTCATGTGAATGCAATATGTTAAGAATATATTTATAAACACCATCGTTAATGAGTGAAATTTGTATTTTCTTAAGCATATGATAATACAGATCATATATGTAGACTCCTTCTTTGAATATTAATTTTATTTCCTTTATTTTTTGAGAATTAACTTTTCCTTCATATTTTGGAGATTAGTGAATATTTGAAATTTGAGATGGATCCACATTGAAGGATATTTGTGCACAGAAATTTGACACCATGGGTCCCTTATTCCCCTCTCTCTCTCTCTCTCTCTCTCTCTCTCTCTCTCTCTCTCTCTCTCTCTCTCTCTCTCTCTCTCACACACACACACACACATTTTACCTGCATGTATGCAAGCACTCCTGTGTATGTAATGCCTGTGGAAGCCAGAAAGGGTGTTTGGATCCCGTGGAAGAGCAGTCATAGACAGCTCTTAGCTGCCATGTAGGTGCTGGGAACTGAACCTGGGTCTTCTGCAAGAGCAAGAAGTGCTCTTAACCATTTAATCATTTCTCTAGCTCCCAGTATGATCATTCTATATAACCAAGTTACATAGCTGAGCACACGTTACTGTTACTTTAATATGCATTAGAATTATTTGTAGGGTTTTTTTAAACCATACTGCTGGGTCCTGTTCCCAGAAACTGGAATTCTTTGAATAAGAGACAGGTGAGAAAACAAGTATCTTTCTTTCCTATCTTTATAGTTGAGGTTTATATAACAACAACAAAAAAAAACACATTAAAAAGGGAAAAGCATAAGTGTTCATTCAATGTACTTTAGATGACATAGGAGCCTAGCAATTTGACACCCAAAGCAGCATGCAAACCTCAATTTTTATGACAAAGTGTGATTGGACAAAGGGGGTGGAATCAAATGGTTATAACCTGGGGAAATTTGGCAACTTTTGTTTAGCTGCTTCTTTGTGTCCCTGCATCTTCAGAGACAATGATATTTCATTATTTCAGGAATAGAGGGGACACTTCTGAAATGAACATCTTATGAGCCACCGTGAGGCCAGAGGTTAGACTGACCGAAGTTTTGCAGTTTATTCAAATGCCAAGGTGCCTCATTCACAAGAATGTGAATGAGGTATGTTCTGAACCCCATCAGGGGTCAGGGGTCAAATTTTCCCTTTCTCCAAGGTTTCCAGATGATTGGAAACTCCTGGGTTTGGGGGGGGGTGTGTCACACTTTGAGGAATAGTCTAGCCATGGATGCAGCAGTCTTGCTTTCTCTAACCATTCAGAATATTGTCACACATCCTGTCCAATTAAGACTTCAAAAATCCAGTTCAGCTTCCAGAACAATGAGGACAGAAGGGAGGCATATCTGAATTCATCTTTGCACAATCCTTGGTAGAGAACAGTGATATTTGGGGTGTAGGGATAAAAAATGACACATTAGCGTCTCAAATTGTTATATGGTAACTATTAACAAGTTTCTTATTCAAATAATCCTTAGTAAAATGGAATGAAAAATCATTCCCAAGTTAGTAGAATGTATGGGAAAGTTTGACAGGGAAAAATGTTGCTTGCAAAATTCCTCATGAAACTCCTTCATGTTTTCCTTAAGTATCCGTGAGGATAGTTCATGAGAACTGATTCAGGGTGAATATGAATATTCCTCAATTTATATGTGGGTCTCTAAAATATAATACTTGATTAAAAAGGCAAGCTACTGAACCTGCATTTAATATACATGTGTGAAAAACATTACCTATTCAAAGTGTGCTTTCTTCTGTAAGGCTGGTTAACTGGTAAGAGTTCTGGAGCTGGTGTAGTCCGGTATGCTCCAGGGCCAGAGACCAATGACCACCTATCTCAGTTTACCTTTAGCTCCTGAATAGCCACTTCTTTGCCCATCTCTATTTCTGAACTAACAGCCTATGAGTAACAAATAAAATCCATTTGCAATATATTAACTTAGCAGACCACCAGGTCTCACCAATCAAAAGGCGAAGGATGTCATCAGATTGTGATCTCTAGTAGAAACACCCTACTTTGCTGTGACCTGCT
>VZQC01014540.1:795762-902649 GCA_009823505.1 Rhizomys pruinosus
TTTTGTGTATTTTTAAATTTTTCATAATCTTTCCATGAGGTTTTTAGTTGTTCTGTGTTATCTTCCAGGTCTGATATTCTTTGTTCTGCTTCCTCCATTCTGATTCTGAGGCTTTTTCCATTCCTTTCCTCTTGATTGGATGAGTGTTTGATTTCCTTTTTCATTTACTCTTCTGATTTCTTTAGTATTTCCACTTCCTTTTGGAGCTTCTCAATCTCTTCCTGAAGCTCTTTGCTTCAATGGTTGGTTTCCTTATCTTTTTCAACATGGGATCTTTCAGTGTTTCTACTTCCTTCCAGAGTTTGTCATTCTCTCTCTCTAGGTCCTTCTTGAGTTTTTCATTCTCTTTTCTTAATTCTCTGACTTGCTCTTTATAGTCTTGGACTTCTTTAAGTATGTTCACAATTGTACTTCTAACATCTGTGTCCTGGGCCATCCCCAGGGGGATCCCACTGTAGGAATCTTCCACAGGTTGGTAGAGCTTGGTGTGGAATTATCCTTCATGTTGTCTCTTCTTTGTGTCCCTGGCATGTGGGTATCTCTTTGCCTGTATTCCAATGCAAATCCCAAATGCCTCTTCACTGTGTTGAAGGCTTGCTTTGCTTGCCTCCTTCAGATGCCTTAGTTGTTTGATTGATTCGTTTTTCTCCTTTTCTCCTTGCTTATGTAATGTTGACTTGTTTAAGCTTTAGGCTTTCTATTGGAAGTCTAACTCACTCTTTCCTTTCTGTTCTGAAGGTTTGCTAAAGAATCCACTTGGACACTCCTTCAGCAATCCCAGTTGGGGGTGGGAGGGATTGCTGTTTAGCCTGTGCCCCGGTACCTGCGCTTCAGGTGGTCTTGGGAAATCCCCAATCTCAAGACTCACACATGCCCACCTTTTATACCAGCTAGGAGGACAACTCTGCCCCCACAGCCATACAAGCCAATCGAGCCAAAGACAATTGAATCAAAGCACACAATCCACCTGGCTGAAGCACCCAGCTCCAATCTGTGCTTCAGGTGATCTTGGGAAATCCCCCATAGCTGACTTTTCAAAGCAAATGATGCAAGCCAGAAGAGCTTGGACCAAAGTATTCCCAGTACTAAATGACTATAGATGCCAACCCAGGTTACTCTAGTCAGCAAAAATTTCAACTATAATTGAAGGAAAAAGTAAAATTTTCCATGACATCAACAAGATGAAAAAATACATGTCTAGAAAACCAAGCCTCCAGAAAATACTTGAAGCAATTCAGAGGACAGAGGAAAGGAACAGCTATCCCCAAGCAGCAACAGAGAGAAATTAATGAAAGTATAACCCCCAAACACAAACATAGACCAAAATGAAAACAGAAAATAAACTGAAGGGAAGCAGTATACATCTCTTAATAGTAATCTTAAATATTAATGGTCTGAACTCCCCAATCAAGAGACACAGACTGGGAGAATGGATTAAGAAACTGAATGCATCTTTTTGTTGTCTACAAGAAACACATCTCACCCTCCAGGACAGGTACCATCTTAAAGTGAAAGGATGGAAGAAAAATCGTAAGCAAACAGTAGCAAAAAGCAAGCAGGAGTTGCTATTTTAATATCACACAAAACAGACTTCACAGTAAAACAAATCAAAAGACACAAAGAGGGTAACTTCATCCTAATCAAAGGACAAATTAACCCTTAATAATTCAAAATCATAAATATATATGTACCAAACACTGGTGCACCAAACTTCATAAGCACAATCCTACAGGACTTCAAGGCATATAATAATCCCCACACACTAATAGTGGGAGACATTGATAGCACATTGAGCCCATTGGACAGGTCAAATGGACAAAGGATAAAAAGAAACATCTGAACTGAAAAATATGATACACCAAATGGCCCTAACAGACATCTACTGAATATTCCACCCAAAATCAAAGAATATACTTTCTACTCAGCACCCCATGGAACATTCTTCAAAATCAACCATATACTGGGACAGAGAGCAAACCTCAGCAGATACAAAAACAATGAAATAATTCCATGCATCCTATCAGACCACAGTGCAATAAAGCTTAATATCAACATCAGAAAGACTCCTACTAGCTCAAAGAACACATGGAGACTAAACAACACACTCCTGAAGAATGAATGGGTCAAAGGAGAAATAAATAAATAAATAAATAAATAAATAAATAAATAAGTCATTCCTAGCAATAAATAAAAAGGATGATACAACACAACAAAATCTATGGGACACTTTAAAAGCAGTCCTAAGAGGGAAATTCATAGCCCTAAGTGCCTACATTAAGAAAACAGAAAGAGCACAAATAAACAACCTAACACTGCAACTAAAAGCACTTGAGAGGCAGCAACAAATGAATCCTAAACCCAGAAGACAGGAAGAAATAACAAAAACCAGAGCAGGAATCAATGAAATAGAAAGAATGAAAACAATACAAAAAAAAAATCAATGTATCTAAGAGCCAGTTCTTTGAAAGGATAAACAAGATAGATAGACCTTTAGCCCAGTTAACCAAAAGAAGCGAAGAACAACTCCAAATCAACAAAATTAGACGTGAAAAGGGGAACATCACAATAGGTAGCGAAAAAATTCAGACAATCATATGGGAATATGTCAAAATCCTATACTCTACTAAATTTGAAAACCTAAGAGAAATGGATGAATATCTGAAATAACAGAATTCACCAAAACTTAACCAGGAAGAGAACAATAGCTTAAACAGGTACATAATAAATGAGGAAGTTGAAACTGTGATTAAAAAAAAAATCTCCCACGACTAGAGAGATGGCCTAGTGGTTAAGAGCGCCAACTGCTCTTACAGAGGACCCGGGTTTGATCCCCAGCACCCACATGGTGGCCGAGAACCATCTGAAACTCCAATTCCAGGAGAACTCCAGTTCCAGGGGAATCCAACACCCTCTTCTGACCTCCGCAGTATTGCACGACACGGGTGCACAAATTTGCATGCAGGCAGTACATTCATACACATACAGAAATAAATAAAATTAATAAAAAAATATTTAAAAAAAATCTCCCAAGTAAAAAAAGCCCAGGCCCAGATGAATTCACAGCAGAAGTCTATAAGACATTTAAAGACCTACGGCCACTACTACTCGAATTATTCAAGATGATAGAAACAAAGGGAAATCTCCCAAATTCCTTCTATGAAGCCAGCATCACTCTAATACCAAGACTAGGCAAAGATACAACCAAAAAAAGAAAACTGTAGACCCAATTAATTAATGAACATAGATGCAAAAATTCTCAACAAAATACTTGCAAATCACATACAGGCACACATCAAAAAGTTCGTCCACCATGATCAAGTTGGATTCATACCAGAGATGCAGTTATAGTTTGATATATGTAAATCAATAAATGTCATAAAGCACACGGACTTAAAGACAAAAACCACATTGTCATCTCAATTGATTCAGAAAAGGCCTCTGACAAAATTCAACATGCCTTCATATTTAAGGTCCTAGAGGGAACTGGACTGGAGGGAACATTCCTCAACATAATTAAAGCCATATACAATAAACCCACAGCCAGCATTATCCTAATGAGGAAAAATTTGAAGCATTGCCCTTAAAGTCAGGAACCCCACAAGGTTGCCCCCTATTCCCACTCTTTTTCAAAATAGTGCTTGAAATGCTCATGAGAGAGAAAAAGAAAAAGGAAATTAAAGGAGTACTAATTGGAAAAGAGTACATCAAACTATCCCTTTTTGTAGATAAAATGATAGTTTACCTAAAGAATGCCAGAAACTCCACCAGAAAAATTCTAGAAACTATTAACAGTTTTAGTAAAGTGACAGGGAAAATCAGTACCCTTTCTTTATATCAATAACAAGCAACTGGAGCAGGAATAAAAGGAGGCCTTCCCACTAACAATAGACTTTAAAAAATAAAATATCTAGGAGCAAGCCTGACCAAAGACACTAAAAATCTCTATAATGAAAAATTTAAATCCCTAAAGAAGGAGATTGATGAAGATATCAAAAGATGGAAGGACCTTCCATGCTCGTGGGTTGTAAGAATTAATACAGTAAAACCGACCCTCCTGCCTAAAGTAATGTACACATTCAATGCAATCTCAATTAAAATACCCATAAGCTTCTTCACAGACCTAGAAAAAAATATCCTAAAGTTTATATGGAAAAACAAAAGACCCTGAATAGCCAAAGCAACCTTGAGCAAAAAGAGCAATACGAGGAGGATTACTATGCCAGACTTCAAACTATATTATAGAGCTATAGTCATAAAACAGCCAGATGTCTGCACAACAACAGACCCATAGATCAATGGAACAAAATTGAAGATCCACACTGGAACATATCTAATTTCAGCCATCTCATATTTGACAAAGGGGTCAAGAGGATTCAATGGAGAAAAGACAGCATCTTCAGCAAATGGTGTTGACAATACTGGATCACCACTTGTAGAAGAACAGAATAAAACCCTTACCTTTCACCCTGTACAAAAATCAACTCAAATAGATCAAAGACCTCAGTGTGAAACCTGAAACTCTGAAAATAATAGAAGAAAATTTTGACAGTAACCTACAAAACATAGATGTAGGATAAGACTTTCTAAATCAGACAGTGGCTGCACCAGAAATATGGTCAACAGCTGACAAGTGGGACCTTATTAAATTCAAAAGCTTCTGTACAGCAAAAGAAGGAATTAACAGAGTGAAGAGAAAACCCATAGAGTGGAAGGGAACCTTCACTAGTGATACATCTGATAGAGCATTAACTTCCAGAGTATGTAAACTACTCAAAAATCAAAGGAGTAAGAAAACAAATGACCCATTCAAAAGATGGAGTAAAGAGCTGAACAGAGACTTCACAAATGAAAAAATAATAAAAAATGGTTCGAGGTCACTAATAATTAAGGAAATGCAAATTAAAACCATCTTAAGATTTCATCTTACTCCAGTAAGACTGGCTATGAGCAAGAAAACAAAGGATATCAAATGCTAGAGAGGTTGTGGGAAAAAGGGAACACTCATACACTGGTGGTGGGAATGCAAACTCATGCAACCCCTATGGAAAACAGTGTGAAGAACTCTTAAAAGACTGAAAATGAGCCTATCACCTGACCCAATTATACCACTCCTGGGTATATGCCCACAAGACTCATCCTATCACAGATGTGCATGCACATCTATATTTATTGCAGCTCTCTTCACAATAGCGAAGAGCTGGAACAGCCCAAGCGTCCCTCAACCTGATGAGTGGATAAAGAAAATGTGGTACATCTACACAATGGAATACTATGGAACAGTAAAGAAAGATGTCATCATGAACTTTGTAGGATGGCACTAGAATCCATTATGCTAAGTGAAGTAACAGAGTCCCAGAAAAATAAAGGACTCATAGTGTCCCTCATGTGTGGATCCTAGCATCAAATCTCTCTTTTTAAGGCGAACTGAATAATTTCCCCCTTTTTTCCTTTCTGTTTTAGTAAATGTAACACCTGATATTACTCTGTTATTCATCAACTTGCTATGTAACGTAGGAATGTAAATTAGTATTTTTTCTTTACCTGAATTCAAGTCTACTGTCAAAATGTGAATCCGCGAACATGTTTTGGAATTGACTTATAGTTTATTTTCAGACATTATAAGTTTGGTATATGTGTGCCATGTAAGTAGACATATTTTGAAGTGATACGAATTGGAAGGAACAACAGCGACAACAAACAACAAAAAGACTGGGTCAAGGAACTGAGTGAAACAGTAAACTTCTGCATCCAAAAATTCAAAAAAGACTGAGAAGAAGATGACAGACATGTATGGCAGAATGCTTGAGCTTTGGTGGGGTGGGGGCAAGAAAGGGGGAACGGGTCTAAATTTGGTTAAGAAATCTTGTATGAAATATACAAAACCTCAATAAAAAAGAATCTTAAAAAAAGAAATATTAAAGAATCAGTGGATTGAAAAAAGAAGAGCACAGCTTCTACAAAATAAAAATAAAGTAAATAAGTAACCCCCCAAAGGGTAGCAATGTTGGCTCAGAACAACTTCAGCGATAACCATTTTGCTTCTTTGTCCCATTTACTATTTCTAAGAATCTCTCACTTCCTAACTTCTAAAGAATACAGAAATTCCATTCTCTATGTAGCCAAGCCTTAGGCCTTTGAGTCAGAATCAGGGGAGTGCGGGATTGACCCTTGACACTCAGCAGGCACTGTGCCTCAGGCAAGCCACTCACTGCAACCTGGTTCCTCATACACTGAAAGGGAGAAGATGCTTCCTGTGTAGGGCCATGAGGGAATGAACAATGAAAGAGCTGCACAAGTCTGTGGAATGGTTAGTTATACACTTGGCCCTCTCCTTAGAAAAGGTGGGCATTTAAAGAATTCTCTTAAATTGGTTTGGAGGGTTTGGGGAGATGGATTACGTTAGTAAAGTACATGATGAGATTAAGAACTTGAATTAGATCCCCAGAATCCATGTGTAGAAAAACACCAGGCATGATGGCATATGTTTGTGATCTCACTGTGGGAGGGGCGGACATAGGTAGATTCTTGGTGTCTCCTGGGTAGGCAGCCTAGCCTATCTGGTACTTTCCAGGCCAGTGAGAGACCCTGTCAAAGAGAAGTGGATGGATCTGATGAATGACACTGGGGGTTTACTTCTGCCCACTGCAAACACACACACACACACACACACACACACACACACACACACACGTACTTGTGCCTGCACATACTTGATACATAGCATACACATGAATACATCTCACACACACACACACACACACATACACACACTGGCGAATGGTTGGTTTTAAGACAAGAAAGACTCTGTCCTATCTCACTAATTGAATAAATGTTAATTCCTCACTGTCATAAATAAATAGTAAAATCGTTTAACCAAACCTGACATTTAAGACAAAGAATCTATCCAGTTATTTGGTGTAGATCTGGTGGTTTTAAGAATTACAGAATTACAACAACAACAAAAGAACTGGGACAGGGAACTGACTGAAGCAGTAGAGTTCTCCCCCCCCCCAATAATCTTCTGCTTTGAAAAACTTTGAAAAGACCCAGAAAGTGAAACAGGACATGTATGGCAGACTGCATGGACTTGGAAGGAACAGGGGGGCATGGAGGGAGAATGAGTCTGGATTGAACTGAGAGGTGATGTATGAAATGCACAAAACTTCAATAAAAGATTAAAAAAGCAATAAAAGTTACTTAACTTAAAAAAAAAAGAATTGCAAAGGGAGCTGGAGAGATGTCTGAGAGTCCATAGTGCTGCCACTTTTGTAGAAGACCAGAATTCAGTTCCTAGCACCTGGATGGGGGGATCACAACTGCCTGTAACTCAAGCTCTGGGAATCCTCTTACCTTTAGGCACAACCAGTGAACCTGCCACATACCTCGATGTGCCTGCATGCAAGGAGACCCCAGCAAACAGAAGACCTAATTCCCAGGAAAATCGCCAGTTCTCCTGGGAGCAGTCCTGGGCAGCCATGCACTCTCTGGCTTGCCCTTCACTTGATGTGCACTCTAAGCACATTCTGTGCAGCTGGAGGCTGTGGTACAGACAGAAGGATCTTGCTCAATGAGATGCTATGTTTATAGCTTAACTTTTTTAAAGAGGAATTTGGAAATGTTCCCAGATGCTGCATCTGCCCTGGCCCTTGTACCTCAGAGAACTAGGCCTGTGAGGGAGGCAGTAGGGATGACTAAATTTATTAGTGGTGGACAGGCCACTCTGTCTTTCAACACAGCAACAGTAGGTGATCCCATCCAAAACCTGTCTGCTGGCTGGCCTGAAAATCCACCTGACATCCTCGCAGCAGGCAGAGCCAGCAGAATGGAGACTGAATGCTGCTTCCTGAAAGAAACATCCCCCAAGCCAAATGTTTAACCAGGGAGAAAGTTCCTATTTCCGTTTGGGAAAGGAGTGTGCTATCAGCTACAAATTTGACTTTCTTTTGCCATTATAAGACTATTAAGCACAAGCTTGGTGTGTTAGTGGAACTCGGTGATTTAGTTTTTAATAGTGATGATTTTGATATGCTGGGAAAATAGTTAAACCTGCATTAATCTCAATATATCTCAGATAAAACATAATCATGATTTACAACAGGCATACCTCAGTAGCCAGCCTTCCCCATAATCAAATTATTTACTCTTTTATGTAAAATTAAAGAATGCTTTTGATTTTCAAACTCAAATTCCATTTCATTGCCCACATGCAGTATTTTTTAAGAATTGGGTATTTGGCCAGAAAGATTTCTTCCGAATTAAATAAAAATATTTTTGGGTTTACAGAACAGTATGCATTATATACGTTGTATATTTTTTTATCTTTTGAGGGTAATACGTGTTTGTTCATGCACGTGTGTCTGCACCATGGTGCCCATGTGGGGATCAGAGGACGACTTTGGATGTGGGTACTGTTTGTGATGCCGTGCTTCAGGCAAGCTGGCCTGCAGGGGACCCTCCTGCTTCTGCCTCCCAGGTTGAAGCTGTAGTGATGTGTTACTTACTGGGGTATCCAAACTCAGGGTTCTCAAGATTCTGTCAAACACTTTACCCACAGACAAGTATCTCCAGAGCTGCTTTGCATTTTGAAAAAACACAAATGTGTAGTCTGTGGCATAAACTGTCAGAATTTTCTGGAGTTTACTAGAACCATGCTGTTAGAAACTGTAATCCACAAAATCCAGGGAGCTTCCAGTCTGTGGAGGGAGAAGTGAGGCTGGCAGGCCTGGCAGGTGAGACAGGGCCATGGAAGTAATGGCAGTGAAAAGCTTTCATTGAAAACTTTGATAGACTTATGCATTTTTGGTAGATTACTTGGATTGACTTCCATGTTTTTAAATATTACCTTCAGTACTATTCATATCAACACTAAGTCTTTGAGTGATTATCAGAATGATCATCAAAATAATAGACAACACTTTGGGTTGCAGGACCTCTCAGATAAAAGAGAAACAGGCTTCCCTACGGTTCCCACACACACACAGAAGGCAGCTTCTTACTTTCCCATAATGCTCTCTACAAGCCAGGAGATATTAACACTGGCTGAGCACACAGATACAATGGAAAAAGAACTCCATCAAGTGCTGGTTAGGAATCCCTCACACAGCAGTTAGGGTAAGTAACTTTCTTTCTTTCTTTCTTTCTTTCTTTCTTTCTTTCTTTCTTTCTTTCTTTCTTTCTTTCTTTCTGTATGTGTATGAATGTACTGTCTGCATGCAGGTCTGCGCCCCCGTGTCGTGGAATGCCGTTGAGGTCAGAAGAGGGTCTCAGATTTCCCTGGAACTGGAGTTCTCCTGGAATTGGAGTTTCAGACGGTTCTCGGCCGCCATGTGGGTGCTGGGGATCAAACCCAGGTCCTCTGTAAGAGTGGTCGGCGCTCTTAACCGCTAGGCCATCTCACAAGCTTTAGTGACCAGATGCTCAGAACACAAGCATTTCTCAAACTCCTTCCTTCACCCCACAGGATGCAGAGAAACACGCTCTGAGAGACACACCCCAGCACATGACGACAAAGGGCCACCTTGGGGACATGTTTTAGTCCAATGAGGTTGACTTTCTCCCCCTTTCCCTTCCCTCATCTGCCTCACACCTTCCCCGTCCACCAGAATCCTAAAGGAAAGGATGTGTTGACACTATCATTATAAAAAGGCTGAGTTAATATTTTTATAAATAGGCATTATAAAAAATTCATGGTAAAGGATTATCAAAATAATAGACAATACCTGGGGGCACAGCACCTCTCAGATAAAACGACGTCATAATCCACTTGCCTGTAAACTCTGTGCCAAGTGGGTGAGCTGTGCTGGGGAATCTGCAGTACCCATTCGCCGGGAATCGGATTCCCTTTGTCACGGCAGCTGTGGGAGCAGGTGGAGATGGCTCTTTCCTTTCTAGCTGGTACAGAGGAGGTGGACATGAATATATTTTTGCACATGCAGACAATTACACTCATACACATAAAAAATAAAAATAATTTTTAAAAAGAGCATGTGGAAAATTTATCATTTGTTGCATTTTAGATGTTGGCCAACTTTCCAGAGAGAAGCAGCTAGCTCTGATTCTATTTTAACTTTCAGAAAAGGGAGAGGAGGTGCTGAGCAAAAGGGGTCATCAACTTAAAGAGAAAATAACCCATTCTATTCATTTTCTGCCACCAAAACCCACATATTGTTCTTTTTACGCATGCGTGAATCCGTAAATTATATGCATTATGTGCATCTTGGATCTCTATGCCAAAACTCACCCAAATGGGGGTTCCCAAAGCTATGATCCCACTTCCAAATAATCTGACACAAAATAGAGAGATGATGTATCCAGAAACTTTTCATACTAGCCTGACTTTGGAGTGGAAGCTGTGCCTCTATGCCATTCCTGCAGGCCTCTTGGACTTGGTGACAGAGTCCATGTCCATGATTTTAGTCTTGAGCTCCTCAACTCAAGGGAAAGAGCCACTAATATAATTTTCTTTATAATCTGACTTTTAAAAAAATGTCTGTTTGCATATCTGTGCTTTGAGACAAGGTCGCTCACGTCTTGGAGCTCATCAATTAGGCAAGACTGGCTAGTTAGGGAGCCCCAGGGATCCTCCAGTCTCTGCCTTCCTGGGCTGGAATTACAACACATACCACAGTACCCTGCACCTCATGTGGCTTCTGGGGACCAAACTCCTTAGACTTCTGCTTTATGGACTAAGCCATCCTCCCAGTCCCCACTACTTTTACTTAAAAATAAACAGACAACAAATTCTGGTATTTTGAGCTCTTCAGTTGGTGCAATTTCCACATTCTGAATAGAATTCTCCTGTGCTCTAGGGCATAAGGACCTGAAATTATTAGTTTTGAAAATCTCATTGACCCAGAGGATATCTAATAGAGCTTACTCAAATGTGGAAATTATCCTGGATCTATTTAATTTAAACTAAAAATTTAGAAATTTGAATAAGCTTCTTTTACTCTTAGTATTAGAAGAATTTGACTGTTTACAAAGCAATCTTTCTCAAAACCCCTCCCATTTGATATTGCTACACATCTGCCACTGAATGGAGGGATAATGAAAAGTGGCATTACTGTAGTATGTACAGTAGTACAGTACAGAGTACTGTAGTACTCTGGACCACTTTGACATTGATAGCACAATCCATTATCACCTCAGAAGCATAAAGTAAAAGTGAAAAAATAACTAAAAAGAACTTCATCTGCTCTGTAGCTATTTTTCAATACCTTCTTTTTTGTTTTTCTTTATAAAGTATTTTTTTTATTGATGCTTTGTGCATTTCATACATCATTTTCCAATTCAGTTCAGGCATATCTCCCCTTCCCTTCCCCACCCCCCACCCCAACCGAGATCATGCATTCTGCCATGACTGTCCTGCATATCTCTCTCAGTTTTTTTTTTCCATTTTTTAGCTATAAGTGATAATCCATGAGTACAAGCATCCTTCATGTAAAACCAATTTGCAGCTGTTGTGCCCAAACACCCACAGCCCCACTTCCAGCGGGGGTGAGGGTTGTATGTTCAATCATGGTTAATCAATGAGGGTCCAGACTACATTGCTGTAGTTTCACCTTTCACCCAATCGAGCCCTTACATTCTACCAGCCCCCTCTTCCGCAGATTATTCCCTGGGCTTAGAAAAAGGGCACAGGTGGATGAGAAGAAAACAGTCCACCTCTCTGGAGCTGTTGTCTTGGATTCTGGTCAATTCTGGCTGTTTCCTTATGGGCTGACAGTCTGTCCAGGAATAACCTTCAATCCTACTAATGAAGCACAAGCAATTAGATATAGGACTAAAGCAGCATTAATAGTAATGACAATAGAACTGTGAAAAGGATTACCTCTGTTCAGAACCAAATATAACATTAAAGTCCTTAAACTATGCACTTAAGCAAATATATCAATACAGGAGCTCTGACATAAGTAATGGATTATTCCACAGGGAGATGTTGGCCAGGGATCAAGCCCCACAAAAAGGTAAAGGTTTCTTGCCTAAACTGGGAAACCTGCAAGAAGAGAGGTGAAAGGCCCGGCTGCTGAAGACCTGACGTTAACATGGGAAAGATGTATTGGGACCAACATGCAGTGTACAGATGCTCTGGAATACCAAAAGAGTTTTACCAAAGGCCACAAACCAAAAAGCAAATACGGGTCTCCTTGAGTCAAGCAAGACTCCACCGTCAGCACCAGCTACACCTCACCTGCCTGGAAATAATGTCAGCAGGGGCAGCCATATGCCTGCATATCCCAAATCTGGCTATTGGCTCTCTCCTTGGAGGAATGACCCATGGCTGATGCCACAAGCTTACATCCTCTACAGGTTAGGAGATATCATAAGCCACAGTAAGACCCTGTCATATTTAACAGGAAAAAATGTAGTTCGTGGATCAACATTTCATCTAAACATATGTGTCTATACCAAAGTAACCTACCATAACTATTAATTCTGCTTAAGTACCTATATATCAATACCTTCTTATAGCAAGAACTCACATTTGTTTTTATTTTGGCAAAGTTCAGGACCCTCTTATGTGGAGAGTCCATTAAAATTACTGTCAACTGTTCAACCTCTATTAAGTTGTAAACATCTCTTTCAATTCATAGAAAATTACCCCCAACAAACAATTATATTGTTCTCATGAAGTTGACTTCAGAGAATGAGTTGAACTAGAGAAGATGTCTTATCCTATCACTTAAAAAATTAAATTTCTTCCAGCTGGTGTATTGTGTAGTTTCACACAGAGGAGTCAGCCATGCCAGTTTGAAGGGTGAGCATCTTGTTGAGATATCCTTTTCAGGGCTCCCTTAAGACAAGGAGGAGAAACCAAGTGAAGCTGTCAATAAGTTAAACTAGAAAACACACGCACACATTCGCATACAAACACACACACACACACACACACACACACTTTGAAGAGATTACTGTAAGGATTACTTGTTCGATTATCAAAGCAAATAGATTACAGATACATGAATATTTTATACTATTTTGTAATTATAACAGTAAATTAAAATATAATATTAAACAATGGAAAGGACTGTAGACTCTTAAAGATATTTCACTTTTAATTTTCTCTGGTGCAAACTTTATATCTCCCTCAGATTTCTCATATACAAAGAAATGAGAACAAATTTTTGTTGAATGTTAAAATAATTGTCTTTCCCACAGAAATATTCAGTTTTTAAATTGTGGGGTGTGTGTGTGTGTGTGTGTGTGTGTGTGTGTGTGTCTGTGTCTGTGTCTGTGTGTGTCTGTGTCTACACGTATATGTGGGTGTGCTTCTGCACCGGGAGGCACAGAGGCCAGAGGAGAAGAGGGTGGTGCTGGTGAACAGCATAATCTGTCATCTGTGTCATCTCCTTGCAGCCACAGGTCTCATGATCTTTCAGTCGACTACGGTCTAACAGTCCTCAATCCTCCCATCCCAACATTACCTCCTGTACTTCAGATTACAGGCACAGCCACACAGCCCTGGTTGCTGTTTGTGAAGATACAAAAGATCAGATCCTCAGGCTTGTGCTGTAAGACCTCAGCCATGGAGTCCAATCCCTGGCTCCCCAATTTGTGTTTGAAAAAATTATTAAAGGAGCTTTTATGACTAATCAACAGAACATCCTTTAATTTATAAATTATAAAGGAACAAAATTCACCTCACCTGCATTTAGGATCTGTGTTCGGTTAGAAGACCCTCTTAAATATAAAGCGTAAACTCATGTGAATCCAGCATCTTGGAGAACAGCATACAGTGTTGTTCTCCCTGTGTGCCTTCACTTGCACTGTAATCCAGTTTCTAGTCCATCTCCTCTGTTTATCAGAATGCTATTATAAAATGCTCAGCTAATTTACCCTCTTTATGCAGCATCTATTATCTTATATTCTGATTAACAGCATATCATAATGAATATAAATTTACATTTGCAAAATTTAGGAAGTGGGGAGTCCTGAGCAAGACAGACAGATGGATCAGACCTTCTTACTGTTGCAAGGGTCTTTTGAATCAAATCTCTTCCTTTGTTTTCAAGAACTTTTCTATGAAGACTATGGACGAATCATTCCCCATGAGCAGACATCATCTAGTTAATGTCATGAGGACTGGCATGCAGAACTGGCCAGGGTTTGTATGGTACCTGGGTAGGAAGGCTGCAGATCAGCACAGGATATCCTTATGCAGTTTGTCAATAGAAAATTATTTTGACTATTTCTTAAAGATTAAAAATGGTGTCAGGGAACCTGCTTATCAATCAGTGTCCAGCAGAGGAAAGGATATTCCCACAAAACCCAAGGTCTGTCCCTGCTGTCTTACTGACCATTTATACTCTGACTTGAGAAAACAAAATGCATTTTTCCACTCACTTCCTGTTTCCTAGTCTGAGCCCTGAGAGAGTAGAGCAGTGGAAACTGGCAGAAGACAATGTAGCTTCCAAACAGGTTTTGTAAGACTCTACTATAGAGACCTGGCTAGCCCACTATTTGATCTCTCTGTTCTTTAGTTAACTCTTCATTAAAGAGTAAGAGGCATGGTTGTTTCAAGAATCTCTCCAGTTTCAAAAGTTCAAGATGGACCAAACTGTGAGTCTCAATTAGTGAACCAGGAAGGGCTGTCTGATGTACAGATCACCTACACCTTGAGAAAGGCAGCAGGGACCCCCTGGTATTTTCTCCTCAGTACTCAGCCAGGGTTTCTTGACCCTGAATTTGGCATTCAAATATCATCTCCCTGTGTGTACCATGTCATGTGGAAAAGCTACAAAGCCCCTCTTTCACAGAGCACAAATGAACTTAGTCTCCATGCACTGCCTCTAGTAGTAACCTTTCTGTTGATCATAGATCATTTGTGCATCTCGAATACTTCCCAGGCCTGGAGAGAAGAGGACCCATTATTTCTGAACTACACACACAGTAACAAGTATGGCAGCCACCACCGTTCCCTGAAGTCCACCATGATGAGAGATAGTTGCTTGAACTGTAATTACTGCATCCTTGCTACCCAAACTTGAAGCTTTTATGGGGCCTGTGCAATTAGTTACTTAAATGCATCGTAACTTGCCTCTCTGACAGCACAGTATTGATTTTTTAATCATTTTCTAGTCTCCTCCAGCACAAATAAATGTACTACAGTTACAGTTAATGCACTGTGTACATGCATTAAATGCTGGTATGACACAATTTATTATTTTGTGATATATAGAATTCAAGTTGAGTTTCTCAGAAAGTATCCCAATGCTTGGTCATCAGCATGGGTGCTGCTGCTGTCCTTTGTCAGCAAATTCTGTAACTCCAAATAGCTAAAGATCTTTTCTTTAAGATACTTAGGCCTTCCAAAAAATGGGAAGGGTGTCAAAATAAATCTTTTATGTGTGTGGAAGTAGGAGAAAAATTTAAACAGCTAAAACAGAGACTTTATATTTTCCTAAAGGGGTCACTGTGAGACCTAAGGAGATTTTGTTCAGGTGCTTTTTTTGCCTAATCAATTTCTTTCCTCAAAGTCTTTAAAGGAGTCCAGAAAAAATATTTTAGAGAGAATGGGGCCATTCTAATTAAGTCAATTTTTACAGACTTTAATTTTTATTCTAATAATCTGCTATGGGATACAGAGAAGAACATTGTAAAGTTAATATTCTATTTTATATAAAAAATTCTACATGACCTTTCTGCTTGCCAAAAGGTCCAATAACGACACATATAAAAGGTAGTCCTGTTGTTCAAGGTCCCCCAGAATTCTACAAGCCAGCCTTTTCCATGGGTATATCCCCACACTTAAAATGAAGTTGGTGAATGAAAAGCAGTTAATTTTGTTTTGTTAGAAATAATATCATTTTAGTTTTAGCATCGAAGACAGATGCCAGCATTTCCCTCTGAACAGATGGCAATTCTACCTAATAGTGCATCTCTGTATTAGTAAGGTCTGTTGTGTATACAAACAGTAATAAACACTAGGTAAGGACCAAAATAAATTTTAATTGTTGACATTAAACCCTGGCAGCACAGTTCTGAGGCTGCAATACTCCTTTTTCAAGTCTGTCAGATTTACTAATGCTACAAAAGCCTTTCTGAAAGATGACAGAACCTGCTTATAAAAATATGTTTGCTCACTACTAGTTGGTCCTTAACTGGAATACTCATTTGTACATGCCCAAATAATTCCACATGATTGACGTGGAATTTTTTCTGCCACCTAGGAAGCATTTTTAATGTTCCTGAAGGACGCTACATTTCATTGAGTAATAAGCATGAAGTGGTCCTGCAATTTGTTCTACCAGGAGCTACCGTATTATCATAACCACATTTTACCCTGCTAAGTGAACAGCTATCAAACTTGTTTTAAAGTAAATGCCAAGTTCTCTGAACATGACATCAGCCTTTCATTGTATTTGTCCAGTCTAAGGGTTTCCTTGACAATCTGCAGCCCCTTCTTCCAAGGTTCCCACAGGCTTGCTGGGGATGAGATGTGGCAGCAAGCACCGACCTGGTTCTCTTAATGCCTCCGGCGACAGAGTATTATAGGCAGAATCCCTTATTTATCTTGGGAAGCTGCCATGTTTAAAAGTAATCATTACAAAAGAAAATAACAGCCTGGTTTGGCATTCAGGTGGCTGTTCAATAACAAACATGCTTTGCAATCATATTTCTTTAAAAAATGGATGCATTTTTTTTTAATCATGAAAAATATATTGCTTCCACCATATGGGACAACCAACGACTCAGCAACTGATTTAAAATGCAGCATATTGAGCTGACCATATGTTCCAGGGCTGTTGAATGGCTGAGTGATTCATGCCCGTCACATTCTAGTATATCAATTAAAGCTCCTTGAAGTCTGCATGATTTGTGCCTCTGTTATTAAACCCTGCTAATTCATCCCACTTACACATCTGTTATAAATCTCTAGGAGTGCTGCATGATTCATGGCAATCTGTGAGCATGCTACAGCAAATTCTTCTCCTTGTAATTAACAGTAAATTGTTTTACTGCCATGCAATGAATTTTTCAGTTATATTGCAAATGAACTCTTAAATGTGCGGTTCTTTCCTAAGAACTGACTTATATCATTAGGCAATTAAAAAGTATTGCTTTGAACCAAAAGCTTTTCATCAAGAGAAATACAACTTAAACATTGCTTAAGAGCCATGGAAATTTGACACACTGGTTACAAGTGTAAAAATAATTTCTGTTGAAAGAGAAAAGGAAACAAATAGAAAACTCTTCCTCAAGGCTTTCCTCCTTGCCTACCAGGATGGATGAATATGCCGCGGGCAAGTTTCTTCAGACACTGTTTATCTTCGGAGTTCCTTAAGTCATCTGTCACTACTAAATTTCTCAGTCTGCTTTACACTTCTCTCATTATAAAATGCTGTCTTTATTCTTGAAATAAATAATTGGATAATTAGCTCAGTTGAATCATCAGAGGACTCCAGTGCTGTTCAAGTGTTCTTGTCAAAGGTGAAGAGAATTCATTTCAGTTAGCCTTGGCTGCTCTTCCTGGAGCCTTTGATTCCCTCCCCCTACACACACACTTTCTTGGCAGCAGCCTTGAATTCATGACTCCATGCATCAAGTCAGTAGTTTAACAACAAATGGAATTAAATTCAAAGAAGGGAAACTAATTGAAGGACAGCAACAAAAGTGTTTAGTAATGTGCTTTTTAATATGGCCTGCCACATTTGCATGATAATTTTTCCTTTTTAGCATGGAGCAGAAAAGTGACTAGCTTAATGAGGGATTATTCAAGACAGGAAGGAACAAAACGCATTCATAACTAGGAACAAAGATGGTATTATGAAACGGAAACAGGCAACCTCAGAGAAGTAACTGGATGATTGGTTTATGCATTATGAATAGAAAGGTAGAAAAATATTTATATTAGTATTCACTAATGACTATATATACAAGATTGTTGTAATTAAAATTATAAATTAACATATTAAGAGTGCTTGTTTAATCACTCTGGGTTCTTTTCACAATGAAAAGACGTATGTACCTGCATGCAAACAAGGTGTGATTTCCACCCAGGAGGTAGAGCCACACATTCCACTTTGGATTCAGAGAGGAAATTTAGTGCACCATTAATTACCTGCTGAAAAGGAGATGAGCACTTCCAAGCTTATAGTCTGGAGGCCAATTTATGATAGGTAAAAGAAATGTCAAAATATTTCTTCAGAAATGGGTCTCCAAACAAAATTTCTCAAAATGAAGGTTTTAACCAGAGAGAACTGGAAAAGGATGGAAATTCATACATTTCCTAAAGTAAACTGGTAGTACTTTACAAATGCTTAGTCAGGATTTGAAGCAGGGTCAGCCCATCTGGTGAAGATTCTGCCCTCAATGACCACAGTCTCCAGTAACACTACTGCAAGATTTTGTGGTAGTTCCTAAGAGAACATCTCCCTCAGATTAATTCAGATCATCACAGGCACCAAAACCAAAGGAGAAGTGATACAGTATTCTGGGTAAAATGCACCCAATTCCATCATCCTTAGGTGAGAAAAGAACCAAAATTAAATAGAGCCAGTTTTAGTTCTCAAAACTGTAACAAAAACTTGATTTTCCTTAGAAGTTTACAAGTTTCTTTTCTGTTTTTATTTTAGTGACCAAGATTTATTGAAGAAATATGATTGTTGTGATCAGATGTTTCTAAAAGGTAAATTCCAATTTGTATATGTGACTCTATTAAAGTTTTTGAATGTTAGGTCTTCATCTCTGATAACAAGCTCATATTGTCACTTAGACTTAAGAGTTCAGTCTCCCACAAACTCATAGGAATTGGCTTTAGTGCATGGACCTCACATGTGGCAATGTTTTTAGTAGTGGTGGCAAAACATGGACTAGCACCAGAAAGTCAGTCAAATGTCATCCCCTTCCATCTGCAACCTTGACACTGCTTGCTTCTATGACTTCAGGTATAGGAGTCCAATCCAGATGTTTAATCTTACAGAATGTTCAGAGAAAGAAACATACCCACCTATCTACTGAAAACAAGGCATGAAAAATACCTAATTTTCAGTTGCTTTTGGGGGGATGTAACTCAAAACTAAGTTATTTCTCACCAATTTGAATATTTCTGCCAATGGTGCATTTTACAATAAAACAAACTATAGCCAAATCTCCACCATTTCCACTATTGGTATATAAATAATTTTATTTTCTGCTTCACAGATGAAAAGTCACATCACTCTGACAGAACATATTAAAGGGCGCAGACATAAGCTTGCTTTCTCTAAGAAAAGCACTAAAATATTTTCTCCATTAGAAAATGAAGGATTTCAAGTGGGAACAAAAGTTCATGCAACTGCTTATATGGAAACTGGAAAAATTGAAATGTTTGTCAGAAACATCAAAGAACCACCTTTGGATGTTTTCATCTTCTTTGGCCACTTCTTGGCCCTTCAAACCAGTCATTCCAGGGACCCCAGCTCTCTTTAGTCACACTCCTCTTGCTTTCTGGACAGTATATGTCACCAAAGGTAATCTTCTGATAGTAATCCCTCTCTGATCTTATCTCCATCCCTTCTCTTCCCTCTCTTCCCCAAATGTGCTCATTCGTGGAGATAATCGCTTTTCAACTTCTACTTTCTAATTCTCTCTTCCCTCTCAAATTCAGTGTCATCCTGGCTCTCCCTCCCATCTACCTGCAGATGATAATAAAATCTGCATCATTTTAACATTCAGGTTTGCATGTCGCTGGCTGCTTATAACTGCCATGGGTGTGTATCTAGCGAATGTCGCGTGGGTGTACTCACCCCATCTCTTCATCTTTCCCATCCTAACTAACAGAAACATACAAAAATATTTACCGTATGTCCAATTTTCCCCTCTTCTGAACCTGCGGGTTTTCTCCCTATGACACCATTCCATTCATTGCCCTCTGTCCATCTCCACCTCTCATTTGAAAAACTCCCTTATTTCTCACCGAGAAAGACTGTAAGAATCTACTTACATCTCTCCTAATTTCCTGTCCACTCTGCTGCTAGAGAATTCCTCACGGACCACAGATTTCCTCAAATAAAAAGCTGGAAGAGTACCAACTCTAATACTTGGACCAGCCCATGGCATGTGCTCAGGAAATAGATGGAAAAGTCCTTACTGATACTTCAGAATCCATCAACACCATCCAGTGATGTTCCCTTCTAATCACAAACTCAAACTGATTCATCCTACACTCTGTCCCATAGCTTTCCTGTGAGCTGAATCCTTAGCACATGTTGTAATGCGTTCAGTGTATTAGACAGACATTCAGTCGATTAAGCACTTTGTGAGTTAACTTTCAGTCTTCTACAACATTCAAATACTGAGCTTTCGATAAATGCTCACTGAATTAAGGATTTTTATAATGTGTTTGAGGCATGTTAGCAACTTTATAATAGAAGCAACAAATTTGAACTTTGTGCATTGGGTTAAGAACCGTCTGTAACTCCTATTCCAGGAGAACTCCAGTTCCAGGGGAATCCAAGACTCTCTTCTGACCTCCTTGGCATTGCACGACATGGGTGTACAAACCTACATGCAGCCGGGCGTGGTGGTGCACGGCTTTAATCCTAGCACTCGGGAGGCAGAGGCAGGCAGATCTTTGTGAGTTCAAGGCCAGCCTGGTCTACAGAGTAAGTTCCAGGTCAGCTGGGGTTACAGGGAGACCCTGTCTCGAAAAGACAAAAAAAAACCAACAACAAAAAAAACCCACAAAAAAAACCCTACATGCAGACAGTACATTCATACACATACAAAAATAAAATAAAAAAACTAAATAAAAAGAAAAAAAAAGAAAAACAAAGGACCAATGGTATCCCTCATCTGTGGATGCTAGCACCAATTACCTAGTTGTAAGTATTTCTTATGAGGGCTCCTTGACCTTGTGTCCAAGTATTTGGGAGTGATGCATATTGGAAAGAACAACAACAACAACAAAAGACTTCTTCAAAGAACTGACTGAAACAGTGAACTTCTGCTCTAAACAGTGAACTTCTGCATCAAGAATTTTGAGAAAGACTGAGAAAAAGATGAAAAACATGTTTGGCAGAATGCATGAGCTCTGGTGAGGTAGGGAGGGTAGGGAGAGACACAGGTCTAGATTTGATTTGTAATGCAATCTTGTATAAAAATATATATTAAAAATAATAAAAAAAAGAAAAAAAAGGAAAAAAATGTCTGAAATACACATTATAATTCCAAATGACATACTTCTTAATTAAAAAGACTTTAAGACTTTCTGAAGTTGTTTTCACAGTAAGCCTAGTTTTAGGGATCTCTCTCTCCCTGTCTCTGTGTCTCTTTCTCTGTCTCTATCTCTCTGTCTCTGTCCCTGTCTGTCTGTCTGTCTGTCTCTCTCTCTCTCTCTCTCTCTCTCTCTCTATATATATATATATATATATATGTATGTGTGTGCTGAAATAAAATTATGAGACCAAATTTATAAATTTCAGTTCTCAATTATGGTGACAGTAGAAATTCTGTAACATTTTCAGACTGACTAATAAAACATGTTTCATGTGATGGCAATAATCATGATAAAATACAATTTTATTGAGTATCTGCTGTAATGAGTATTGCTTGAAACAGTCTACAAACATTATCTATGTTTTGATCCTTATAAATAATCTAAAATTTATTATCCTTATTGATAATTGAAGAACTAAGCAATAGAGATTACATAATTCACTCAAGGTCCCTCAGTTATTGTTATAGCAGTGTCACAGCCTGGAAATGAAAGGTCCATCACAGGCACACACAGAATTCTCAGGCCTCACTGGGGGTGCTACTGGGGAATGTTCTGAAAACAAGGAGACCTGCGCATGAGAGGCTTTGAAGGTGACACCTGATCCCTTCCCACACACCCCTTCTTGTTTACCATGACTTAAGCAGCCTCTTTCTTTGCAAACCACACTACTGTCATGCTCTGTCCAAGTAAATGATGCCCAACAAGATGGCCCCTCCCTGTGAAGCTTTGGGATGAGATCTACCTTTCTTCCTTTCCAATGTTGTTTCAGATGTTTTGATCACAGCTTTGCAAAATAACCAACTTAGCTGTAGAGCCCAAACTTAAACTCTTGCATTGTGGCACATATTTTTTTTTTTCCTTTAGATATACTTGCCAAGCGTGGTGGTACATGCTTTTAATCCCAGCACTTGGGAAGCAGAGGCAGGTGGATCTCTGTGAGTTGAAGGCCAGCCTGGTCAGTATAGCTAGCTCCAAGCCAGCTGGAACTAAAGAGAGACTCTGTCTCAAAAAGACTTAATTAATTAATTAATTAACAAATTGGACATAAAAATAATCACTAAAGAAGAAAATAATTACTCATCATAACACAAATGTACATGACTAAATTCTTTTTTTTTTTTTGGTCTTTTCAAGACAGGGTCTCCCTGTAGCCCCAGCTATCCTGGAACTCATTCTGTAGACCAGGCTGGCCTTGAACTCACAAAGATCCACCTGCCTCTGCCTCACAAGTGCTAGGATTAAAGGCGTGCACCACTACACCTGGCTTAAATTCTTATTTTAAAACCTAACTATGCCAGGTGTGATGTGAATGACTACAATCCTAGCACTTGGCAGCTAAGGCAGAAGATTATTTGAGATCACTCCAAACTAAATAATGAGATACCATCTAAAATAATAAAAATAAAACATAAAAAACTAAATGTTATCCCCCATCTGAAAGCCATAAGGGTTTGAGACATTAATGACCTATTTCCAGGTTCTATTTTTTTCAAGCATAAACAGAGAAAAAGAGAATCTCAAAGCACTTTTAGTTTCAATGTCCTTGATGGCTAACATTGTGGAATAGCAATGGATGCTGGCAGGTCCTGTAATTCCTATAGAGGCAGGAAGAGTTCAGGGGTGGGGAAGGAGAGGGAGGCTGGAAAGCAAGGGAAGGGGAGGGGAGGGAAGGGAGGGGAAGGAAGAAGAGAAGGGGAGGGAGGGGTTGGGAGAGAAGAAGGGAAGGGGAGGGAGGGGAGGGGAGGGAAGGGAAGGGGAGGGGAGAGAAGGCGGAGCAGCAGGGTAGGAACAAACTGAACACTTTCAGGCATTTATTTACTGACCATCAGAGTGTTTTGATTGTTTTCATTTCACAGTCATTCCAGTGACTGGGAAGGACCTGAGCTTCCTTATGCCCCAACTCATGAAGGCAATATCATTAGGAGTCTTATCACAGATGGCTGAAGCAGGAATTCCCTGCATCCACACCTCCAACTGTAACCACCCCGCCCATCTTCAGGATCCATCTAGTCTCCAGGAACAAGTTCCTTTCATTTGTTGCATCTGTAGAATGGCAGATACATATTTGGGCATATTTGAAACATACTAGAACCTGGATGGTGCAGGCCTGGAGGAGAGAGGAAGTTGTGGATATGTTATTATTGAACGTTACTGGCAGAGATGTCACAAGGAATTTAAATCAGATTAACAAGAGCTTTTCAAAAGAAGGTTGAATAGAAGCCAGAGGGAGAAGCTTTCTTTTTAAAAAAAAAATCTTTATTTTTATTTTATGTGTATGAGTATATTGCCTACATATGTACATGTGCACCTGTGTCATTGAGTCCTCACAGAGCTCAGAAGAGGAGGTCAGATCCCCTGGAACTGGAGTTAGTGGAGGTTGTTAGCTGTCGCGTGGGTGCTGGGAATGGAACCTACATCCTCTGTAAGAACAGGCAGTGCTCTTAAATCTCTCCATCCCTATAGGAAGATATTTTCAATCCTTTTAAGAAATCACTTTTTCCAGGGCCAGAGATAGCTCAGAATGTAAGAGTACCTGCTGCCAAACCTGAAGAAGTGTGTTCAATTCCCAGGGCCTACACAATGGAAGATCAGAAATAATATCAGCAAACTGCCCATGGTTTGCTTTCCTGCACCATGTATAGACACATATAAATAAATAAATAAATAAATAAATAAATAAATAAATAAATAAATAAATAAATTTAATTGAAAAAATAAAACAATTTGTTGTTTCTGTTTTTTTTTTTTTTTTATCATTGTTGTTGCTGTTTATATATTGAAAGAGCTCCCTAAATCCCTGCAGCCCCAACTGGTCTGGAACTTGCTACATAGGCCAGGCTGGCCACAATTTCACAATTTCCATAAGCACTGGAATTAAAGGTGTTCACCACCCCTCCTTTAGAGAAATCACTTCTTCAGAGCTATCTAAAGATAGTATAGATTTGCCTGAGAAGTGGGAGTTCCCCTGTTGCTAAAGGTGTCAGATACAGTTTGGACAGATATTAGGGGAGTGTTGCTGGAAACATGGTAAGACTGGATTTCTAAGCACCTCAGAAGACTTTCCAATGTTTCCTCACCCAAGAGGCTGGGATTCCAGTTCCACCCCATCTCAGCATTGAGCTCTTTATCTTTAACTGTACCTGACACCCATCTTTAGCTTGTATTCAGTCTCTGTTTTATTTTCTCCCACCTTTAAGACAGAATCCCCTTTTAAAATTTGTCCAAAATTATCTTTTTGACAAAAGCAGCTAGAATGCACCTCATTATTCACATGTGGAAAGCATTTACTGGTGTGATATATAAAGATAAATGTGCTTATTGGAACACTCCACATTCTACAATGACTGTGGATGCCAGGACCTCCTTGAACGTACTCTTACATCTGAAGCATATATAGATCATCACATAAGTACACAAAGAATTCAGCTATAGAGATAGTCACAAGGTTATGGAATTTAGGAGAAATTCACATTAATGAAAAACTGGAATAAGCAAAAGTACTTGAGTGAGATCATTTGAGCCAAATCAGTTTTCCCTGAACTTGGAGTAGAGACAAAAATTAGACCTACTGATATCAGGATGATGGCATTTATAAAGGAGATTTAGGGTATTTTTACTTAAATGTATGCGTCTACAATATCTGCAATTCATCAAGAGAGATATCCTAAGTTTCCCTACATATGGATCATTCCCTGAAGAGAAGTTAAGCCTTGCAGAAAAGCTGACAGAAACATTTGGAGTTGAAATATACTAAATGCTAAGTTAGTGGATTATATGGATGACAGTGATATATGTAATCATTTTATGTAAATCTAGTTTGTTCTAAGTAAAACAAGAAAAACTAGTACAAACCATTTTAAGATTTACTTAATGATAATTTTCCTATTAAACTGCATACACTTGGGAAATTCATAAATTAGTAAACAATTTCGATCCTATGAAGAAAATAATATAAAATCATGGCAACCTACATATTCCTAGGCATCCTCAGAAGAAAGAAGTGGGCATTGTTAAGACCGAAGGAAGAAATGTCCTATAGGGTTCATGAGATGCCTTCATTGTGCATCTCACACCTGCCCAGACATGTCAAGGACCAAGATTGGTGGCTGAGCACAGGAGTCATTCTTATTTGGCATCTAATTGGAGCTTTCTTGATTTGGCAGCAACCCTGACTTCCAGATACCTTTTAAGCTGAAGTCTTGTTTTATTTAAAAATGTCACAGTAGACAACATTCAGGGTTCGTGAAGGAACAGAGAACAGAAAAGAGAAATAGTCCAAAAGTACTGAAATGTTGTAGGTAGTCATTTCCTACCCATCAAAGCTTACTCACCTGCTGCTAAGGTCTGTCCTGCTGTTGAAGCACTGGTTACACAGCCCATTGCATTACAGAGAGAGACAGTGAAGGTGTAGATCCTGTAAGGCTTGAGGTCCTCCACGATGTGAGACAGTTCTTCAGACTTAGCAGAGTGCAAAAGCTTTAAAGCAAAATAATAATAGTAATAATCAGATAATAATCAATGCAGAACATATAATTTTGGCAGTCAAAGTTTCATGAATTGAAACAGGGACTCATTGCCAACTACTACAAGGAAAAGATATTTTTTAAAAGAGTCTCAACAAGCCAGGATTTAATTGATAATTGTACAATCACACTGTTTTATGAGGTAATAATCCAGTTCCTGAGTGGATAAATGAGAAAACCTAGTTACAGCCTCATAAAGCAGCATGGATGTATGGTTATTGTCACCAATGGTGGAGGAAGAGATGGTGACATTGTCATGGTTACTGTGAAAAGCCCCAAATGAAACCATAGGGCTTGGCCCAAAGTCACCAGTGTACAGTGATCCCACATGCTACTGATGGGCAGGGGCATGAATGCAGGACAGGGTCACAGTGCTAGCCATCCTACCATTAGCTTGAACATCCACAGGAGTAAAGGGTGAAACAAACAGATTGCTGAGTAACCCCATGAACTCTTTTCTCAGTTATCTTTCTTATACATATGAACATACACATTAGACATTAGACCAAACAGCTAGATTTGAAATATTGTCATCATCATACATTTTCAAATGAAAAGAGAGGATCTGAGCAACTTAAGCAAGTTAAATAATCACCACTAAGAATGCATCCCATCCTAAAGGAAAAGAAAAGAAAAGACAAGAAAAGAAAAGAAAAAAGGAAAGGAAAGGAAAGGAAAGGAAAGAAAAGAAAGGAAAGGAAAGGAAAGGTAGAACGAGGTGGTAAGCAGCATTCCTTCATGGTCTCTACTTCAGTTCCTGCCTCCAGGTTCCTGCCCTGGCTTCAGTGAACTGTGATTGGAACATGTAAGCCAAATAAACTCTTTCTACTACCCCCCCAAAAAAGAATTTATCCCATCCTTATGACTAAAACCAATCACAAGCAACCAAGTACATTTTCCTGGGCACTGTATGCAAATTATGTTTAGGGAAAAAAAAAGTCAGAGAAGCAGAACGTACAACTCCAAATGCTATGGATGTGTACTTAGGTACCATGTAAAGACAGTTTGGTACAACTATGGACCGGATTATAAATATGAATGTGGTCCTTTATGATCACAGCAACTGAATGGTTTCAACCACTCAGGGTTGCCATAGCTAGCTAGGACCACAGGGCAGGTAATCATATGTTTGTGATGGTAATGTATATAAAAAATACTATTGTAGTACAGTGATAGAAAAAGCATAGGGCACACAATTGTGTGCAGTACAGAATAAATGGTACTGATAAAGTATGAACAAGACACTGGTTGTTGTATTTACTATATGATTTATCAATAGAGTGTAGTCTTTATAGTTACAAAAAACACATTACTGTAAAAGCATGTTGAATTTCACCAGGAGCATGTTTACCATATTTATGCTAAGAATATCTAGTCTGTGTGTATATTTTTCATGATTCCATCAAGATTCTGTATAATCAGAAATATACCTCTTAAGGATGTGCAAATACACTACTCTATAATATGTGCGCAACAACAAATTCTAACAATACATATACATTCATATGGAATGATACATCATAAACAGACACAAAAAGGATAGCAATGTTTGAAATAATTTTAAATATTTTCTGTACAGGAATACAATACAATTTTGTGGGAAATGTTTAACTAGGGACTGACTTTAAAACTATATAGATTAAAGAATAAAAGAACAGATTAAAACCAACCACAAAACAGAACACCAAAGATAAATGTGGAATGAAACATACAGAATAAAGATCAAACACCATTCATATTTGTAAATTTGCCTTAACTATCACATCAGACCAGATGAGTAAACTGTTTAAAGTAAAAGACATTTTATTATGCTTGATATTTTTATCAGGATATCTGAAAAAGAGTTATGTGCCAAGAGATGTAAAAATACAATAAAGTATCAAAAATTTATTAGTGACTCTTTTTCTTTGTTTAACATAAAATTAGAATTCTGTATGTGTATATGTACTCTGACCATCAAAATGACTCTAGAAAAAGCAAATCTATGAATAATGAATTGAAAAAACTCTCTAAAATTTATGTTTTTGAAGATTTAATTACTTAACCCATCTTATATTTATGGTTAGACTTAAATACAACAATTGGTGTCTTTATAGGAGACATGCAGTACCCAGAGACACAGGGCATAAAGGCAAAGTAGGATGACAAAGTGGAGGGGGTACATTGACACAAGCCAAAGTTGGATGACAAAGTGGAGGGGGGTACATTGACACCAGATGTCTGATGGCTCCTCAAGGAATTGGGCAAGGGAATTTCTCTATGGCATGGAAAAGGCATGGCTCTGCAGGCATCTTAATTTCAGTCTTAGAACATGAGAGAATTAAGGTCTGTTATTTTAACCTGCTCAATTTATGGTCATTTCTTATGGCAGATCTAGTCAACAAGTTGTGTGAAGCTACACAGGTCTGGGCTCTCCACCCATCTGGGGGTTGACTATAGAACTGCCCATGGCATCAGATAAGGCCTTTCACTCTAGCATTTTAACTCAGCTTCTTAGTCTCTTACTATGCTGTGTGTCGTCTCTGGTGCTATCCCATGTCTCCTGGCTCCAAGTCTTCTGCCATAGAGGTGTTTTCTGGGGAAACTGAACTCTGACATTGGCACCAGGAACGAGAGTCCTAGAAAGATGTCTAAACACAAGTGGCGTACTGAAGTGGATCATATAAATGGACCCAGGGTCAAAATCACATTGTGCAATTTTTAGACTGCCAGCAGTGATCCAACTATAATGGTAACTTTAGGGAAGTATTAATGTTAAGGATTATATAATCAGATGACCCTTATTCATCTGTACAGTGAAGAAAGACAATCTTAATTAATCAGTAAAGTAATTTAAGACAAAACATAAAAGCTTTCTTGAGAGTACTGTTTTTATTAATACATAACATCATGTTAAATGGATCATATAAGCAAGAAGCAATAAATGTAGAGAGGTCTTAGTAAAACATGTGTTCCAGAGAATAGGAGATTAGCTTTCTGAAGATTAAAGGTTCTACCATATCAGCTGGGGTTTTATGATGCAAAGATGTCTGTGGCTTTCAAAGTCATCCTGGTGAAAGAATAATGATTTTTATCCTGCATTTTCTACCATTAAGTGGGAATCTCAAGGTTGGATGAACAAATTTATGTCTGAAGGGAGATATTTCTCCACACGTGGGTCCTGATCTGATCAACATGTTAACATCAAATATTGCTGTATTTCATGCATCTCAGAGCAGAACTAGACCCAGGCTTTGGTATAAACCAGTTTGGGTCACTAAAGCTAATTTATCCTAGGTGCCTAGAAGTAATAACAGTGAGAAATATTGTAAGATACACATGGAAGAAGAGTCACAAGGGTGACAGTGCGCAGCACAAAGGCATGTAAAGTAATACAACTCCTAAGCCGTTTGCTAAACCCTCTCAGCATGCTGCTGGGCTCTCATCACACCAGAGCACCTGACAATGGAACATACAATGGACATACAGCCACAAAGACTTCTCCTGAGCTGGATTCTTTCAGACATGACAAGTCTTAAGGTCAGGTGCACACTTAACTGAAATTCATTTTATAATGGAAGTCTGTGAGTGAGATTTGAACTTAGCCCCAAATACATCACACAAACCTATGTGACTTCCCACTGGATTAGAAGTAAAAGAAATCTTCAGAGCTGAGTTCACAGTTGGGTTGTTTTGGAAAAGGGCTCCCAGAGAAAAATGGGAGGCCGCTGCTCTGTAGCCCCACGCTGGGGGGTCCTCGGAAACAGCGGTCAAGGCAAGCCTTCTCCAGTAAACCTGCTTACCCACCATGTGCAGAAGAGTACTTCCAAATGGGGACCATGTGGCAGGAAATTGGCTGTGTTGGTCACAGACATGACAGAAGACTGAAAGATCAGCATGTGGGAAAACTGGGAAAGATGACGTGCAGAGATCCACGTGAGTGAAATGTGGGGATCTATCTCCTGCTAGTGCTCACCAAAGAATACATTCTTCAGAAGAGGAACTGAGCCTCCAAGAGCACAGGGTGACATGCACAGCTGACACTCTATTTTTGGCCACTCCCATATTTACAAAATGGCCTGGCAAATAAGAAGGCAGTGGAGAAAATCAGCACCTTTCCCCTTCCAGGTGTGTGTGCACATCCAGTGAGCGAGTTTTTGGACACCATGAAGCAGTGGGAGTTGTTAACTGTTATCACTACCTCTACTGGAGCATCCATGATTGGATGGCAGGATGTGAACATACATCTAAAACTCCTAGCATATTATTTGTGTTCATGGTATCAGCTGAACTATATTCATATACAGTTACTGAGACAGGGTGTGGGTTCAAAGTCACATTGTAGCTAAGGATGGACTTGACTTTCTCATCTCACAGCCTTTGTCATCAGAGGGTAGATTATCAACCTGTGCCACCATGCAGTTTGCCATGGGGCTGGTAACCAAACCCAGGCCTTTATGTATGACAGGCAAGCTCTTTACGATCTGAATCACATCCCATCCTTGTATCCATATTACACATTGTTATATATAATTTTTTTCTTTATGACTTTTACTAAGGAATTTATATATATATGCGAAATATGCCTATAATATGATCTTGTCAAACTAATTTTACACCCAAATGAATGCAGTACAAATATCGACAGATTGTGGATTGCTAAATAACTATTATATGTCCAAATACTATTTTCAGCTTATGTAGTACATAGCTACTGAAAGTTAACTGCTAACAAAATGTTTAAGAGTAAGTGGAAACAGCAGGTCTTAGGAAATAACATTACAGCCTCTTTGTTTCAGTAGCTGTTACCTTGGAAAAATTAGTGGCTTACATATATAGAGAGGACCTTGAACAATTGATATTGTGGTAAGGAGGTGCTTCATTTAATGAAGAGATGAGAGAGTCCTGTTATAAAATTGTGTAAGTTCAGAAAATGTAAAGTGAAGTCATAATTCATTTCTGAAAGGAAATTAGTTGAAAATAAAAATACCTTTGAAAACATCACAGGAATATCTTGTTGGGGTGATTGTTCAGAAATCACATTGATGTTATACCCTACAACTTCTCCTCTTGTAACATTCTCTGCTGGTTTCTCCCAGGAGGCATTCAGCGAGTGTGATGAGAGTGGAGAGACTGAAGGACGGAACATGAAGACAGGTGCTATCAAAGAAACAAAATCATCAAAACCGTGATGGAGCGCCTGCAAGTTTTCAACTTAAATATTCTAGTTTCTGAAAGATGCTGTTCTTTGTAAACTATTCTGATTTTTTAATTGAAGAATATACTGATATGTGTGAAATGTTCACCTTTCAAATGTTGTCCCCAAGAATGTTCTCCATCTTAACATCATCAAATGAAATACTTTCCATTTATAAAATAATACTTGACTGGGTGTTAGAGAGATGGTTCTAGGGATATGAGCACTCACTGTGCAAGCGAGAGGACTTGTGTTCAGATCTCAGCATGTGCATGAGCTCATGTGTACTGATCTCAATGCTGTGGATGGAGACAGGAGGAACCCGCAGCCTAGCTCCAGGTTCTGTGAGAGACTCTGGGAATGTTTGTGTTGATTAACATGGCTATTAAGTAATGGGGTAGAAGAAAAAACAAGAAATGAATATTTGAAAGAAATAACAGAAAGTCAGTAAATGTGTCTTTGTCCGTAAGTTTCAGAATGATAGGAAATGATACACTGGGTTTTCATGTAAAGAAACATTTTCCTGAGCCAGACCAATGAAGCTAGGAGAAATTACTCTCCAAAAAGTAGTAATTCTAAAGTACCCTAAAAATTACCAAAGCATCTCTCACAGCTTTTAGTAAATCCTTGATGGAATGTTCCAGATATAGACACTCCACACAGTTCCCGCTGCCATTCTTGAGATCTTAGAATGGAATTTAAATGTGTCAAATAAAGGTGTGCAGTCAAAGGGTCTTGATGCACTTTCCCTAGCCATAAGCTGATGATGGCCCCTGGTTGCAGTTCCACCTGTTTATTTAAGTTTCTAACATTGAGTTCCTCTTTCTGGAACTCCATGCCTCAACACCTCTTTGATCAAGGCACTATTTGTCCAAAATGGCTGGAAGTCATTAAGAGATGCTCAAACACAATGGACACTTTACTTATGAAGTGAGTCCCTTGGAGAGCCACCCTCATTCTTTACAGTTCTAACAGGTCAAGTTTAGATCAAGATTTAGGTTTGTTTGGATAGCCATAGATTCCAATGGATAACAAAAATCTGTTTTCTGAAATGCTCATGAAATTTGAAATATGCTTAAGATTACAAATAAAATTATTTACTTTCATGAAGATACTGTGAGAGGACTAAACTTCTCATACTCCTTCCATACTGTAATGTCAATCACTTATAAACACACACGGGGTTAGAGATTTAAAAAATATATTGATTTCAGTATTTCATACAATATATTTGCTATTTTGGTTTATATCATTATATTAAATTTGCTATCTAAGATGATTTATACAGAGAAAAATGAGAAACAATTAGAAATTGGAGATTCTCTTTCACTAACTGTAAACATAAGTTACAAGCAAGAAAAAACACATGACCATATGACTTTGGGACTGGAAATAAACTGCTATTTTGGAGAATTGTTCCAAAAATGTATGACTATAGCTATGCCTTTTCCCTAAATGAATTAATAGATACAGCACTTATTTTTCCCTCCTAAAACCTATCACACATATTTTTCACAATTAGTTTTTTGTTTTTCACTTTGTATGTTTTTTTTCTGGTTTTTCAAACATGTTTTATTCATCATTTTTATTTTACGAATGTATTACTTGCTCATATGTAAAGGTACCCATGTTATGTAATGCCCAAGGAGGCCTGAAGAGGGTGTTGGCTTCCCTAGAACTGGAGTTACAGAAGGTTGTTAACTACCATGTGGATACTGGGAATCAAATACAGGTCCTCTGCAAGAGCAGCCAGTGGTCTTAACCACTGAGCCATCTTTCTAGTCTCCCTTTTTTTTTGAGATATGGTTTCCCTGTAGCCACAGCTGGCCTGGAACCCCCTAGTAGACCAGGATGACCCCAATCTCACAGAGATCCACCAATAGCTAGTTTTAATCAACCTGACACATATAGAATCATGTAGATTATAGATCTTCTGAGCTGAGCCCTGGACTGGAGGAAAGGAGAGAGGGAGCTGTGTGCTAGCCTGCATGCATCTGCTACTCTTGTCTTGTGCTTGCACATGATGTGAGGGTCCTTCACCTCCTGCTGGGCTTCCCCAGCTGGGATGCTCAGAAACCTGGACTGCTGAGATAATAAAGCCTTTCTCCCAAGTTGCTTTATTCAGAGTATTTTTGATTATGTGAAATAAGTTTCAACTTCATTGCTTTTTCCCCTTTTATTGATGTTTTTGTGACTCTCATATAGTATATTTTGATCATATTTAGAACCTTCCTGTATCTGTACTTCCTTACTGACTCCTGATCAAATTTCCTATACTCTAACATATAAATATAGTAAAATCTATGGAGTCAGGTTTGTGCCTCCAAATGTCTTTCAGTGTGGGTTCAGTCCTGGAGCTTGGGCAACCTACCAAGAATCCCACCCTTAAATGAGACTAAATTTCCTTTCCCAGCAGCAATCGGTTGCTAATAGTTCCTCATGGTGAGACCCTATTGCTGAAGATGCAACATACATGAACTGTAGAATAAATAGGGATAAATCCAGCTGGTGCTGACTTCAAAGGTCCCTCTCTACTGTCTAGCTTTCAGAGTATTAGAAAGTGTTATGCAAGGCACCTGAGAGAAAATTTAGCATGAACCTTACCCAGCTATGAATCCCATGAGATAAGCCACAACACAGTGGGCCAACAAGGTAAGGCCACCCAGGGCGATCATGATACGAGTATTGTCAGAGTATTTTATCACAGCAACAAGAACTGAGACCAAGGCAGTGGCCTTGACTCACGTGACTATCCCATTATTAGTGTTTCCACCGGTCCAAGTAAATCTATCATTTGTGGCTTCCAGAGGGCACTGGTTTAGCACTGCTGATTGTAATTCCAGGGAGCACATTCACTGAGGGGTTTTCAAATTTGAGTTCACAGCATTGATCTGTACCTGACTCTCCTGTTTGTGCTGAGATCCAGGTGGAAGACACACTGCCAGCCATATTCACCATTAATAATCTAAACTGGTACTCTGTGTATGGCTCCAAGCTAGTGATGGATGCAGTGGTCTGGGGAGGTGGTAGTGCACTTTCATTGGCTGATCCTGAAGATGGGTGAGGACTGAGCCAGCCACTGCTCTCAAACACTGGACTTTCTTCAGTGGAATTCAATCTTTTCATGTATAATTCATATTGTATGATTTTGCCTAGAAAAGAAATAGTAAACTGAAGTGATTAAGTCAAAGGGACTATTTTGGGCGTGGGGTGAGTACCGATCATTTAAGGACTGCTGGGCTTTTCATATTCTAACTAGATCATCTTGATCATGTGTTCATTCTTTTTAGTAATCTAGAAGTGGCAATTAGTAATCTGGTTGACAGGAGCATATAACAGGCAACAAATTGTTAGGTAAAAGAATTATGAAATATTATGAAAAGCACACTTTTTGTAGAGGGAAACAAATCAAAAGAAACAATGGACAAATATAAAAGAGTTATAAGTTGTCATAGATGAATTCAAACATTTTCAGGGTGGGCGCTCATTATTTCTGCTAAGGATGTCCAATTCTTTTGCAAATTTGCATATTATACTTCTAGGTTGCATAGTCTCAGATTTGGGGATTTTATTTACATGGTTAACATAAAACATAGCTACGTAAACAGTATAGTTAGATTTAACCCAGTTTTACCAAGGAACAAAGTCTTAAGCAAGTTTTTGCCATAATATCTGTATGTTATAAATTATTAAAACTCACACTAGAATATGCGCCTGGCCTATGTGCTCTGGGGTTCAACTGTCTGAACATAAAAATTAACTTAATGGAGTCAACTAGCCCATATCCATATTTTTGTATTATTTTATATCCTTTCCTTGCTTAAGAGAGAAAATTCACTGCTCACTGGTGCCCTAACTTGTGACACAGTCAAATATAATGCATTTCACAAGAGAACATTCAATTATAAACATCATTTGCGCTATGGCAGATGTCATTAAGAGCAAAGATAATATTAGCCTTTTAAAAGGCAACTTAATTGAATGGAATTTGTTATTAGATTAGAAGAAATCCTCTTTCACTAACTAGGAGGAATAGTCTCTTATGTCTTTAGAAATTATTTCTCAATTATAACAGTATACATTCATACAAACAAATGGATTTCTTAATATCACTATATAATCTCCACTGTCAGGATTCTTGCAGGAGAGAAGGACATCTGGGTATTGAATTCTTACCATTCGGTTCCACTGGTGGAGACCATGCTAAATGCAGTTCCGTGGAACTGATTTTCCATACCACAGGTGGACTCAGCCTTCGGGGAGGTGCCTGGGCTGTGGTTACTGTAATGGACAAACTGTGTAAACAGCCCCCACCAGTGCAGGCCTGCACAGAAAAACAGTACTGTGTGAATGGGACCGGGTTCCAGATGGTGGCTGAGGTGTCTTGACCTTCGAAGGGCATGCAGGGAGCTGTGCTGTCCAAGGGTATACAGGATAAAATATACTTCTCTATGGGACCAGAACGACTGGAGAGCTCACTCCAGGTAAGTGTCACAGAGTGAGAACTAACAGGAATGTCATGAGTCGAGTTCAAGTGTCCTTCTGGGATCCCTGGTTTCGTCTTATAAATGACAGGTGCACTCCTTGCTGAGCCATGTACACTGGTGGCCATAATGTCATAGGTATAGGATGTATATGGTGCCAGGTCAGAGCCCAAGAAGTATTGAACATCTGAAATAAAGGGAAGCAAGAACACAGTTGAGTTAATGAACTGCTAAAGAATCATCCTTAAGTTCCTTCCTCTAATGCTATGTAACTTCTCAATGCATACCAATCAGCTCTTTGGATAAGAAGCCTAGGGAACAATCTGCGGAAGAGGGGGCGTGGTAGAATGTAAGGGCTTCGATTGGGGTTAATGGTGAAACTACAACAATATAGACTGGACACTCATTTGGTCAACTTGATTGAACATACAAGCCCCCCCCCCCTGCTGGATGGGGGGGCCCATGAGCTGTGTGGGTTTGGGCACAATTGCTTGCAAATTGGTTTTACATGAAGGATGCTTGTACTCACAAATTATCACTTATTGTTAAAAAAAATGAAAAAACAAAACAAAAAATCAGAGAAAGATGCAGAAAACTTACGGCAGAATGCATGATCTGGGATGGGTAGGGGTGGGGTTGGGGGAAGGGAAGGGGATATATGCCTGAACTGAATTGGAAAATGTTGTATGAAATACACAAAGCATCAATAAAAAAAAAAGAATATATTTCATGCTTCTACAAGAAAATCTCCAGGCAGATACTGGCTACTTTTATTATTCAGGATATAATTTTATTTTTTTTTAATTTGTATGTATTTCATAGAGAACACCTTAGTTATCTTTATACCCCCTTCCTCCTGCTGGCACCTTCCTGTAGCCCCATTGCATTTCATGCATTCTGTCACTTGTGTTAAGGTCCATCATATCAGCTTAGTGTCCTCAGACGTTCCTCAGTGCTGGGGTCTAGTCAGCCCATGTAGTCCTTCCCTTTAAGAAGATCAGCTCTTCCTCACCCAGGAGTAATCAGATGCCAACGGCTGTTCATCTAAGATTGGGGCCTGTTGCCCATTTCTGCAGTTCTGTGCTGGGCTTTTGTCTGACTGAGTTTGCATGGGTCTTGTGATGCTGTCACCACTGCCGTAAGCTCATGTGAGCAAGGCCCCAGGAGCCTGTAGGACTCTGTTTCCTTATGTTCATATGCCTCCTCCCTGGCTCTTACAATCCTTCCGTCCCCTCTTCTGTAATGGTCCCTGAGCCCTGGGTGAATGGACTGTAACAGATGTCAATTACAACAAAGGATACCTAGAAGTCTGCTTTTGTCATTGTTTTGCACTCCTCTAACAGAAGAACCAGGAGAAAGTTCTTGGAGTCTCTGAAACAGGTAATTGCTTTCTCCACAACTTATCTGCTTGTTAAATGCTGATGCTCCAAGTCGGACTCTCTGCAAACTATCGCCAGAGTCTGTCTCCTGGCTAATGCCTTGATTGAAGCCTTTTCTCTATTTTTCCAGATCTGTTACATCCACGTAGGACTGCGAATGCCTATTGTTGTAGCTGTTAAAACTTAGAAAGACTTGTCAACGGAAATAGAGAAATTACACAAGAGAAGTTCTAGATAGCCAGAAATTACATGCATGAAGGACTGTGAGTTCATATAGAAGAAGACAGGAGGAAGAGCTGAAGGATTAAGAGATGAGGGTGGGCATGGCAGGCCTGGCTGTGCACCTGAACTCTCCATTTTTTTAACATAACAGCAGCATGCAGAAGGACTGTGAAACAAAACCCTGTCATAGTGCCTACTGCCTGCATCTTTCCGGGTTTGTTGAGGTGGAGGGAGGCTTCTATTAAAGTAGTACCGAAGGGCTGGAGAGATGGCCTAGCGGTTAAGAGCGCCAACTGCTCTTACAGAGGACCCGGGTTTGATCCCCAGCACCCACATGGCGGCCGAGAACCGTCTGAAACTCCAATTCCAGGAGAACTCCAGTTCCAGGGGAATCCGACACCCTCTTCTGACCTCCGTGGCATTGGATGACACAGGTGCACAAACTTGCATGCAGACAGTACATTCATACACATACAGAAATAAATAAAATTAATAAAAAAAATTTTAGGCAGTACTGAAGGTTTCAGTGTATTTATATGCCAATGGAGTAAGGACATTCAGAGTTTAATTCTAATTCACAGACTTTCTTGGTTTCCTGAACAGAAAGGATTCTGTAAGGAGAGATAGTGAACCCCTTATGGGACCTTTCTCAGTTGTGGCCAGGTGACCGTTTAGCTTCTGGAAGAGCCAGAGATTGGATGTAGGACAGGAATGTTCTAAGAAATAGGAACCTAGAGGAAACCAGGATAGCATTCATGAGAACCTGAGCAAGCTGAGAACAGGCATGGATTTTCAGAGCAGTGTCATCCAAATGCTGAGGGATATAACTGTTCAGCTATGCTGCAGCAAACCAATGTCCTCTGAAGGAACCCTTCAAAGGCCCCGAAGGAAGCCACCCTTCTGCTAATGTCACTTCCCATGGCAGTTAAGGAATGGGAATGATGGAGTTAACGTGAGTGAATATCTGAATGTGGGCAGTCTCATCATTCAATTACATGCAGCACTACAGATTCTTCATGGAAATAGCCACTGTGTGATTATTCCATGTGCTGCATTGGCGATGTAGTACAGAAAGCTCCACAGAATGAATGTAGGAGGAGAAGAGACAGCAGAGATTACTACCCTTCAGTGATGGGAAGGAAACATATTCAGAAAAGTCCTTAGGGCTGAGATCTAGACTCCATTGGTAAGGATGCAGCCAGGCCCAGGGAGCCAGATGATGTTGCTGAGGCTCTGTAGTGAAAAGACCCCACGACTCATAGGGATACCCCAGATAATTATAGCTTTCCAAAAAGATGAGAATACATAAACATAGTCTTGCTTGATAAAAGATTGGAATAAAACTAAAATCAGGATGGGGCATGTAACTGGTTAGGAATATTATATAAAACAACTTATAGTATGAATTAAATAAACATAATTACATAGAATATCCATTAATTATGTCATTACACAAAAGCTTAATTTAAAAAGAACTTATGTCAAGATGGTTGTTTACCACAAGGCAAGTATTTTTTAATTTTATTTAATTTATTTTGGCTGACATACACAAATAAAAAGTTGTACATATTTAAAGGGTCACATGATGTTTCATGCATATATACATTGTTTAAAACTGCTGAACATGTCTAGGTCAATAAACACGTATAATTTCTTTGCGGTTAAAAATTCCCCAGTTCTGAACAAAGTCACACAGTTCTTTCTTTGAGGCTTTTGAAATGCAAGCAATATCACATCTATATTGATCCTACTGTAAAATTATACAGCAAAGCATCATGCTGTATGTAAACAATTTGCTATTCATTGATCAGTTGCATCCACACATCCCTTCTTTTTTATTATGTTCAGGGGTTCAGATTTTTTCCTAAGATCAAGAAAATAAAAGTCACCAAATGCTGGAGAGGTGGTGAGGAAAACGGAACACTCATCCACTTCTGGTGGGAATGTAAACAACCGCTGTGGAAGGCCCTTAAAAGACTCAAAATGAGCCTGCTACCTGACCCAGCCATACCACTCTTGGGTATATACCCACAAGACTCATCCTACTGCAAAGATACATGTACATCTACGTTTATTGCAGCCCGTTTCACAATAGCAAAGAGTTGGAACCAACCCAAATCCCCCTCAACTGAGGACTGGATAACAAAACTATGGTACGTCTAGACAATCGTGTTCTATGCAGCGGTAAAGAAAGATGACATCATGAGATTGGTAGGTAAATGGATGGAACTTGAAGCCATTATGGTAAGTGAAGTAACACAGTCCCCAAAAAACAAATGGGGAATGGTTTCTCTCATTTGTGGATGCTAGTACCAAATCCCCCAATTGAAAGAAAAGCTGAGCAATGTTATTGTTATATTTCTTTCTATCTGAAAGCAACTGTGATGTTATAATGTGAATATTTTAATGAGCCCTAGAATTAACTTATCACCTACTTTCAGGCGTGATAATTAATGTATATGGATGGAAGGTATATATTCATATTTTAGAGTAATATAAAATTAAAAGGATTTTTCTGATATTCACTCTGTGTTTAAACATTTGATGTCTCACTCCAAACTTCTGTACTTTCAGAACAGCTTGTAAGCTCCTTTCCTCTGCAATAATTCATCAGGAATTTGTGGTCTTAGCCTTTCCTCCCTGCAGGTAGCGCAACACCTCCAAAGCTCTGTGACAACTCTCACATTCTTCTCATCTACCTCCATGATTTTAATGGACTATTTCTTCCCTGGGTCCTACTCTTCCTTCATGACAGTGTCCGCTTAATTCATCCTGTGTCCTCTCTTCACTGCAGAAGTTTCAAGGGTACTAAACCATCTTAGTACCTCACATGCATGGCTGCTTTTCCCCCTCCCACAGCCTATCTCCTATTCCATCAACCATCCTAGGTCAACATTCACTACACCACCCTCACCTTTGGTTTGGTACCCATCTCCCTTCCATGAGGAGAGCTATTCCTTCTATCTTTATATTTTGATCAAAGGTTGAGAAGACACACGCATGCTCACATCAGCCTAGTGGCTTTCTGTCTTCTCCAAACATTCCCTAATCTGGCTTTTTACTACCATATATCAATGGTACAAAGTTCTGGGTTTTCAGGTGGGATTTTCATCCATGGATATAAACCACTTTGGTTGTATTCAGTGTGACCATTACCCTCAATTGCCGCCAGTCTTTCCCCCCTTGTTCCAATTTATCTTCTCAAACAGACTTCTTCTACCTTCATTTCTTTATAAAAAAAAGTCTGCATATCAGATATGAGAGAAAACATATAATATTTTGCAGAGTGAGGCTTATTTCGCTTAATATAATCTCACTTCTATCCATTCTCCTCCAAATGGCACAGTTTTATTCTTGGGGATGAATAAGGGTTCTGTAGAGAGATCCTGCCTCTATGGGTGAGATGAGAGAGGATGTTTGGGGCCTTCCCACACATGTACACACATGAGCATTCACCCACACATACATGAAAAACATCCATACACACTACACAGACATACAAATGGAAATCAATCAGTCAAAAATATAATCTCAAAGGAAGTGCTATATGTGGATGCAAAGCAGTAGTATTTTATTTAGGTGAATAACTGAATATTCCATAACTTATTTATTAAAATTACTGAAAAACTTGAAAATGTTGCCACCATTATGAGTGTGCTATCTGGAAAACAAATAATTTAAAGGCTATAAATATGAGAATACTTAAGTGTGACACTCTCCTAGAACATGTGATAGGATACCAGGCCAGCCACAAAAAGTTCCTGTTCCAACAAAGAATTCTATAATGGTCTCAACTAAATCATCAAACTTGCTTGGAAGACAACACTATTAATTTTCTTTGAAAAGTTCAACGATTCTCCACCTATAATTTCAACTGCCTTTATTTGACCCACAGATTTTTGTTCACTCAGCTGAATAGAAACAGTGTTTCCTTTTCTTATTACTCATGCTAGCTGGGCACTGGAACTGGAGTAATAAACACAAGGGTATTATTAGGATGATACAAAGCCCGACAGAGCTCAGCAATCTTTCCCACTGTCTAAATGCCATCCTGCAGATCATTTTCACATCATTAATTACAGTGATTGCTGAGCGATGCCAGATGTGGTGTTTTTAATGAAAAAGAAGATTTTAGGAAATAATACCCTATTTAATAGGATTATATAAATGTCTGATTAGTGAGTGGATACATATTTATTATGTAAGAAACCATTATTTGGATTCTGTATTAGTAAAACCAGGAAGAGTCACACTGTTGTAATCCCATGTAGTGTTCTATAGGATAAATCACGACAAGCCACTACTGGGAACAGGGAGTGAAGAGCACCTCAGATAGCTCCAAGTTTACTTCAAAGCTGCTTGGAAAACAGGACCAGTCGGGTTGCAGCTTCTGAAATAATTCAACCAGTGGTCCTGTCAATTTAGAAACCATTTTCAATATTTTTATAACTCCCCTCTTCCTCTATCACAAGAGTTTAAGTTTTGGAACACCTGGATCACGCTGACTTTTGGAAGAAACGAAACATTTTATTAGCGGGTTTTCTGGATGCGTTGCCAACATGGCAGATGCAGACAGATGTTCATTTCCCGTCCCAGTCTGCACCTTGAAGATCAGAATTCCCATTAACTTCAAAGACTTAAAGCACGGAAGGGACAATGAGAGGTGAGAGAAAGTAAATGGCAAGATAAACTAGACGAAGGCCATGCGCAGACTCACCACGTGATCTACCGGTGTACTGGATGCGAAGCTGTCTGCGCAGGAGTTTTGAGGTCAGCTAATATGATAAACAAGGTCCATGTTAAGGACCTAGAATGTCAGCCTTTTAACACATCTGCACACTTTTTAAAAACTGGTTATGTATGATTCCTATGAATTTGGGGGGCTTGGAGATAACTCAGCAGATTAAATCCCTTGCTGAACAAGGCTGACAGTTAAAATCCCATAGCTAGAAACTACCATGGAAAAAAAGAAGAGGGAAAATGAAAAATTGTCCTTTTACATCAACACGCATGCCTTGGTACACATGAATTCACGCACACAATAATAATAATAATAATAATAATAATAATAGTAATAAAATGGAAAGTTTAGACAAAAAGAATTTGAAGTTTTGAGTTGTGAAGAAAAGGAAAAGGAAACCAGTGGGCACCAGTGTTCTAAGTTTACCTAAGTTAGTTTTCTGAACTAGTTGGTAGGTGAAGAAGACTGCAAAGGAGCAGGGAGAGATTTAAGTACCTAAAATGTCTGATCACTTCACTGTGTATTTAAGGAAGTTGTGTCTAAAGCAGCTGAGTAAAAATTTTAAAGATAGTAGTTTCCCTATAATTTGATGTTAACACCTTCATAAAAGCTACTGATGCAAAGACAGTCTTCTTAGCTCATTCCTATCCTTTCTCTTTCAACATACATTTATGTTTCAGTGATGTATCTTGTGGAAGCAAGTCCATGTGAAGTTACAAAGTCACATGCCATGTTTTGGTGTTAATATCATGATTTCAGGATTTAAGGACCTGTGCTACCTTTGAATTTAAAAAGTTGATCTACGCTTAGTAATGTGTTTGTAAGCTCAGAACTAGAAACACAGAGGCAGGAAGATGAGGAGTTCAAGGCTATCAATGACAGAGTTCTCTCAAGTCCAATCTGGACTATATAGAGACCCTGTCTCAAAAAAACATTGAATACAGTGTAATAGAAACATTCAATAAGTTTCTTCAATAATTCTATCCAGAGAAAACAATAAATCTGTTGTTGTAACTCTTTTAGAATGTGTAAATTCAATATAATACTTCACTCATTTTGACACATCCTAATTATCTTAACCAAAGTGTTATGAACAGTTTTCTTTCATTCATTTATAAACAAAGATGTAATATTTCATAGCCTATAATTTATTCCACAATGTACTAGGATAAATTATGCTATGTGAGGATACCACAACTGTAACACTAGTGTCTGAATAATTTCCAATACGCTGATATGACAAGCCATGTAAGACTGGACCCCATTTATAACTTTTTCCTTTGAGATAAACTCTCTGTAATAAGTGTGATGAGTCCAGTCACATACACAAAGGAAGATATTTCATATTTTAACAATTTTCAGCACATGAAAGACTGAATAGGACAGACATCCAGAAGTCTGAGTGCTTCAGCTCCTCTAAATCCTAATCCATGCTGGATGCTGTTCCTGCTTTCATCTCAATGAATTTAATAATCACATTAACAAATGATATGCATCTTATTTTCGTTCCATTTCTTTGATTCCTAGTAAGATTTATAATTCTCTCTCTGCATGAGATGTTCTTTGCCCAACAGAGGAAACAACATTCATCCTCAATGTTAAAGACATTGGCTCATCTATCCCTTCTCAGAATACCGGATCTTTCCTTCACAAAAACCTTCAACTCACTGTATGGGTGCTGATCTTCAGTTGTGTAGCTCTCAGAACCATTTCTGAATAGAGTGTAAGTAAGCCAGTGGGCCTTAGGAGAATCAGGTGGACTCCAGGAGAGGCTAATGGCAGAAGAACCTTGAACTTGTGCTCTCGGTGGAGGTTGCTGGGACGGAGCTAAATTGCAAGGGAGAGAGCATTTATTAGCAAAAGAAATCGATAAACACACCAGTAAACTGAAGTAAGATACCCAGCAAAGTGGTCTTTCTGATTCAGGATCACTTTATCAAGAAGACATGTGGTTTACCAAGACATTAATAAACAAAGACAATGCATCACCAGTTCTCTAAAACAAAGCTTTTTATCTATAAGCATAAAACAAATTTGCAGGTCAAAGCAGCTGACAGAGTTGGAAGGGAGGGGAACCACAATATATTTAATAATTTGTTACTTATTTTAAAAAAATCATCCAAAGATACATAGCAGCTCTTTTCTACTGAATTTAAAAGTTGACATAAATTCCATTGAAATTTGAAATTAAAATTTTATGCTTTTTGAATTCTTAAGAGTTCTCCCTTTCACTAAGTATAGGGCCTTAGTTTTCTTGACAGGGCACAATTTAGAGACTAATATTTGCTGACAAAGAATCATGGTTGTCAAAAACCTAAATGTTGTCAATAAGATTTAGAATAATTCTGTGAATATTCTAATATCAGTTAAAGGTGCTTTTAAGATAAGATTGCTTATAATGTATATAAGAACATTCACTTAGTTATTTTAGTGATAATTTGTGTGGTATAAAAGTACACTGTGGCCATTATCTTTGACCACCATCAATTTTCTGTCTTCCTAAAGAGCTTTCCCAATATTTGAAATTGAGCTCTATTTTTTCCCAGAATTCACAGAAGAGGAAAACAATATCTAGAATAAAAAATGCCCCATAACCAAAATTCCACCCATTTTAAGGGACTAGACTAGTTAGAATTTCCCACTGTGTGAGCTATCATGGATGGGCTCTCATGGTTCTATGATGTAAACTTGTAAACCATTCATGCTTTTTTAAAAAATATTATTATTATTATTTTATGTGTATGAGTGTACTGTCTGCATGCAGGTTGGTGCACCCATGTCCTGCAATGTTGCGGAGGTCAGAAGAGGGCATTGGATTCCCCTGGAACTGGAGTTATAGACAGTTCTCAGCCCCCATGTGGGTGCTGGGGATCAAATCTGGGTCCTCTGCAAGAGCAGTCAGCGCTCTCAACTGCTAGGCCATCTCTCCAGCCCCCACCATTCATGCTTTTTAAGTGATCTTTAAAATATCATGTGGGGGCTGCAGAGATTGCTCAGCAGTTAAAAGCATGGAGAGCTCTTGCAGTGTAACCAAGTTCAGTTCCAGGGGATCTGATGCTGTCTTCTGACCAACACTGGTATTGCAGAACATAGGCACACTTATATTCATGCAGGCAATATATTCATACACATAAAATAGAAAATAATATCTCAACTGTATACATGACTATTTTTTTATTTTATTTATGTTTTTATGTGTATGAATGTACCATCTGCATGTAGGTTTGTGCACCTGTGTCATGCAATGCCGCAGAGGTCAGAAGAGGGTGTCGGATTCCCCTGGAACTGGAGTTAAAGACAGTTCTCAGCCCCCATGTGGGTGCTGGGGATCGAACCCAGGTCCTCTGCAAGAGCAGTAGGTGCTCTTAACCGCTAGGCCATCTCTCCAGTCCCTGCATGACTATTTAGATGGAGGACCCAGAGATGGTGGTCCATGCCTGTAGTCCAAGCCATGTGAGAAGAAGAGGAAGGAAGACCTTGAGTTCAAGGCAAGTGTGGGCAACTTTCCAAGAACCAATTTAAAATAAATAAAAGAAAGTAAAGAAGTAAAAAAAAAAAAAGAAAGAAAGAAACATGAAGGGTATATGATAGGCTGGACACCGTGGGCACATGGCTTTAATCTCAGTACTCAGGGGGCTGAGGAAGGTGGATCTCTGTGAGATAAAGGTCAAACTGGTCTATATAGGGAGTTGTAGGTCAGCTGAGTCTACGAGAGTCTGTCTTTAAGAATGGGGGACATATGATGACAGAATTACAAATGCTTTTTTGTATGACTGAGGTAGATAGTTCAGTCCCATACCAAAGAGAATAGAAAATTATTTACATAATATGCAGGGAAAATTCTCTGCTCACAGCCTCTTTTCAGCCCTTTGACTTAGTTACTTGAAGTGACTATCTCCATTCACAATCCAACTGAACTGACAGCCTAAACAGTGACTGCCAATTAAATGAGAATTTTCATTGAACCTGAAAGTCCAGATGATTCAAAATCACTTTAAGAATCTATATGAGCTGAAGAGATGGTTTTAAGACAGTCCTTTGCCTTTCCAGAGGACCGGAGTTCAGGTCCTAGCACCTAGGAGAAGCAGCTCACAGTTGCCTGTTGGAAACTAAGCCCAAGACTTCTGCAAAAGCAGCCAGTGCTCTTAACCTCTGAATCATCTCTCCAGGCCCTAAACCCACTCTTAATAAGTCAGAAGTAGGATTCTGGGAAATTCGCACATTCATTTAGACTCCTTTTTAAAGGATGAAGAACACTGTGACAAGATCCATCTGCTTGGAAGCCTGAAGCTTGAGTTCCAGCTTAAGAACCTTGCTAATTGCCGGGCGTGGTGGCGCACGCCTTTAATCCTAGCACTTGGGAGGCAGAGGCAGGCGGATCTTTGTGAGTTCAAGGCCAGCCTGGTCTACAGAGTGAGTTCCAGGACAGCTGGAGCTACAGGGAGACCCTGTCTCAAAAAGACAAAAAAAAAAAAAAAAAAAAAAGAACCTTGCTAATTGTCTAAGTAATGTCAAATATAGGATTGGAAGCTGAGCATTTTTCTCATCTATAGTAAGTTCAAGATAAGAGCTACCTCTACCTGTCAGGATCATTTTAAGAAGAAGATATTACCCTTGCTGTACGTCTACATCAAGCATGTGGACACTTGGGATTTTAATACTTGATTTGGGGTTCAGGATAAAAATTCAAATCCATGCCAATGAAAACTGGCAGAGACTCAAGGACCCTGGAAACAGCAGAGGGATAAGCGGATCGATTTTCCTCCAAACAGTGGGCACAGTTTGGACTGTAATTGTCACAGGGCTTGAGATTCTTTTGTTAAAAGCATTCCTAAATTTCTCTTTTAATGCAATTATAAATGAAGTGTTTTCTTAATTTTACTTTCAGGTTAATTTTTAAAAATAAAAGTGAGCAATGGATGTCTAACTTTATATATGTATAGCTATAGTTATATAGAATTAGATACACATATACACTTTGTTTAAGTACACACACACACACACACACACACACACACATATATATATATATATATGTTTATGACAAACCAGAACATCATTCATTAGGAAAGCATACAAAAACAGGACAACTTAATTCCTGATTTGCCCTGTCTCAATTATTTAGATAATTATCTTCTTGAAAGGAGGAAAGTATTGATAAGAAGACTTGCCAAATAGAGAAGAATTCTTTCTTTAACTCACTCTCCTGCACTTTGGAAATTTAATGAGAGGACCCTGCTAGGGCTTCCTGCTCCCCAAATAATCTCAGATTATATTGCTAATGTCTCATCAGAATTCTTTAGGGAAGTAGGAAATACAATCATACCTAGACTCCCATAGTCACAACGTGTACAGATACACCAGGAGACATTTCCAGGAAAACACACTTGGCATCTGGTGTGCACAGAGACCAGTGGCCACAGGTAGTTTCACCAGAGATCATGCAGACCCAGTTCCTCTCCACTGCATCACCTCACCTTTTGAAGCTTTCTGTTCTGGGTGGCTCTAACCAGGATAAGTTTCTTCTGTCTGTCTGTCCCTTGGTCTGTCCATCTGTTCATCCCTCCCTCCTCCCCTCCCTCCTTCCCTCTCTAAAATGAAGCAAACAGGTATGCTGGCTACGACCAGTTAAGACTTGGTCATTTCCTAGGATCTATGATTCATAAGAGACTCACAGCACCCAAGGAGACTGAAGCAGGATGTGCTGGAGGACCCCTCCCACACTTTCCCAGGAGCCATCTCTTAGAAATAATGGGGAAAGTAAGTATACATGATCCTGGAGCAAAGACAGTGAAGCTGACAATCTGTCATGGACTGTGGGACTGTGTGCAAGCTTGAGAGGTCAACTCGGCACCGGGACGTAGTGAAAAGTCAGAAGGCATAAAATGCAATCATTGGGTTACAAAAATAAGCATAGAGGCGGGAGAGATGGCTCAGATGTTAAGAGCACTTGCTACTGTTGCAGAGGACTTGGGTTCAGTTCCCAGCATCTGTATAAAGTTCATTACTTCCTATAACTACAATTTAGTGGAATCCATTGGCCTCTTTTAGCTTCCATGGGCACTGTACACACATGATGCATATACATACATGCAGACAAACACTAATACACATACACATAATTTTAAGTATATAAAAGAGTAAAAAGTAGAAATATGAGAAGTTATTTCCATTTGCTAATACAACTTATGATAATAAAAGAATGGAATTTTATTATTTTATTCTATGTGTATGAGTGTACTGCCTGCAGATATGTAAGTGTACCCATGTTGTGCAATGACCACGAAGGTCAGAAGAGGGTCTCAGATCCCCTGGAAGTGGAGTTATTGGTGGATTTTAGCCACCATGTGGGTGCTGGAAATCAAACCAGGATTCTCAGCCAGAGCAGCCAGTGTTCTTAACCACTGAGCCATCTCTCCAGCTGCAAATATATATATATATATATATATTTACTATTTATATATATATATATACTATTCCTCCATTATATATATATATATATATATATATATAATGGAGGAATAGTTTTCACAAAACATGGAATACAGAAAATAAACATAGATAAGTCTTCAGTTTGTTATAGTAAATTAGCTAAAAATGTCCATGTGAGCTAAGATGACCAACCATGTTTTTAAGCCAGTTGTATCATGATTTTAACAGTGAATGTCTCATATTCTGGAAAAAAATTTCCTAGTCCAAAGAAAGCCAGAAATTTGGTCTCATTAGCAGTGATTTCATTCCAATAGATTATTGTGAATGTTCTGCTATGAGCACAATCATTTCAGTTTTTATTATTCAATCAAGAAAAATTATACACATTTCATTTAGTGTAATTAAAATTTTGTTTTACACAAGTGCTCCATATTGGACCTAACTTTTTAATGGATGCTAAAAGGAAAACCTATTGAGACTGTCTTCTCAGGTCCCAGTGATTCATTCAATAGCAATGGGACAGAGATCACTTACTTTTGCTGCAGCCCAGTAGATTGTTGACATCCAAGTGGCTTGCTCCAGTGACACAAGTATCACACTTGAAGCCCATGACAAACTGTTTGCAGAAACACTGGCCTGTGACCAAGTCACAAGTTCCATTCAAAGATCCCCCAACATGACAATTACAAGGCTGGCAGCTGAAAACAAGATGAACCATTAAAGAGAATAGTTAGTATCTTAGTTAAAATCATAATATATAATAGCCTTATCAGTAACACTGTGGTTAAAGATGGCTTTTTGGAGCCAACGTATTGTTTTTTTTTTTTTGTTTGTTTTGTTTTAAAAATTTTTTAAATTAATTTTATTTATTTCTGTATGTGTATGAATGTACTGTCTGCATGCAGGTCTGTGCACCCGTGTCGTGCAATGCCGCGGAGGTCAGAAGAGGGTGCCGGATTCCCCTGGAACTGGAGCTCTCCTGGAACCGGAGTTTCAGACGGTTCTCGGCCACCATGTGGGTGCTGGGGATCGAGCCCGAGTCCTCTGTAAGAGCGGTGGAGCCAACGTATTGTAAAAGGTGCTTGAGTGAAACAAACACAAAATAATACAGAAGATATCTTTACAAAAATGCTCAGTGCTAAAATTATATGAAGATTCCTCTTTGTTTTCTAATTAATGGCCTCAAAAACCATAATATTGGAGACCAGGGAGAACAAGCATGAGAACCCAGTTTGGATCAGTAAGACCCACGTAAATAGTAAGACAGGATGGCAAGGCCTGTGTTCTTGGAGCTGGAGGGCTGCAAACAGGAGAATCTCTGGGCTTGTTGCACAGCCAGCCTGGCTAAATCAGAGAACTCTGGATTCAATTGAGAACCAATCTCAAAAAGTAAGGCAAAGCATGAAAAGGGGGCAGCCAGCAATGACCCTTGGTCTGTACACACGGATGCACAGAAAAGCCTTGCCTTTAAGAATTTTACTGCAGCAGGCATGATGGTGCATCCGGCGATCTCAGAATTTGGGAGTTGAAGGGAGGAGGATCTGAAGTTCAATGTCGTCCATGTTACACAGTAAATCTGATACCAGCACAGGCCATGTGAGACCGTCTTAATACCGCCAAAGCTGCTATGTGTTCTTCCCATGCCATGAGGGCATTGTTGAGATTAGTCTGGATATCAGTTGTGCAATGAAATGAATACTTTGCATTATTGGGGCTGGAGAGATGGCTCAGCAGTTAAAAACACTAGCTGTTCTTCTCAGCACCCACATGGTAGCTAACAACTATCCAGTTCTAGGGGATCTGACACACCCTATTCTGGCCTCTGCGGACATTGGATAACACAAGTACACTTACACATATGCAGGCAAAACACTCATACACATAAAATAAAAATAACGAAATATTTTTAAAATGAACATTTTGTTTTCTCATAAAATGGTTCCACTTTCAGCTAAACATTTAAATTAGGTACCTGCAAAATTATTATTTCAAGTGACTAACCCATTACAAAACCCTTTAAATCCTGTATTTAATTCTACAAAGACGAACTTTCCTGAACTATTTAGACTATCAAATCGCCGTTGATCCTTGTTATGGCTCCATCTTGTTCAGTGACTTAGATTCTTTTCCTGTTTCTGTGACAAAATATTCTGACAACAGCAATGAGATGAGAGAATTTATTCTAGTTCATATTTGAAAGATGACGAAGTCCAGGTGGCAGGAGCTTCAAACAATTGGTCCTATCCCATTCACAGTGGGACAGCAGTGATGGATGGGACCAGCTCTATTCTCAGGGCACACAGTTCAGGATCCCAGCCAGTGAATGGTGTCACCTGAGGGGGGCAGGTCTTCCCACTTCAGTTTCCATAATCAACATAATACCCACAGATGTTTCCAATTGTCTCACCAACCAAGAGATTACTGACTCTGTCAAGCTGACCATTTACACTAACCATCATTTACAGAGATTGAAGAAGAGACCATTATTCTGATTACGCAGACAAGCTTATGTGACCAAGATAATGTGATATCCTCACTGCAACTTGAGAGTTATTGGACTCATGTTCATGTGTAAGCTTAACGGTTGTGGTTCTCAGCTGTGCTAGAAACCATAACTTGTTTCCTTACTTGAATCATTTGCCCACTTGGACTAGGCCCAAAGCATTGATTAGGCGAAGAAGTTTCAAGATTAGACATGTAAAAACAGCCCAGGAGGAACGTTTAAGCAGACTTCTCCACGAGGCACATTTAGAACGACCCTAAGTGGGTTTCCCCATAACTTCTACAGAGAAGCTGGGAAGAGCTGCTTCCTCCCGCAGCGACTTCCATAGCGTGATCTCCCGGGTAATCATTCAACACCCTTAAAAAGGCCGATAAAAGCTAAGGCTGCCAAATACGCTGAAAATTTGTTTTATGGACTAATATGCCTTTGGGAATAAAGTACAGTTTCTTCTAAAAACAACTATACTGTAGTTTGCCCTTTTTATGGTCATGAGAGAAGGACATTTCCCCCCTACAAACAACTCAAAGCTCTTTTATCTAGACATGTTGCACTAAAATCCCATTCCCTATAGATGTTTTATTCTGCCTAAATATTAGAGATGAGGAAAATTATGCATTGAAATTAAAATGGAAATATAGAAGCAATGAACTACTTGATTTGCTTTTAATTTCATTATATGCTATTACTTACAGTGTATTATTTGCAGACCTTTAATGTAATACCAGTCAGAATAAACAATAAGAGGCAAGCTGTTCTAAGTGATATATATATATACATATATATATACATATATATATATGTATATATATATATTGCTGCTTCAACTAAGTCCTGACCTGGAATTTATTCTTTTCTTCCTGCATGATTTAAATCTACAAGCTTGGGAGCTTTTAAAAAATAATATTTTTCATATGTATATATCACTTAGAGCATCTCTAAAAATAGATTTTTGACCATTTCTTTCAGAAATTCCACTTCCTTGGGGCTGAGGCAGAGCTCAGAAGACACACCCCACTTGTAGTTGTTATGTCAGACAACCATCTCTCCATGTCTTGCCACTAGTTGGCAGAAGGAAATTTTGCCCTTGGCTAACATAACAAAACACTCCCTGCCAGGTGTCCAAAGGTACTATTTTATTTTTTATTTAAGTTGGTTGTTTTGTTTTGCTGTGCAGGTCAGGCTAGTGTGGAACTCACTTTTACTATTCTTACACAGTTTAGCTTCTTACATTAATTGCTAAGCTTATTTTATTTATTTATTTATTTATTTATTTATTTATTTATTTATTTTTGAGAAAGGATTTCCCTATAGCCCCAGCTGACTTGGAACTCACTCTGTAGACCATTCTGGCCTTCAACTCACAGAGATCTGCCTGCCTCTGTCTCCCAAATGCTAGGATTAAAGGCGTGTGCCACCACATCAGGCTTAAAGATGGTTCTTAGCTGCCATGAGGGTGCTGGGAATCGAACCCAGGTCCTCTGCAAGAACAGTTGGCTCTCTTAACTGCTGAGCCATCTCTCCAGCCCCCAATTGCTAAGCTTATTAAGTTATGAAGAAACTAGTATTCTATGTGAACTGGAAAATAGTTTTATAGAATGAGATTTTTTTTTTTGCTTATATCTATGATGTATAAAATGAAGCTTTAATTTTTTTTTGTTAGGACTCTCACTTTACTTAAATGTAATCAGAGTTTCTCGAATTTTATTGCTGCTTCAACTAAGTCCTTACCTGGAATTTATTCCTTTCTTCCTGCATGATTTAAGTCTTCAAGCTTGGGAACTTTTAAAAAATAATATTTTTCATTGTCAGATTATATAATAAAGAATTTAAAGCACTACATACTCAGTTCAATCAGGACAAAATGTTTCAAGTTTATATTTGGGATTCATTTACTCTAGTGACACTAGGCAGATATAATTTGAGTATATGCGAAAATGATTGAGGACTTGATTTAAATTAATTACCTAATTTACACTGTGTTACTCTGGATTGTAATTTTCCTTTTTGATAATTCATCTTTATGTGTATGATAGGTTGAGCTTCTCCTTGGTACTATGCATGGCTCATGGTTTTAAATGTTAAATTAAGTTCTCACAATTAAAAAGTTCATTATTTATATTTATATTTATTATTTTTATTTCTATGTGTATGTATTACCTACATGTGTGTAAGTGCACCCATGCCAAATGCTCCAGGAGATCATAAGAAGATGTTAGATCCCTTGGAACTGGAGTTAGGATGATTGTTAGCTACCATGTGGGTGCTAGGAACCAAACCAGGGTCCTCTGCAAGGGCAGCCAGTGCTCTTAATTGCTGACCCATCTCTCTGGCCCCCCNCACTACACAGACATACAAATGGAAATCAATCAGTCAAAAATATAATCTCAAAGGAAGTGCTATATGTGGATGCAAAGCAGTAGTATTTTATTTAGGTGAATAACTGAATATTCCATAACTTATTTATTAAAATTACTGAAAACTTGAAAATGTTGCCACCATTATGAGTGCTGCTATCTGAAAACAAAATAATTTAAAGGCTATAAATATGAGAATACTTAAGTGTGACACTCTCCTAGAACATGTGATAGGATACCAGGCCAGCCACAAAAAGTTCCTGTTCCAACAAAGAATTCTATAATGGTCTCAACTAAATCATCAAACTTGCTTGGAAGACAACACTATTAATTTTCTTTGAAAAGTTCAACGATTCTCCACCTATAATTTCAACTGCCTTTATTTGACCACAGATTTTTTTCACTCAGCTGAATAAAACAGTGTTCCTTTTCTTATTACTCATGCTAGCTGGGCACTGGAACTGGAGTAATAAACACAAGGGTATTATTAGGATGATACAAAGCCCGACAGAGCTCAGCAATCTTTCCCACTGTCTAAATGCCATCCTGCAGATTCTTTTCACATCATTAATTACAGTGATTGCTGAGCGATGCCAGATGTGGTGTTTTTAATGAAAAAGAAGATTTTAGGAAATAATACCCTATTTAATAGGATTATATAAATGTCTGATTAGTGAGTGGATACATATTTATTATGTAAGAAACCATTATTTGGATTCTGTATTAGTAAAACCAGGAAGAGTCACACTGTTGTAATCCCATGTAGTGTTCTATAGGATAAATCACGACAAGCCACTACTGGGAACAGGGAGTGAAGAGCACCTCAGATAGCTCCAAGTTTACTTCAAAGCTGCTTGGAAAACAGGACCAGTCGGGTTGCAGCTTCTGAAATAATTCAACCAGTGGTCCTGTCAATTTAGAAACCATTTTCAATATTTTTATAACTCCCCTCTTCCTCTATCACAAGAGTTTAAGTTTTGGAACACCTGGATCACGCTGACTTTTGGAAGAAACGAAACATTTTATTAGCGGGTTTTCTGGATGCGTTGCCAACATGGCAGATGCAGACAGATGTTCATTTCCCGTCCCAGTCTGCACCTTGAAGATCAGAATTCCCATTAACTTCAAAGACTTAAAGCACGGAAGGGACAATGAGAGGTGAGAGAAAGTAAATGGCAAGATAAACTAGACGAAGGCCATGCGCAGACTCACCACGTGATCTACCGGTGTACTGGATGCGAAGCTGTCTGCGCAGGAGTTTTGAGGTCAGCTAATATGATAAACAAGGTCCATGTTAAGGACCTAGAATGTCAGCCTTTTAACACATCTGCACACTTTTTAAAAACTGGTTATGTATGATTCCTATGAATTTGCGGGGCTGGGCTTGGAGATAACTCAGCAGATTAAATCCCTTGCTGAACAAGGCTGACAGTTAAAATCCCATAGCTAGAAACTACCATGGAAAAAAAGAAGAGGGAAAATGAAAAATTGTCCTTTTACATCAACACGCATGCCTTGGTACACATGAATTCACGCACACATAATAATAATAATAATAATAATAATAATATAATAAAAAAGAAAGAAAAAAAAAAAAAAAAAAAAAAAAAAAAAAAAAAGTGAAGAAAAGGAAAAGGAAACCAGTGGGCACCAGTGTTCTAAGTTTACCTAAGTTAGTTTTCTGAACTAGTTGGTAGGTGAAGAAGACTGCAAAGGAGCAGGGAGAGATTTAAGTACCTAAAATGTCTGATCACTTCACTGTGTATTTAAGGAAGTTGTGTCTAAAGCAGCTGAGTAAAAATTTTAAAGATAGTAGTTTCCCTATAATTTGATGTTAACACCTTCATAAAAGCTACTGATGCAAAGACAGTCTTCTTAGCTCATTCCTATCCTTTCTCTTTCAACATACATTTATGTTTCAGTGATGTATCTTGTGGAAGCAAGTCCATGTGAAGTTACAAAGTCACATGCCATGTTTTGGTGTTAATATCATGATTTCAGGATTTAAGGACCTGTGCTACCTTTGAATTTAAAAAGTTGATCTACGCTTAGTAATGTGTTTGTAAGCTCAGAACTAGAAACACAGAGGCAGGAAGATGAGGAGTTCAAGGCTATCAATGACAGAGTTCTCTCAAGTCCAATCTGGACTATATAGAGACCCTGTCTCAAAAAAACATTGATACAGTGTAATAGAAACATTCAATAAGTTTCTTCAATAATTCTATCCAGAGAAAACAATAAATCTGTTGTTGTAACTCTTTTAGAATGTGTAAATTCAATATAATACTTCACTCATTTTGACACATCCTAATTATCTTAACCAAAGTGTTATGAACAGTTTTCTTTCATTCATTTATAAACAAAGAATGTAATATTTCATAGCCTATAATTTATTCCACAATGTACTAGGATAAATTATGCTATGTGAGGATACCACAACTGTAACACTAGTGTCTGAATAATTTCCAATACGCTGATATGACAAGCCATGTAAGACTGGACCCCATTTATAACTTTTTCCTTTGAGATAAACTCTCTGTAATAAGTGTGATGAGTCCAGTCACATACACAAAGGAAGATATTTCATATTTTAACAATTTTCAGCACATGAAAGACTGAATAGGACAGACATCCAGAAGTCTGAGTGCTTCAGCTCCTCTAAATCCTAATCCATGCTGGATGCTGTTCCTGCTTTCATCTCAATGAATTTAATAATCACATTAACAAATGATATGCATCTTATTTTCGTTCCATTTCTTTGATTCCTAGTAAGATTTATAATTCTCTCTCTGCATGAGATGTTCTTTGCCCAACAGAGGAAACAACATTCATCCTCAATGTTAAAGACATTGGCTCATCTATCCCTTCTCAGAATACCGGATCTTTCCTTCACAAAAACCTTCAACTCACTGTATGGGTGCTGATCTTCAGTTGTGTAGCTCTCAGAACCATTTCTGAATAGAGTGTAAGTAAGCCAGTGGGCCTTAGGAGAATCAGGTGGACTCCAGGAGAGGCTAATGGCAGAAGAACCTTGAACTTGTGCTCTCGGTGGAGGTTGCTGGGACGGAGCTAAATTGCAAGGGAGAGAGCATTTATTAGCAAAAGAAATCGATAAACACACCAGTAAACTGAAGTAAGATACCCAGCAAAGTGGTCTTTCTGATTCAGGATCACTTTATCAAGAAGACATGTGGTTTACCAAGACATTAATAAACAAAGACAATGCATCACCAGTTCTCTAAAACAAAGCTTTTTATCTATAAGCATAAAACAAATTTGCAGGTCAAAGCAGCTGACAGAGTTGGAAGGGAGGGGAACCACAATATATTTAATAATTTGTTACTTATTTTAAAAAAATCATCCAAAGATACATAGCAGCTCTTTCTACTGAATTTAAAAGTTGACATAAATTCCATTGAATTTGAAATTAAAATTTTATGCTTTTTGAATTCTTAAGAGTTCTCCCTTTCACTAAGTATAGGGCCTTAGTTTTCTTGACAGGGCACAATTTAGAGACTAATATTTGCTGACAAAGAATCATGGTTGTCAAAAACCTAAATGTTGTCAATAAGATTTAGAATAATTCTGTGAATATTCTAATATCAGTTAAAGGTGCTTTTAAGATAAGATTGCTTATAATGTATATAAGAACATTCACTTAGTTATTTTAGTGATAATTTGTGTGGTATAAAAGTACACTGTGGCCATTATCTTTGACCACCATCAATTTTCTGTCTTCCTAAAGAGCTTTCCCAATATTTGAAATTGAGCTCTATTTTTTCCCAGAATTCACAGAAGAGGAAAACAATATCTAGAATAAAAAATGCCCCATAACCAAAATTCCACCCATTTTAAGGGACTAGACTAGTTAGAATTTCCCACTGTGTGAGCTATCATGGATGGGCTCTCATGGTTCTATGATGTAAACTTGTAAACCATTCATGCTTTTTTAAAAAATATTATTATTATTATTTTATGTGTATGAGTGTACTGTCTGCATGCAGGTTGGTGCACCCATGTCCTGCAATGTTGCGGAGGTCAGAAGAGGGCATTGGATTCCCCTGGAACTGGAGTTATAGACAGTCTCAGCCCCCATGTGGGTGCTGGGGATCAAATCTGGGTCCTCTGCAAGAGCAGTCAGCGCTCTTCAACTGCTAGCCCATCTCTCCAGCCCCACCATTTTTTTTTTATTTTTTCATGTTTGTTTGTGGGGGCTGCAGAGTTGCTCAGCAGCTTAAAAGCATGGAGAGCTCTTGCAGTGTAACCAAGTTCAGTTCCAGGGGATCTGTGCTGTCTTCTGACCAACACTGGTATTGCAGAACATAGGCACACTTATATTCATGCAGCAATATATTCATACACATAAAATAGAAAATAATATCTAACTTATAAATGACTATTTTTTATTTTATTTATGTTTTTTATGTGTATGAATGTACATCTGCATGTAGGTTTGTGCACCTGTGTCATGCAATGCCGCAGAGGTCAGAAGAGGGTGTCGGATTCCCCTGGAACTGGAGTTAAAGACAGTTCTCAGCCCCCATGGTGGGTGCTGGGGATCGAACCCAGGTCCTCTGCAAGAGCAGTAGGTGCTCTTAAACCGCTAGGCATCTCTCCAGTCCCTGCATGACTATTTAGATGGAGGACCCAGAGATGGTGGTCCATGCCTGTGTCCAAGCATGTGAGAAGAAGAGGAAGGAAGACCTTGAGTTCAAGGCAAGTGTGGGCACTTTCCAAAGAACCAATTTAAAATAAATAAAAGAAAGTAAAGAAGTAAAAAAAAAAAAAGAAAAGAAACATGAAGGGTATATGATAGGCTGGACACCGTGGGCACATGGCTTTAATCTCAGTACTCATGGGGAGAGGAAGGTGGAATCTGTGAGATAAAGGTCTCAAACTGGTCTATATAGGGAGTTGTAGGTCAGCTGAGTCTACGAGAGTCTGTCTTTAAGAATGGGGGACATATGATGACAGAATTACAAATGCTTTTTTGTATGACTGAGGTAGATAGTTCAGTCCCATACCAAAGAGAATAGAAAATTATTTACATAATATGCAGGGAAAATTCTCTGCTCACAGCCTCTTTTCAGCCCTTTGACTTAGTTACTTGAAGTGACTATCTCCATTCACAATCCAACTGAACTGACAGCCTAAACAGTGACTGCCAATTAAATGAGAATTTTCATTGAACCTGAAAGTCCAGATGATTCAAAATCACTTTAAGAATCTATATGAGCTGAAGAGATGGTTTTAAGACAGTCCTTGCCTTTCCAGAGGACCGGAGTTCAGGTCCTAGCACTAGAGTGAAGCAGCCTCACAGTTGCCTGTTGGAAACTAAGCCCAAGACTTCTGCAAAAGCAGCCAGTGCTCTTAACTCTGAATCATCTCTCCCAGGCCACTAAACCCACTCTTAATAAGTCAGAAGTAGGATTCTGGGAAATTCGCACATTCATTTAGACTCCTTTTTAAAGGATGAAGAACACTGTGACAAGATCCATCTGCTTGGAAGCCTGAAGCTTGAGTTCCAGCTTAAGAACCTTGCTAATTGCCGGGCGTGGTGGCGCACGCCTTTAATCCTAGCACTTGGGAGGCAGAGGCAGGCGGATCTTTGTGAGTTCAAGGCCAGCCTGGTCTAAGAGTGAGTTCCAGGGACAGCTGGAGCTACAGGGAGACCCTGTCTCAAAAAGACAAAAAAAAAAAAAAAAAAAAAAAGAACCTTGCTAATTGTCTAAGTAATGTCAAATATAGGATTGGAAGCTGAGCATTTTTCTCATCTATAGTAAGTTCAAGATAAGAGCTACCTCTACCTGTCAGGATCATTTTAAGAAGAAGATATTACCCTTGCTGTACGTCTACATCAAGCATGTGGACACTTGGGATTTTAATACTTGATTTGGGGTTCAGGATAAAAATTCAAATCCATGCCAATGAAAACTGGCAGAGACTCAAGGACCCTGGAAACAGCAGAGGGATAAGCGGATCGATTTTCCTCCAAACAGTGGGCACAGTTTGGACTGTAATTGTCACAGGGCTTGAGATTCTTTTGTTAAAAGCATTCCTAAATTTCTCTTTTAATGCAATTATAAATGAAGTGTTTTTCTTATTTTACTTTCAGGTTAATTTTTAAAAATAAAATCTGAAGCAATGGCTGTCTAACTTATATATGTATCGCTTATAGTTATATAGAATTGAAGAACATATACACTTATGGTTTACGTTACACACACACAGCACACAACACACAACTCACACACAATCTGATCTATATGTTATGGCCAAACCCAGAACATCTTCATTAGGAAAAGCATACAAAACACAGGACAACTTTCGATTCCTTTGATTTGCCCTGTCTTCACATTATTTAGATACATTATCTTCTTGAAAGGAGGGAAAGTATTGATAAGAAGACTTGCCAAATAGAGAAGAATTCTTTCTTTAACTCACTCTCCTGCACTTTGGAAATTTAATGAGAGGACCCTGCTAGGGCTTCCTGCTCCCCAAATAATCTCAGATTATATTGCTAATGTCTCATCAGAATTCTTTAGGGAAGTAGGAAATACAATCATACCTAGACTCCCATAGTCACAACGTGTACAGATACACCAGGAGACATTTCCAGGAAAACACACTTGGCATCTGGTGTGCACAGAGACCAGTGGCCACAGGTAGTTTCACCAGAGATCATGCAGACCCAGTTCCTCTCCACTGCATCACCTCACCTTTTGAAGCTTTCTGTTCTGGGTGGCTCTAACCAGGATAAGTTTCTTCTGTCTGTCTGTCCCTTGGTCTGTCCATCTGTTCATCCTCCCTCCTCCCCTCCCTCCTTCCCTCTCTAAAATGAAGCAAACAGGTATGCTGGCTACGACCAGTTAAGACTTGGTCATTTCCTAGGATCTATGATTCATAAGAGACTCACAGCACCCAAGGAGACTGAAGCAGGATGTGCTGGAGGACCCCTCCCACACTTTCCCAGGAGCCATCTCTTAGAAATAATGGGGAAAGTAAGTATACATGATCCTGGAGCAAAGACAGTGAAGCTGACAATCTGTCATGGACTGTGGGACTGTGTGCAAGCTTGAGAGGTCAACTCGGCACCGGGACGTAGTGAAAAGTCAGAAGGCATAAAATGCAATCATTGGGTTACAAAAATAAGCATAGAGGCGGGAGAGATGGCTCAGATGTTAAGGCACTTGCTACTGTTGCAGGGGACTTGGGTTCAGTTCCCAGCATCTTTAAAAGTTCATTACTTCCTATAACTACAATTTAGTGAATCCATTGCCTCTTTTAGCTTCCATGGGCAACTGTACACACATGATGATATACATACATGCAGACAAACACTAATACACATACACATAATTTTAAGTATATAAAAGAGTAAAAAGTAGAAATATGAGAAGTTATTTCCATTTGCTAATACAACTTATGATAATAAAAGATGGAAATTTATTATTTTATTCTATGTGTATGAGTGTATGTACTGCCTGCAGATATGTAAGTGTACCCATTTTGTGCAATGACCACGAAGGTCAGAAGAGGGTCTCAGATCCCCTGGAAGTGGAGTTATTGGTGGATTTTAGCCACCTGTGGGTGCTGGAACAATCAAACCAGGATTCTCAGCCAGAGCAGCCAGTGTCTTAAACCACTGAGCCATCTCTCCAGCTGCAAATTATAATATATATATATATATTTACTATTTACTATTTATATATATATATATCACTATTCCTCCATTATTAATATATATAATATATATATATATAATGGAGAATATGTTTTCACAAAACTGGAATACAGAAATAACCATAGAGTCTTCAGTTTGTTATAGTAAATTAGCTAAAAATGTCCATGTGAGCTAAGATGACCAACCATGTTTTTAAGCCAGTTGTATCATGATTTTAACAGTGAATGTCTCATATTCTGGAAAAAAATTTCCTAGTCCAAAGAAAGCCAGAAATTTGGTCTCATTAGCAGTGATTTCATTCCAATAGATTATTGTGAATGTTCTGCTATGAGAACAATCATTTCAGTTTTTAATATTCAATCAGAAAAAATTATACACATTTCATTTAGTGTAATTAAAATTTTGTTTTACACAAGTGCTCCATATTGGACCTAACTTTTTAATGGATGCTAAAAGGAAAACCTATTGAGACTGTCTTCTCAGGTCCCAGTGATTCATTCAATAGCAATGGGACAGAGATCACTTACTTTTGCTGCAGCCCAGTAGATTGTTGACATCCAAGTGGCTTGCTCCAGTGACACAAGTATCACACTTGAAGCCCATGACAAACTGTTTGCAGAAACACTGGCCTGTGACCAAGTCACAAGTTCCATTCAAAGATCCCCCAACATGACAATTACAAGGCTGGCAGCTGAAAACAAGATGAACCATTAAAGAGAATAGTTAGTATCTTAGTTAAAATCATAATATATAATAGCCTTATCAGTAACACTGTGGTTAAAGATGGCTTTTTGGAGCCAACGTATTGTTTTTTTTTTTTTTTGTTTGTTTTGTTTTAAAATTTTTTAAATTAATTTTATTTATTCTGTATGTGTATGAATGTACTGTCTGCATGCAGGTCTGTGCACCCGTGTCGTGCAATGCGCGGAGGTCAGAGAGGGTGCCGGATTCCCCTGGAAACTGGAGCTCTCCTGGAACCGGAGTTTCAGACGGTTTCTCGGCCCACCATGTGGGTGCTGGGGATCGAGCCCGCGTCCTCTGTAAGAGCGGTGGAGCCAACGTATTGTAAAAGGTGCTTGGTGAAACAAACACAAAATAATACAGAAGATATCTTTACAAAAATGCTCAGTGCTAAAATTATATGAAGATTCCTCTTTGTTTTCTAATTAATGGCCTCAAAAACCATAATATTGGAGACCAGGGAGAACAAGCATGAGAACCCAGTTTGGATCAGTAAGACCCACGTAAATAGTAAGACAGGATGGCAAGGCCTGTGTTCTTGGAGCTGGAGGGCTGCAAACAGGAGAATCTCTGGGCTTGTTGCACAGCCAGCCTGGCTAAATCAGAGAACTCTGGATTCAATTGAGAACCAATCTCAAAAAGTAAGGCAAAGCATGAAAAGGGGGCAGCCAGCAATGACCCTTGGTCTGTACACACGGATGCACAGAAAAGCCTTGCCTTTAAGAATTTTACTGCAGCAGGCATGATGGTGCATCCGGCGATCTCAGAATTTGGGAGTTGAAGGGAGGAGGATCTGAAGTTCAATGTCGTCCATGTTACACAGTAAATCTGATACCAGCACAGGCCATGTGAGACCGTCTTAATACCGCCAAAGCTGCTATGTGTTCTTCCCATGCCATGAGGGCATTGTTGAGATTAGTCTGGATATCAGTTGTGCAATGAAATGAATACTTTGCATTATTGGGGCTGGAGAGATGGCTCAGAAGTTAAAAACACTAGCTGTTCTTTCCGCACCACACATGGTAGCTACAACTAATCCAGTTCTAGGGATCTGACCCACACCCTATTCTGGCCTCTGCGGACATTGGATAACACAAGTACACTTACACATATGCAGGCAAAACACTCATACACTAAAATAAAATAACGAAATATTTTTAAAATGACATTTTGTTTCTCATAAAATGGTTCCACTTTCAGCTAAACATTTAAATTAGGTACCTGCAAAATTATTATTTCAAGTGACTAACCCATTACACAAACCCTTTAAATCCTGGTATTTAATTCTACAAAGACGAACTTTCCTGAACTATTTAGACTATCAAATCGCCGTTGATCCTTGTTATGGCTCCATCTTGTTCAGTGACTTAGATTCTTTTCCTGTTTCTATCAAAATATTCTGACAAACAGCAATGGATGAGAGAATTTATTCTAGTTCATATTTGAAAGATGACGAAGTCCAGGTGGCAGGAGCTTCAAACAATTGGTCCTATCCCATTCACAGTGGGACAGCAGTGATGGATGGGACCAGCTCTATTCTCAGGGCACACAGTTCAGGATCCCAGCCAGTGACATGGTGCCACCTGAGGGGGGCAGGTCTTCCCACTTCAGTTTCCATAATCAACATAATACCCACAGATGTTTCCAATTGTCTCACCAACCAAGAGATTACTGACTCTGTCAAGCTGACCATTTACACTAACCATCATTTACAGAGATTGAAGAAGAGACCATTATTCTGATTACGCAGACAAGCTTATGTGACCAAGATAATGTGATATCCTCACTGCAACTTGAGAGTTATTGGACTCATGTTCATGTGTAAGCTTAACGGTTGTGGTTCTCAGCTGTGCTAGAAACCATAACTTGTTTCCTTACTTGAATCATTTGCCCACTTGGACTAGGCCCAAAGCATTGATTAGGCGAAGAAGTTTCAAGATTAGACATGTAAAAACAGCCCAGGAGGAACGTTTAAGCAGACTTCTCCACGAGGCACATTTAGAACGACCCTAAGTGGGTTTCCCCATAACTTCTACAGAGAAGCTGGGAAGAGCTGCTTCCTCCCGCAGCGACTTCCATAGCGTGATCTCCCGGGTAATCATTCAACACCCTTAAAAAGGCCGATAAAAGCTAAGGCTGCCAAATACGCTGAAAATTTGTTTTATGGACTAATATGCCTTTGGGAATAAAGTACAGTTTCTTCTAAAAACAACTATACTGTAGTTTGCCCTTTTTATGGTCATGAGAGAAGGACATTTCCCCCCTACAAACAACTCAAAGCTCTTTTATCTAGACATGTTGCACTAAAATCCCATTCCCTATAGATGTTTTATTCTGCCTAAATATTAGAGATGAGGAAAATTATGCATTGAAATTAAAATGGAAATATAGAAGCAATGAACTACTTGATTTGCTTTTAATTTCATTATATGCTATTACTTACAGTGTATTATTTGCAGACCTTTAATGTAATACCAGTCAGAATAAACAATAAGAGGCAAGCTTCCCTAAGTGATATATATATATATATATATATATAATCACTATACCACTCATGAATAAGCATCCCTTATGTGTTTCAGTTTTTATTAGCATTCACTCATGAGACAATCACACTTACTTTACACACAAGGCATTTAGAGAATACTTTCCAGTGTATAACATAATTCCATCCCCTGATATAGCTCCGTTTTCTTCTAGCACACTGCTACACACACAGCTCCAGCTCAGCTATGTCAATATCTGTGGGATATTAAGTTCTAAATCCAAATGGAATAAATAAATCAGTTCTGGGGGAAGAAAGCAATGTTTTGAGTAATTAAATGTGCCTTCTTGGTTTTATTGTCTTTTCCTAGCCATTGTTATATTGAACATATCTGACTTGCTATAATTGCTTAATTTCAGTGAGAGGGAATTTTCCTTAAATGAAGTCCGTCAAAGGGGATTTTCTAGAATATTGTAGTGTGTCTCCAGTCCAAAGGACACGGGGGATAATACTGTAATTAAGGTTTAAGTAAAATGATTCCTACAAATTTCTCAGTCACTGAAATACAATTTTAAACATTTCCAAGACTCTTTAGCAAATAAGCTACAAGTCTGATAACAGTTTATAAGTTATCTCTCCTCAGGAGTACCTCCTAAATGAAATATATTTCACGTTTATTAAAACAAAATTATATGTAATAAAAGAAAAGACATCTCAAGCTTAGAAAGAGCAGAACCAAACCAAGATGAATTGTGATATTGATTTTGCCAGGATAAATGGTTTTCGTAATATTAATATAAAGAAACCTTTATTACACAGACTCTCCTGGCACAGCCCAAGCTTCTCCCACAATCTGTTTAAAATCTTCATTTTTCATCCTTATGGGAAAACCTCACTTGCTAAATGGATTTCATAAAGAGTAATCTGTCAAGATTTATATAGATAAACAATTTGTGATGTTTATTGACCAGTTCATTATGATAAACAAAATGGGAGGGCGGCAGAGCTAACCTCTGCCAACCCTTCTTTATCTCCGTGATTACCTGGTGCAGCGGGAAAAGATAATTGGCCTCTATCTGTTTCATGACAAATCCCTTATATTTTTCTTTCCTTGGAAAGTCTTTCAGTTACACATAGAGTAAAAGTCATCCTAATTATTACAACCAAAGAAACATAACTGTTAATGAAAGGTGTGTGTTTCATGCTACATGCTATAGCCGGAAACCTCATCTGAGGGGATGAGGATACGAGGAAGAGAGGTCAAGATAGAGTATAATCGTCCTGTATTTGTCTTCTCACTCACATCTTCTGCCTGGACCCTCAACTCATGGGTACATCAAAATGATGCAAGGACTGACCAGTCACTGAGACCCAGTTATGCACCGATCAAGATGAACAGCAAGCGGCTGTCCCTGCCCTCAGGGAGCACACAACCTTCTATGAAAGACAAAGTGACCTGGGAGCCTGGAAACAAAGACACATGCAGGTTCTTTGGGGACACAAATAAGGGAACACTACACAGTGCGGTGGGGGAAGAGGAGGCACAGCAGCTTGTATCACCACGCTGAAAATCCCCAAACTGAAATATTCTGAGATCTAGACCTTTATATCTGCTGAGAGGGCACCTCCAGTGAAAAAAATCCCACATCTAACATAAAAGGTCAGTCAGATGCAGGTGTACTGGATAAGGTGTGTGTGTGTGTGTGTGTGTGTGTGTGTGTGTGTGTGTAAAGGAAATTCTGAGCTTTGATATGCATCTTGTCTTCAAGATATCTCATTATGTATCAAGCAAATAGTCCAGAATCTAAAACAAGTCAGCTTTTGAAGCATTTCCAGTCCTCCATCATTTAATATAACACTCAATCTGTATTAAGGAAGTTCGTAAGACTGACTTGGGTCAATTTTTTTTTTTTTGTTGTTGTTGTCTGTTTATATCTTTGAGCCAGGATCTCTCTGTGGTCACAGTTAGCCTGGAACTTGCTATGTAGACTAGGCTTGCCTGTGAGATCCACCTGCCTAGGCCTCCTGAGTGTCGTGATTAAAGGCATGCTCCGATATACCTTACCAATGCTTGGGCTGAATTTTAAAGATATTGTAGAAGAAAGAGTAGAAACACTGTAAAGGCCAGGAGTGGTGGATGACCACAAGGAAACAGTTTTCCAGGCAGCTGGAAATGTGCTCATATGAAATGACAGCAATGGTGACAGCAAGCACAAGACCCATGCAAGCTCACAAGATGAAATCCAGCAGAGAAGAGAGGAAATGGCTGAGAAGTCCTGACCTCACCTGAAAAGCTATGGGCAACTGATGACTAATGGAGAGGGATGGGATGGTTGGTTTTCTTTAATACACATGACAGAATGCATAAAATTGGTGGGTAGGCAATGGGGATAGGGGACGGCATCTAAACATGATGAAGATCTACTTTATGGAATTTGCACAAAATTTAAAAAGAATTGGACAAAGGGGCACACTGGGAAATTCAGAGAGAGGAGGAAAGAGAAATGGGTGGGCAGGAGTTGAAATGGCAAGTCAATAAGAATTTTTTTCCTTATTTTTATTTATTAATTTGTGTGTGTGTATGTGTGTGTGTTGTGCATTTGTGTGGTGGGTGGCCCTAAGTGTGTGTGTGTGTGTGTGTGTGTGTGTGTGTGTGTGTGCAAGCCATTTAGGCAAAAGCAGAAGCTGCCTCCACGCCTCTGTGCCTTATTCCATTGAGAAAACCTCTCTTACTGAAGTAGCAGATCACTCTTTCAGCTGGTCTGTATGGCCAGTCACATCCCAGAATTAGCTGCAACTGTCCCATGCTTGGATTTTTGTGTGGGCTCTGGGGATTTGAACTCAGCTCCCTCAGGTCTATATGCCTGATGTGCTCTTACCCACCGAGCCATCTCCCCAGCCCTGCCATTCAAAGTATTTGGAAATGGATTCAGAATAGGGAATAGTGATTGATTAAGCTGAAGAGGTAAACAGAAGGCATTGCTAAGGTTACTGCAAATGAGCAATTGAAGGGGGACTTAGAATTCTAAAATTTTCAGTAAATAAGATTAATAAAATGCAAGTGATAATTGAAAGTGAAGGGCGGGCAAGGATTGAGTTATATCCAGATTTCTAATGTTCTGACAGATCATACTGAGGGCATCATTCCAAATGCAGAATGAAAGCAGGTGAGATCTCAAAATGTTGAGAAATTTTATACAGAAAATACCAAGGAACAAAAGAAAAAGAGACTCTGATTCCAACTGGTGACAGGCAAAGAACATTCTACTATCAGGCCCAACATACAGCTAGCACAGTTCATGTTCTACAAAAACTGTAGAATTGATGTGTTACCAAAAAAAAAAAAAGAGTTAGGAAAGACGAGCTTAGGGTAGGGCACCAGATGCAAATGAAGATGTGAATTGTAGATTGAGGTTATTACACCTCCTTGGTGCCCTGTTCTAGTGGAATAACTGACCTCTGGGTGACCTCTTCACCTACAGAAGGAGTGGCTTCTCTTTTTGGCCAGGCCTCTGTCATATTACCTAAGATCAGAGTTCTCGGCCAGTTCCAAATACAGGGTGCCCAGGGACCAGAGCTTCACTCTGCAGAGTTGTGACTTATCCTGCTGGGCCCTTTCACTGCTGTAGAGGATATGTGGGCTTGAAGATGCTGTCACAGAGCTTCTAAGATTGCCTTTCATCACAGCCTACCATGAGCATCTGCATTCTACGGGAGTCAGAAGGTATAGAGAGAAATTATCTACTTAATGTGAAGTTGAAGTCATGTACAGTAGACTGAAAAGCAAACCAGAGTGGTATCATCCTGCACAGATGCTTAGCAAGTCCTGCATCTGAGTCCAGTGTTCCCTTCCCTGTCGCTGACACTCCACATAGTCATTGCAGTCTCCTTCAGGTAAGAAACAGCAGATTTAAATGGCTAAAGTACTTTCCAGTTGAAGAAAAATTACATCTATTCCCTTGGCACAGAGGGAGGTGTAGGCCAGAAAGTCACAAGGATGAAACTTCTGTTCAATAGGAAGATCACACCCCTAACTCATGATCACAACTGCTGAAGTTAAGCATGTGCTACTGTGGACTATGGGATCTTTTTAATTCCCTATTTTGAAGCAGAAGCTGAGAGATTATTTACCAAGATCTCTGAAAGGAGGATTTGTATAGGGAAACCATCGCTTCTTTTAAAGATTTTTCCAAGTCTACACAGTTATGATTCTAAGATGCTTAGAGAGATAGAGCATGTAACCCAAGAGGACAGTCAGTCGAGTCACAGCTTCCATAATCTTTATCTACAGAGGGCCAGACACTAAACATTCCAGTGTACACCACCATTACCTCCATTTTAACTCAGTTATGACTCTGTCTTTAGAAAGCAGCTATAAACAATGTATAAAGCAACTATAAACAATGTATAAAGGATGAACATTACTCTGACCCTAAAAAATGTAACTAGAAACAGGTCAGATTTGAGCCCCAAGTTGCAAATGGTGAACTTCCGTTTTCGTAGGCTGACATATGGCTCCCAATGGTCTCTAAGTCCTCATTCCTAAAATATTTCAATATGGTATCTTACTTGGTAAAATGAAATTTGCAAATATGATTCAAGTTTTTGAGATGTTAAAATTATCCTGAACCATCCAAGAATGTCCAATGTAATCAAAAGTCTTTAAAAAGGAAGGGAAGGGATCTAGGTGTGGTAATGCACACCTTTAATCCCAGCACTCGGGAGGCAGAGGCAGGCAGATCTCTGAGAGTTCAAGGCCAGCCTGGTCTACAGAGTGAGCTCTGGGACAGCTGGAGCTGCAGAGAGACCCTGTCTCAAAAAGACCCCCCCCCAAAAAAAAAGAAGGGTAAGGGATAGGAGTAACACAGAAATAATCTAAGGAGAGAAGCCATTCTCAGAGGAGACAGAAAACACTGGCCTGCTAGCCCTGAAGGCAGAGGAAAGGTCTGTGGGTTACAGAACATCCCAATGCTATGGAGGCAGAGAAAGGGCCTGGGGGGCCTTGCTGGTCAGATGGGGAAAACAACTTGCCAGCATGAGGCCCTGTGTTCAATCTCCAGGAGACATAAAAAAAATAATAAAACAAGCCAGGCATGGTGGTGGTACACATTTAACCCCAGCATTCAGGAGGCAGAGGCAGGGGGATCTCTGTGAGATGCAAGTCAGCATGGTCTGCATAGCAAGTGCACAACTGGGGCTACAGGGAGAGCTCCCTACAAAGAACCCACCCCCCAAATAAAACAAAACAAAAACCAAAACCAGTGTAATCTTAGTAATGGGATGTGGAGAGAACAGGGCTTCACTGTTCAGCTAGCCTAACCTATCACAGAGCTCCAAGCAGTGACAAGGCCTGTGACACAAAAAGAAGAAGGTAGACCTTCTGTCCATGCTGGGGAAATGGCTCAGTCCCTGTAAAGTACTCTCTCTGAGAGCATAGGATGTGAGTTTAAACCCCAGCACCCATAAACAGCTGGGCGTGGCAGTGGCTCTTACAATCCCAATGCTATGGAGGCAGAAAAGGGGACCCTGGGCCTTGCTGGTCAGAGAGTCGGCCAGTCTAATCAGTGACTTCCAAAAATGAAATGGGAAGAGACTGAAGAAGATGCCCAGAGTCAACTTCTAGCCTTTATATCCATGGAAACAGACATGCAGTGGACACCTCCCATTCATACATATAAATGAACCCATGCATTAGAGAGAGAGAGAGAGAGAATGCATGGTGCCTGAGGAACAACACTTGTCTTCTAGATTCCACATGTAAGATCATGCTCATTTGCATACATGGGTGTGTACACACACACACACACACACACACACACACACACAGGAATGTAAGAGGCCTCTAGAAGGAGGAAAATCAAGATGGTGGATTTTTCTCCTTGAGTTTCCAGAAAAAAAAATACAGGTGGCCTGTTTGCACCTTGGTTTTAGCCCACTGAAACTAATTTAGGACCTATGACCTCCGGAGTTATAAGATAATAAATCCCTGTTGTCTTATGACACTAAATTTGTGGTAATTTATTACATCCAGTGGGAGCTAATATACAGGGTTTAGTGAGAAAGAAGAACTGAACCCAAGATGTCCTAATACTAAGCTTTGCACGGATCTTAGCATGTCACACTGAGAACACGATACTATCAATAACACAAAAACTGACAGTGCTCAGAGAACAATACACAATCTATATTAATTGAGACTATATGGATTGGGGGCTGTAAGTGACTGCAAAAATGACCGTGATTTTTTGACCTCTCTGTCCATGCAGATCCTTTAAAACTATGTACCGTCTTCCACTAAAACAGAATCTATTCTCTCTCTCTCTCTCTCTCTCTCTCTCTCTCTCTCTCTCTCTCTCTCTCCCAGCCCCCCAAGTCTGGGATGGCCTGAGTGACCTGACAAACAGGATGAGGAAAAGCAACACCATAGGAACCTCAGGCACAGGAAAGTCTTTCTTGTCTTTTCTGAGATGGCTCCCACCTTGTGATCCAGCCCAGGTTAGATTGGAAGATGATGTGAGAATCAGGACACATTGTCTCTGGCACCTCAGATGATAGCCAGCTATCTAAGGAAGTCACAGAGCAGCCTATGTCTATAAAAATTCCCCCTAATTTTTCATTTTCACTCCATAAGAGGAGAGCTGATGACAAGAAAGTGGTTTGCTTTTTTTTTTTGACATCAACATTTTTTTAAAATACTCTTAAGGGGCTGGAGAGATGGCCTAGTGGTTAAGAACGCCGACTGCTCTTACAGAGGACCCGAGTTCGATCCCCAGCACCCACATGGTGGACAAGAAACTCCGATTCCAGGAGAACTCCAGTTCCAGGGGAATCCGAGACCCTCTTCTGACCTCCGCGGCATTGCACAACACGGGTGCACAGACTTGAATGCAGACAGTACATTCATACACATACAGAAATAAATAAAATTTAAAAAAATTTAAAATACTCTTAAGGGCCAGATAAGTAAATAAAATAGGCACTGACCTTAAACTGTGGCAAGTTTAGGTCCTTAGAGATGGGCATGTGGAACAACCACCAGACCAGATCTATGACACTGTGCTCAGATATAGAATGCCAGCAGCAATATCCAAATAATCCCCTGGCAGGGGAGTTTACTCTGTGTTTAGAAGTCTGAGCCTTTAGATCCATGCCCAGGCTCAAGCCTTGGTGCTGTTTTGTTGTTGTTGTTTTGTTTTGTTTTATTTCCTCTAGAGGACAATTACAGTTTAGTGTGAAGTAGTTGAGATACCTCTAGCTTCTGGAGGCTGAAAACAAGGTGTACAGAACTATTAAGAGGCAGGAGTGAGCTCCAGATCACTCCTGCCTCTACCTCTAGGCTGCTAGGGTCCCAGGATGCACCCACCACCACATCTGCATAACAAATATTTCTGATGGTAGATCAAAACCCATATATTTTAGCCTATTCTACACTTTTTAAAAGCAGATAATATTAGTGAAGTATAGTGTCAGTGAACAGAAGTCAGCAAAGACACCAAGAACACTATCATTCATGGGAGAAATAGAAAACATAAAGAGGAGAAAGTCCATTTTATTCTCCCTTGATGATGAGTAAACATAAACCCCAATGATATTCATTGTCACATTGGGAAATGCTCTCCTCATGACCTTCTGGGAGAGATCTTCTCTAACGGCTATCCATGTCACAGCTAAAAGAGATAACACAGTTCATCAGTGAAAGAAAGGGTCAACCCTCATCACAAGCACCCTACATGGCTGATTCAGTAAGCCATCAATGCATCATGAGAAGCCTTAATTTTTGCACTATTTTGTGTGCGTGGTGCACGTGTGTGGTGCATGTGTGTGGTACATATGTGTGGTGCATGTGTGTGGTGCATGTGTGTGGTACATATGTGTGGTACATGTGTGTGGTGCATGTGTGTGGGTGTATATGCAAGTGCATGCTCCTATGTATACATGTGCAGACACCAGATGAGGATGTCAAGTGCCCTGCTGTATCACACTTGAGAAAGGGCCTTTCACCAAATCTGATGGGAGTGTTTTGGCCAGCACACCCCATGGCTCCTCCCATCCCTGCTCACACAGCGCCGTAGGGGCAGGTGTGCCTGTGACCATCCCCAGCTTTTTACCTGGCTTCTTGACACTTGAACTCAGGTTCTCTCACTTGTTCATCGAGTGTTCTTACCTCATAAACCTAGCTAGAAACTTGAATCTTTCTGTTCTTTCAGAGAAGCTTTGTTGTCCATGGCATTATTACTGTTCATAGTTCTTGCCAGTGTCAGCCTATGGATCATGTTCCACTAATGTCAAAGCTGATTGGCTCCAAGTCTCATAAGATAGCATTGGTTTATATGTAAACAAATGAGAGTTGATATCCCTTTCAATAAGATGATGGGAGGGCATTGCATATGCCACTGTTAGATCTGACAGCTAGTGTGCAGGTACAGATCTAAATAAGGGACAGTATACTCAACAGTCATGAATATAAGATAGTGTCTGGAATCAAGCACAAAGCTGTGTGCGTCTACAGAGGGGCAACAGGCAAGACAGGAAGGAAACAAACCAGGACAAACTTGGGCAGCAGAGGGAAGAGGTGCTTTTAATGATCAGGTCAATGAAATCATATCACATAGGCACAGAGAGCAAATACAAACCAGCCTTTCTCTCTTCTCTTTCACTAATACAGCATCTGTCCTGGTGGGGCTATCTATCTCCTTCTTTGCCTTGGATGCAAAAGGAGAAGGTTCATAGCTTCCTTGGTCTTTCTGAGACAAGACACTGTTCTAAAATTTGCAGACACTAGAAACAGGATTCCTAGTCATATGCATTAAGTGAACCCTCCAATTTCTCATTTTATTTTATTTTATTTTAAATAGCCAGGCGTGGTGGTGCACACCTTTGATCCTAGTACTTGGGAGGCAGAGACAGGCAGATCTTTGTGAGTTCAAGGCCAGCCTTGTCTACAGAGTGAGTTCCAGGCCAGCTGGGGCTACAGAGAGACCCTGTCTCAAAAAAAAAAGGCAATAAATAAATAAATAAATAAATAAATGAAATTAAAAAAATAAATAAATCATTTTATTTGTATGAGTGTTTTGCCTGCATTTATCTAAGTGCATCCATGTGTGTAATGCCCATGGAGGCCAGAAGAGGGTGTCAGATCCCCTAAACTGCTTAAGGACAGTTTTTTTTTTTTTGGTGGCCTTTTCCATTTTTTTTCACATAAATTTATTTTTATTTTTTTTATCAAATCTATTTCAACAAATCTCAAGAACAAGATTTGTTCTCATTTTTCTTTCTAGCTCACAAACCAGGGCTTCCAGGTTGACTCCACATCTCATGGGCACCTCTCTTCTTATGCACTATCACAAGAGGTGCAGGTACTTCTTGGCTAAGCTTAACCCCCAGCAGGTAGTTGTCCCTGGCATCCTCTGGTTCAGAGGTGACATTTCATTTTGAAGAAATACTTTCAGGATTTCTTCAGTGGTCTCTCCTTCCAGGAAGTCTTTCTTACCTATAGTTCAATGTTCTCAGCCTCAACTCTATTTCAAGGACTTGGTAACTTGGTGGTCCACAGGAATCTCACCTCTTTTCTCTATAGAGGGCCTCTCAGGTCTTCCATATGACGTGCTCACAGACATTAAGCTCATCTGCCTCTCGTTCTTGTTATTTTCATCAGGCCTTCATACTGATGAATTCTGAGAGAGTTAGACTGTGGAACTCCGACTCCAACTCACCTATCAATCATGGACAGACTATCTCCATTCAGATTTACTAAGTATAAGATGTCTATCGATGTCCTGGCCTCCCCAACCACAGGTGACCATGTCCCCCTCAACTCATCTACCAGGATCTTCTAATGAGAGTCAAGTGGAAGGCACTGCTGAAGCTTCCCTCCTTCCCTCCTGGAGCACTGTTCTTTAAGTCTCTTTTCCTTAGCCTATAATTATCCTTGATATTTTGTTATATAGTTTGTCTTCAATTTGAATGAGAATTTTAAGAGTCGTTTAGGGAACTAGGGATGTAACCCAGTGGTAGGGCACTTGCATTGCATACAGGACTGATAAAGCAAGGTGAAGTCAAAGGAAGGAATTTTCAGTGCAGAGGTAAATAGCATATTTGTGTGTAGTTTTATCCAGTGAAGAAAGGCTTAAGTTAAAATAAATAGAAAGCTTGATGCAGCAGGGTTTAGGACAGGAGAAAGGACAAGGGGAAGAAAAAAGAAAGGAGCAACAGGAGAAAAGCAGGAAGGGAACGCATCACGGCTGATTCTTTTGGGATAAAGAAATGTTTTTCTTTAAGACTAGATAAACACTAAGAATGTTTGAAAGCTAAAGCAATAGCCTTTGTAAAGTGCTCAAGGAGTGAAAAACTGGAAGAAGGAAGATAAAAGAAACCAGGATGGAAGAAAGTATTTTCCTCTTAAAAGATAATTTGTAACTTATCAAGGTAGTTCTTTTTCTGAGTCAGTATAACATGAGTAGGGAGGTACAGGGAAATATCTAATTTAATTGTTATGAAATTTCATAAGATAGGCTGAAGAGATAGCTCAGAGGTTAAGAACACTGACTGTTCATGCAGGAGACCCAGGTTCAATTCCTAGCATCAACATGGCAGCTAACAACTTTCCATAACTCTAGTTCCAGGGGAATTTGAAGCTCTCTTCTGACCTCCATGGGCATTGCATGACATGACACAAGTGTACTTATATGCACAGAGACAACACACTCATACATATCAAAAAATAATAAATATTTAAAATAAAACAAACCTCAGTAAGAATCTTTTACTTTGAGTCCATACTTATCTCACTCCTCTCTCCTGAAATCTACTCAGATATCACATTCTGGCTCTGTTTCCTATCCTCCACCCTGCCACAGTCTATTTTACTTTACTAACTCTAACTTCTTAATGGTAACCTCAGTGGTGTCAGATGATATAGGAGTTATTGGAGGCTTCCTAGTCCTCATCAGTGTAGGTGAGCATTCCATGCCACCTCCTAACCCAGGGAGTCCAGCCCCAGTTCTTGCCAGGCTGCCTACAGAGTGCAACAGAGTGAAGAATTGCAGAACAGGCTCTGTTGGCAGTCTCTGGTTTGGTATTAAAATTATATAAGAAGTGAGACAGGTGGACAATAGAACAGGAAGAAAGTAAGGTTTTCACCTACCAAGGACAGCCTTTGAATTGAAGGGCACTGGAGAGCAAAGAAAGTGATAAAATGAAGGGAATACTGCCCTTCTTTTAAACAATAAAAAGTCAGGGCAGGGGTTATAGCTCATGTGAGAAATTCTCATCAAGTCAGCATGGCAACCTGAGTTTGATGCCCTGCATTCAGGTAAAAGCACCAGGGGGTGGCAAGTACTTGTAATCCCAGGGCAGTATTTGGGTCTCACTGGCCATCAAGCTCAACTTAATTGGTAGGTTCCAAGCCAGTAAAGACCCTTCATCATAAAACAAGAGGGTTGGGGGGGGGTTGCAGAGATGGCACAGCTGGCTGGGCATGGTGGCACATGCCTTTAATCCTAGCACTTGGGAGGCAGATGCAGGTGGATCTTTGTGAGTTCAAGGCCAGCCTGGTCTACAGAGTAAGTTCCAGGACAGCTAGGGCTACAGGGAGACCCTGTCTTGAGAAAGACCCAAAAGAGAGAGAGAGAGAGAGAGAGAGAGAGAGAGAGAGAGAGAGAGAGAGATGGGACAGCTGTTAAGAGTACTGGCTGCTCTTGCAGAGGACCTGGGTTTGGTACCCAGCACCCACATGGTGGCTGACAACCATTTATATTTCCAGAGCCAGGGAATCAGATACCCACTTCAGGCCTCCTGGTGTTATTGCATGCATGTAGCACATTAAATACATACAGGCAGAACACTCATACACATAAAGTAAGTAAACTTAAAGATTAAAAAAATAACCAAGTTGGCTATTTCCTAAGGAACAATACCCAAGGGAGACCTCTGTTCTCTACCTGCATGAACATGCGCGCGCGCACACACACACACACACACACACACACAGACACACACCCCTGTACATATACATGAAATAAGGAGATAACTTAGATATCTCTGGATCTTAGATAAGGGCCTTTGTTGATAATGTTGGAAAGAATATCAAGGGGGATCATAAGAAGAGGACTGAGTGATAACCACTATGTTTAGTAGACAGGATATGAACGATTCAAAAATATATTGAACAAAAGGACATTTTTATAGAAGATACTGCTTGAAGACTGTTAAAAGTTACTGCTAATAAAAAAGGAGTAACCTCAACCATAAATCAATAATGTTTTGTTATCCATGCTGATAAAGATTTACAAGTCTGGCCGTGATGGTGAGTAACTCCTAGAACTACATTCCCAAGCCTTGAGAGGCAGAGCCAGGTGGAACTCTATGAGTTCAAGGCCAACCTGGTATACATAAGGAGTTCCAGGATAGGCAGGGCTACCAAACAAAACATAAGAACAAAAATAATAAGAAATAATATAATCACTTATAAAGATTTACCTTCCAGTCTGTGGATCAAATCCAAAGTAATGGTCTTGACCTCGGTCACAGTGCTGTCCAGCAGTGGAGGGGTGATAGCAGGTGCACTGTCCAGGGAGGCTGTTACAGACATGGTTCACGGCACCCACTGCACAGCAGGAACAGGACAGGCAGCCAGCAGCATGGCCAGGAGAAACAAAAAATCCTGGAAGTGGAGGAAGAGCTTCGTTTTTAGTTTGGGTTCAGTCTTCTCTGAAAAGGATAATATTTTGATATTGGAAAACCAGAAGTGTGTCTCAGGGCACATTTGATTTCTAGTGTAAATATGGTTATAGCCATTCTTAATGAGTATATCAATTATGACCAAAGAAAAATAGAATAGGGTATTTATGTTGTGCTTATGTTTCCCCAGGCACCAAAAATCCAGTGTACTCGGGTATACTTGAAGAACTTTCAACCAATAACTGACCTTCCTCTACTCTGATTCATATCATCAACAAATAGTAACTAGCTTATCCCAGATCCAGAGATGTTTGGTAAGAAAGCTATGTGAAATATACAATTTCAAGTTACATTTGAGTTCAAGGACAATATTTATCATAAAAATACATCCCATGCAATATTTACTCTTACTAAAATGCCATTGTTTAAAATTCAAACTTAACTGATTACACTGTACACTGTTAAAATTCTCAACACTTGAATCTTCTACATGGCTCCTTATCTACAATTTGTCAGTTTCCAAGGCCTATGGACTGTGTCTCCCAAGAACTTTAAATCTACTCTTTACCCCAATTCCCACCGCTCCAGCAACTATCACTGCAGCTTTTTTACCGCCTGGTTCACACACCAGCTCTACAGTAGGGATCAGGTTCCTTAACACATTTAGACATTAATATATCCTTTTTGTAGATGAGAAAATGGAAAGTTGGGAATGTTGGCAAACTTTCCTCCAATGTTGGGACTACTAAATCACACGAACCAGGTTCCAACCCGGGCCACCCATTTCAGAGGCCATCTCACCCAGGTGTACTCTGTGTCCCCTTCCCTTCCTGTCCCCACAGTTTAGTCTAAACAACCTTTCTCAAAATATAGTTTTCATGTTTCATCCCTCTATTTAAAACAACTCAATTACCTTTTTCCTTCAAGAAAAAAAAGTCCAAATTACCACCACAGCTTCCAGTCCTGTAGTCCATCCCCATCTCCCTAAGCCAGCACCTGCTGTCCTGCCTCTTCCGATCTGCTCTTCCAGGCTCATCTCCTTAAGCCGGCACCTGCTGCCCTACCTCTTCCCATCTTGGTCCTCAAGGCCCTTCTTTAAGGCCCATTCTATCTGTAAGAAAGTCTTTAACCCACAGCTTGTGCTTAGTTCACTTCTCTGTAATCCAAGTCCATGAACTAATTTCTTTCTAGGCTTCTTTAGGCATGGCCGTGACATTTTTACCACACCCTGCCGATTTTCTCCGGTGCTCAGAAGAGTATAAACAAATAATTCCACCAGCATGTCAACTCCATCAGCTCAAGAACCTCATTCCCAAAACCCAGCGTCCTTCCCAGAACCCAGCACAGTGCTCCCACTGCATCAAGCCTTCCCTAAACATTGATGGCTTACAAAAACAGACAAAATTATTAAGTAGGCAGTGATTCCTACATGTATGATATTCAATTACACCTATGCATGCACATACAAAGGCACAGAGAGACAGACAGACAGATAGACAGACACATGCACACACACACATACACACACGCACACAAATTAGAGATTTTGTTGTAACTCCAAAGCCCATATTCTTTTTCTAAACCAAAAGAAATAATAAAACTGCAATTTACAAAAACACTCAAGTTCTTTAAAATCTCATGGACCCAGAAGGTAGATGCCAACAATTGCAAAATTATAAGGCTTTAGACATTTGACGGATGGAACAGACATGTGAAATGTAAATGGTTAGTGGTATTGACTGATGTGTGTGTGCATAGGTATATACATGTATATTTATAGATATGCACACAGATCATACAAAATGCTCCTGGAGGATTTAGAGAACAAGGGAGAGGAGTCATAGCATTCTTCTATTGAGTAAAGCAATAGAAGATGAAAATGAATTGTACAAATGTTGTGATCACTACATTTAAGTAATATCGTGATCTTCCTGAAGAAAGCAAGCAGGAACAGAGAGAAGACCCTTCATGTGTTTGTCTGTTCTCCAGGGGAAATGAAAGAATACTTGGCAAACTCAAACACATTTGGTGACATACTTAAAAGAAGCTGTCAATTTATAGTCACACATCATTAGTCTGTTTTCTTTATTTTAGGTTCTGCCTTTAGAATAATAAAATAGAAAATGCTATGTTCAACACATGTGGAAATAAGAAATCTAAGGATCTGGTACCATCAGTTGGATGGTGCTGATAGCATCATTTTAATAGTCATTTACAGACTATTTTATTTGCTTCTCTACATTTGTGGACCTCTACTTGTCTTCATATCTATTCGTAGAATGGGGTGTAACCACGTCAACTAACACATGTGCCTCGACTTGGACCATCAGATGATCAAAGTCTTGATGCTTCTCCTTTGGATCTGAGAACATCATGGATGGGGAACTTTGTACTTTACTTCCTGGGAAAGTATCTAGCTCCTCAAATTCATGAGGATGGCATTGTGAGTGTACTAACAGCTCTCCAATTTGGATAAATTACCCATTAGCATAGCTACTTAGAAGTAGAATTAATTTGGACTTATAGCAATAGCTTCGAGCCACAGAGATTTCTAGACTGATTAAGGATCATTTTTTACAAGAAAATGATTTATTAGATAAATCTGTGTACACAAATGGGGACATTTTGGCACAAAAGACTAGATAGTTCAAGCCTTGGAGAATAAAGAAATGTATAAAATGTCAGATATATAAGCAGCGAAACACAGTAACATATTAAAAAGCACACAGGAGGCTGTGCGCATAGGCAGGGATTCCAGGAAATAGCCACCATGACATTCACCACAAAGTGAACCCTCCTACTTGCAGGAGAGTGATTATAAGGGTTAATCCCACCAGCATTTTAGTTGTCCTATTTTTAAGCAGTTCCAATTAGGATGATTCAGGGGACTTCCTGCTCACAGATTGCTTCTCGCCTCACCTGAATGTGCCTAATTCTAGACCATTACCTCTCCTTTGATGGTTTCCAACTATAGAAAGCAACATTTTCCCTTCCCTCCTGCTTAAACTTCCACTCCTGAGCTTAGCTTAATGATAAGTGACCTTAATTTCTTTCTCAACTCAATACATCTCTGATCTCCATTAGCTCCAGTTCACGTTCCACATCTTTATATCTGTATCATTTTAACTAATATTTCTGAGATTTTTTCCCTACAAATGGCTTTGTACTACAGTCTTAAGCACAGTCATTACGACATATTATAACTGAGAATTAAATGTCCTTTTGAGTTCACGTATACAGAGCACAAACCAGCCCGTTAAAATGTATGATTTTTCCCTTTCATTTCAGCTAACTCTTGTTCCTCAAAAAAGTAAACTTCAGGTAGAGGCAATGAGTTATCTACCTGAGCAAAGCCCCCACCATATCATAACAGGGAGCTGCTTTATCTGAAATGCCTCACAGAACCCACAGAGTTCAGTGTTATTAGCAAGGTTGCTGGCTGGCCTTATCCCCTGTTGTGGTTATTTGCACTACACAGTACCTGTTCTGAACATAAAGGAGAGACCATTTGTTGGCAATATCTCTCCTGAGGACCATGAATAGCTAGGCTTTGCCAAGGTCTTGAAATGGGAGAAAGAAAACAAACTTAGCCTCTAGGCCATATTCAGAAAAGGAGGCCAGCACTTTGGATTAGCACTCCTTATAAGCCATTTAGGAAACACTACTCTGACCTTAAACCAGAACATGGAATATTCATGGACAAGCCCTAGGAGGAATCTGTAACTCCCCTATCCCAGGCAGGAAAGGTCTGGCTCATAAGTGTTGTCTGGATAACATTCAGGGAACAGCAGCAATTTTAAATCATAATCCTAATGTGTTGGTTCATTTGCTACATTTTTAGTCTTTTTGAGACACCCTCTCTCTGTAGCCTCAGATGGCCTTGAGCTCACTATGTAGATCAGGCTGGCCTTGAACTCACAGAGATCATCATCCTTCTGCTTCCAGAGTGCTGGGATAAAAGGTGTGCACTATGATGTCTGTCCATTTGCTGCTTTTGATAAAAATTATGCAACCATTATTTTCCACAAAGTTAACCCAAATGTCAATAAAAGTGCAATGATAACTCAGTTAATTCCACAGCTCCTCAAAATATTCAGCTCTGCAATGAAATTAGATATGTGTTGAAGGCTGTTTTCATTCCTTCCTCCTGAAAACACTTCTTTTCTTGGCTACCTTATCATAGTGGCTGCACATCTGATACAAGTACAGGGTCTGGTGCAAAGAAATGTATTCAATAGATGTCTAGTTTGCTTTCCATTGCTGTGACAAAACATTCTGATCAAAACTAACTTGGGCAGGAAAGCATATATTTGTTTTATGTCTTTCAGGTCACAGTTCATCACTGAGGGAAACCAAGGCAGGAACTCAGGGCAGGAACCTGGAGGCAGGTGCTGAAGCACAGGCCATGGAGAAATGTTGCTTACTGCCTTGCTCCCCTGGCTCATGCTCAGTCTGCTTTCGTTTTTTTTATTTTTTATGTGTATAAATCCATTTTTATTTTATACCTATTACATGAATTTTCCACAGCAAACAACACATTTGGAAACTGGAACAACTAACAAGCATCATGTGTAAGATGAGGTTGAATTTGGGGGTGTGGTTACAGGAATTTGTATCTATATGCACTTTAAGCCAGACACAAATGATAAGGTTTATGACTTACAAATGACTCTTATTTTCAATTCCTTTGCTGTGATGAGGGCTGATGAACCCTCTATCACAGATATATTATGTGAAACTTTACAGATGAAGTTTCATGACAGATCCAGGCACTCAGTAAACATTTGTCAAATATTCTGTTACCATCATTGAAATGGTTATTAGAAAGTTTTCCAGGAAATCTGAGGTTTTTCTTTATCAATGTTGAAATAATGATGCCCTTCCCCACTATTCAGATATTCCAAAGACTTTGACCATATTCTCTGAAACGAGATTCTTTCCTGACAGTTTATCAAAGAGAAGGACCCTATCCTGAGTCTCATTCTCTCTGATTAACATTACATTAACCTCAAAAGTTGTTTCACTAAACACCACGACATGTGGCATAATCAGATCTCAACACGGATGCTCTGATGTTTAATAGAATATCAGCCACATGATCCCAGTCCCATTGGCAGGGTCTTTATGTAGCTCTGGTTTATAAGCTCATTACTTAGCTACGAGGATATGTTTCCTAATGAGACAAGATACTCTGCTTTACTTTCTAGTGGTCTTCATGATTTATAAAAAGACAAAAGCAAGTACTGGGGGAAAGCATCAAGTATTGTCCTAATAGTGCCAGCCATGTCACAGGAAGCTATTGCCTAATTTATATTAGCTTTTATTGTATTTCAGAGCTATAGAGTCCTCAATAAAATCCTCTCTGCCTGTAGTTCAAGGACAAGGGAGGGTCACCGACTAGGGATGCCTTGACATCCTTCCCTGCCTTTCTTGGCCTGGCCTCTGATTAAGCACAGCTGCTGAACATTATGGGGTCATCTAGCACTAGAGGAAAAAAAAAAGAGCTACTGGAAAAACATATTTAGCGCTGTATTTATTAGTGTGGATATGTATACATTCATCTATGTACACACACTCCGAATAATTTTAAATTAAAGCATTTTAAAAATACTTAATGGAGGTTAAGCAGCATTTTTAACCTCTGCTGGAGTTATTGAATGGCATATTAAAACCAATGTGGCTCTAATGTACCTTCTAATGTGCACTGCTGCCTTAACAAATTGCCTATAAATTTTAGTTGAATTAAGCCTATTTCTTGTATATTCGTACTAAGGTTAGGTTAATAATACATGAGATTTCATTATATGCACCTTCCTTAATAATGTTTTTTAAGAAAGTGGGAGAAGAATCTATACACAGTCATCTAGCATGGGCCAGTAATATTTATAGTCACAGAAGAGAAGCAGGCAAAGTCCTCCAGCTAGCCAGTCCATCCCCTTCCTGGCTGGCCCTCTCCTCCCTGCTGCCTCACTGCTCACATGCCCCCTGTGTGGAGTTTGCTTTGTATTATGGGATCTAGGTCTCTCCCATTTACTTAAAGAAGCAGAGAGAACTTTTCACTGGCCAGACTACAGAGACAGATACTGCCAAATATCTCCTGATGATAAAGGAACTTCCAAGCAGGGCTTGTGCTCTCTATCTAAGTTTCACTGTAAGAGACTTTAAAACCAGAAAATAAAATTCAAAGTGGAAATTCTGAAGTGCAAAGAAGACAAAACAAAAGCTGTTTCAAACTGTGCTTTGCCACACGCATCTGGTTTGCAGGTGGGAACATTATATCTCATTTTGTCTAAAAAGCATACATTAGGTTCTTATGTCATCAGTTGTTTCTTCTTTGCAGAGTAGGAAAACACAACATGCCTGAAAGGAACTTCCACAGACTGCTGTTATCCCATTCCTCAAACAGGCATTGTTAGACATAACCACTCATTCAGTAGATTGTTATGTATCGGCTTTTATGGAGTTCTCTCCTGTGAGCCTGAGTAAAATCATTGAACGACTGTGAGAGGTTACACTGCGGCTGGTTGGCAGGACAGACACGAATGCAGCCAGAGGCTTTCTAGGAGTTATATACAATATGGCTATTTAATATATTTAGTGTTTCACTATGCCAGAAAATCAGAAGAGGGTGGAGGTAGGGTGACAAGACTTGCCTGACTTTTAAAAAATATTTTATTTTTTAATTTATGTGTATGTGTATATTGCCTGCATGTATGTCAGTGTACCATGTGATGAAATACCCACAGAGGTTGGAAGAGGGTGTCAGTTACCCTGGAACTGGAATTAGGAATCGTTCTTAGCCACCATGTGGGTGCTGGGAACTGAACCTGACTCCCCTGCAGGAGCAACCAGTGCTTTTAACCACTGCGTATCTCTCCAGTTCTTTGTCTAACTTTTAAGAGCATATATCTCTTTGACAAATGTCTAGAGGTACTTGAAGAACAGTAAAGCAGAAAATCGGGGGGGGGTGTTGGAACTTGGGTAGTTTAGGAAAAATGGGAAGGTGGCTTACACCAGAGATGAGTCACAGAGGGTGACAGGAAATGGTCAGAACGTGGATATACTCATAAGGTAAATCCAGCAGGACTGATTGTGATAGATGGGACAGGATTTCTGGGAGAAAGAGGGTTCAAGCCAGGCTACAATGATTTGACATGACATGATTAGAACCCAGAGAATCCAGGGCAACACTGCCGGTTAAGCATGGTAGATTGAGGTAGGTTGAGTATTTTTTCTTTCTAAAATCTTCCCAAATGAATTTATTTAAAAATAAATGAATGACAGTCGACAACTGATTTTTAAGAAGAAAGCCATGAGGATTTGCAGTAGAAAGTTCAACAATAAGCACATTAATAGAGCTCATAAATATATGGAAGGAACAGAATTGGAGTCAAAGCTTCAGGGATCGATGGTGGTAGCTCTGACCTCATGACAGAAAGTGGTTGCTACAGAAGTTAAACCAGAGGGCAAGGACTCAGCAGGGCAAAAATGCAGTGCCACGGGGAATAGAGGATTGTGGGAAAGCTGGCTGCCATAGCTAACTTTATGTCTCAAGCTCACTAGGCTTGGGGTACATTTTACTGGTGAAATATGAATCAAAGATGTTGCTGAGAAGGTGTTACATATATTTTCCTATAACAAAAGAATACTAATTCTTATATTAAAATGGCCTATTAAGGATCCAAAATCATTATTTAACAAAGAGTAGAAAAGCCTGTAGTTTTCTGAAATTAGTTACGTACAGATTTCAGGAAAAGAAAAGGGAAAGACAAAAATATGAAAACTATTATTAAGACAATGCTATAATTGTTTTTGTAAAACTCATTTGCAATCGTAAAATATGAAGCAGTTCTTTTTAAATACTTCTAATCAGTAAAGACAATCTCAGATATTCAAAATTCCCCCAAATAAAATTACCTCCATCCTTATATTCCTTTCAGGAACTTTCTGGAGAATGTGCTCTCTCACTCACAGACTTAAACCAAGACAGGAAGATACAGGATTCTGAAAATCCAGAATATAACATGGCTTGGCTCCAGGGAACTTGAAAAAACTGAGCTGTGGAATGAAGCTTCTGTGAGGAACTGAAGGTTCTGTCCAAATCAAACCAGGAAAGTAACCTCCTACAACCTACAGTGGAAACACAAGAAGCTCTACATTCTCTTGGGTGGAGATCCTGATCACCTTCTTAAATTTTTTGTTTATTATTTTTATTTTATGTGAATGAGTGCATTGTCTGTATGTTTGTAAGTGAATCCATGTCATACAAAGGCCATGGATGTCAGATCCCCTGGAACTGGAGCTACAGATGATAGCAACATGTAGGTGGTGGGGACCAAAGCTGGGATATGGTTCCATAATAGATTGAAATGCTCACAGCAGTCATCTCCAAATACAGATACAACCAGGTAAAGGGAGAGTTTGAGGAGATACAAGGAGCTAATGCTCATTGTCACACCACAGATCACTTCTAAGTTTAAGAATCCAGGCTTCTAACTATATTACAGGGCCATAGTCATAAAGACAGCCTGGTACTGGCACAAAAACAGATCTGTTGACCAATGGAACAAAACTGAAGATCCAAATTTGAGCTCATACAATTTCAGCCGCCTCATATTTGACAAAGGTGCAAAAAAAAGCTCATTGGAGGAAGGATAGCATCTTCAGCAAATGATGCTGACAAAATTGGATCATCATTTGTAGAAGAACAAAACTAAACCCCTACCTCTCGCCCTGTACAAAAATCAACTACAGCAGATCAAAAATCTCAACATGAAGCCTGAAACCCTAAAGGTGATAGAAGAAAAAGTTGGCAACAACCTATAAGACATAAGCATAGGGAAAGACTTTCTAAATGAGACAGCAGCTGCACAGGAAGTAAGGTCAATAGTCGACAAATGGGACCTCATAAAACTCAAAAGCTTCTGTACAATGAAAGAAACAATCAAGGAGGTGGAAAGAAAACCCACAGAGTGGGAAGAAATCTTTTCCAGTGATACATCTGACAGAGCATTAATGTCAAGAATATATAAACTACTCAAAAAACAAAGAAGTAAGAAGACAAATGACCTAATCAAAAGATGGAGTAAAGAACTGAATAGAAACTTCACCAGTAAGGAATTAAAGATGGCTAAGAAACATCTTAAAAAGTGTTCAACATCATTAATAATTAAGGAAATGCCAATTTAAACCATTCTCAGATATCATCTCCCTCCAATATGGCTAGCTAAGATCAAAAGACAACAGATGTTAGAGAGGTTATGGGGAAAGGGGAACAGTCATTCACTGCTGGTGAGAATGTAAACTTGTACAATCACTATGGAAAGCAGTGTGGAGAACCCTTAAAAGACTCAGAATGAGACTATCACCTGACCCAGTCATACCACTCCTGGGCATATACCCCAAAGACTCATCCTACTGCAAAGAAACATGCACATCCATGTTTATTGCAGCTCTCTTCACAATAATGAAGAGCTGGAACCAACCCAAATGCCCCTCAACAGATGAATGGATGAGAAAAATGTGGTACCTCTACACAATGGAGTACTATTCAGTGGTAAAGAAGAATGGCATTATGAACTTTGCAGGTAAATGGATGGAGCTTGAAGCAATTATGCTGAGTGAAGTAACACAGTCCCAGAAAGACAAGCGGAGAATGGCTTCCCTCATTTGTGGATGCTAACACCAAATCCCCCAGATGAAAGGCAAGCTGAATAACATTATTGTTATATTTCTATTTATCTGAAAGCAACTATGTTGTTATAATGTGTATCTCTCAACGGGCTCTAGAATCCACCCACCAATGTTCTCAGACTCTATAATTACTGTATATGGGTGGAGAGTATGTATCCATATTTTAGAGTGATATAAAATTAATGGAGGAAAATGTGAATTCCTAAGCATAAAAAAGGACTGAGAGAAAGATGCAGGATAGTTATGGCAGAATACATGATCTGGGGCAGGGTGGGGTGGGCTCGGGGGGAAGGGAAAGGTGAATATGTCCAAACTGAATTGAAAAATGATTTCTGAAATAAACATCAATAAAAAAAGAATCAGCAGATTGATGAGTTGGCTTAGTGGAAAAAGACATTTATTGCTTAAGCCAAGTAGGCTACATTCCAACAGCTTGACCCACATGGTAAAAGGAAAGAACCAACTCCAAATAGTTCTTCACTGAACTCCACACAGATTCGTTAATTAAAAATAAATAAATTGGGGCTGGAGAGCTGGCTCAGTAGTTATAGCACTGACTCCTCTTGCAGAGAACCAGGCTTTGATTCCCAGCACTCAAATAGCAGCTAATAACATCAGTAACTCCAGTTCTGGGGGTACAGATCTGACTGATGCCTTCTTCTGAACTCCATGGGCAATGCATGATACAGATATACTTACATACATGCAGGCAATACAGTCATACACAAAAATAATTAAATATTTTTAAAATAAGGAAAGAAATTAAAAATCTACATGGTACACTATCAGGACAATATTCAAACACGAAGGACTGAAAGACACAGTTAAACATTTCTCCTCTGGGGCTGGAGAGATGGCCTAGCGGTTAAGAGAGCTGACCGCTCTTACAGAGAACCCAGGTTCAATCCCCAGCACCCACATGGTGCCTGAGAACCGTCTGAAACTCCAATTCCAGGAGAACTCCAGTTCCAGGGGAATCCTACGCCCTCTTCTGACCTCCGCGGCATTGCACAACACGGGTGCACAAACCTACACGCAGACAATACACTCATACAAATAAATAAATAAATAAATAATAAATAAATAAATAAATAAATAAACAAACATTTCTCCTCTAAACAGGGGTATAGGGTGTGGATTGAGCAGAGCACTGCTGTTTTTAATTGTGAGCCTTTATACTGAATCTAGTTTGTAAACACATGTTCATGAAAATCCTGGGAAACATACAAATTAAATTGAATAAAATACTGAAAAATCACTTCCCATATTTTTCTTACAAATCCCTTCTTCTGGCCTCTTCTGGCTCTTTGAATTTGGAGTTTATCCCTTATTGATTGGTTATCTTTGAGACAAATAAGTTTTTATCTACCCTTTTACTAAATAGAGACTTCATAAAATGCCTTTCCTAAAGTACATGGACCAATTACATCTCCCTTAAAAGAGGACGTGGACAGGGTGGGCATCGAAGCCAATACTGAAATAATAACGATCATATCCAAAGCATCGGTGCTTTTTATTTGCTTCTGCCATTGTCGTATTTTCGTTTTCAGAATTGCTGTGTCTTTAGGGCTGGGATTAACTGATTCGACTTGCATACATACAGTAGTAATTCAATTCTTTGTACCGTGTGAATGCCGTGTTAGGACTTTGTTTAGCTGCAGAGATCCCGAAATAATCAGGGTTTTATTGAGAACAAGGATATCTGATCTAACTGCTCTTTGAATCTGACAGTTATAAGTTTAATAAAGAAAAATTAGTAAAAGAAAAGCAAAAATAAGTGTGACGATGATTTCTTTAATAAGGACATAAAAAGCAACAGTTTGACCCTTTGCCCAGCTTCCCAGTCCTCCTTTAAAGCCTGTTTCTATTTCCATTGGCACCGACCATCAGAGTGTGTTTACACACACATAGACCCTACTTGGTTACCCAGTCGGCCATTCTGAAACCTTGAAGTTTTCAGGGTTAACTGGAGACACTGATGGAGGTTGCAAAGCAGCAAGCTCTACCCAGTAATCATAATGATGTCTTGAACTCTGACCAGTAGAGACAGAGAATTGAAAAGAGTCATTCAGAGGATCAATGTTATGCACTTGCCATCACACATATTTGTAAGTCAACTTCTTGTCTGTTATTCTCTCCATCAGAGTTTAAGCTCAATGAAAGCTCTGCTCACTGGAGTAAAAATATTTTTGTGAAGTATCCTTATATTTCCAGACAAATATTCTAGATACGACTCAGAAAAGAAGCTTCTTTTGCTTCAGATGATAATAGTACAGAGCCCCACAACTGGACACACACAGATGGTTGGTCTGTGAATGGCTCATGCCTAGACAACACATCCACAACACAATCTCTTCACATAATCCCCAAGCATCATAGAGCAAGGACCCAAGAAGGCATTAAGTACCTTTTAACTCTCATTAAGGAAGCTCCTCCATGCAACAGGAGACCAGGAACCAAAATGGGTCTGAATGTCCAAACTGTGAAGATTAGGAGTCTACAGATTGTGGTTCCATGGATGGGCTGCCTATATTCAGTTTCACCCACCCAAGGCTCAGGGAACATTGTGGAAAAGTAGGGCTGAATGATTTTAAGAGCCAGGGAGTTGATGCAAAACCAAATAGAAATGAATTCTATAGGCTCCTGGGACCCAGTTCATATGAACCTACAGCATTGGTATCAGCATGCACAAGACCCACGCAAGCTCAGCTGGACAAAAACCCAGCACAGAACTGTAGAAATGGGTAGCAGAGCCCAACCTTGGCTGAAGAAATATTGGCAGCGGTGGTGGTCAGGTGAGGAAGACCCGGCCTTTAGAAAAGAGACTCAGGATAGGCATTAACAGTAACCACCCAGGTAACATGTCATACTAAAGAAATATTTATCTGTAAGAAGTAATCATATTGCTCAATGGAAGATAACAACTTCATGGTGTGGGAATGACTTTTCTGTGAAAGCCTCCTGCCTTAACTGTATAACCAAAAGTAATTTTGTTTTGAAATCATGTAACACTGTCTATTTAATCTGCCTTTCTACTGTGTGAGCAGATTATTTAAATTTAGGTATCCTTTAGAAAAACAATGTAAGAAATTTTACTAGTGTTCCTGTAATAAACCTTTATACGCTACACTAAGCACATTGTCACGTGGCTTTAATCTTAAACTATATTCCCTATTTTTCTTTCATGACTCTTCCATGTTCTTAACCCAGAATAAGATATGCGTATGTGTATGAGGTGGAAATATCATCACCCAAAGCAGCACCATTTAAAGCAATTATCCAGAGTTGATGTTGCAAACAACATTTGGGTTGATAACATATGTTTGTGATTTTTTTTATGCTGGTCTGGGTCAGTGGGTTCAGAAAAGGCAATTCTTCTCTGATTAAACAGAGTTCCTCATTCCTTTTCTGTATCATGCTAGATGTGCTGCTTAAATAAATAAAATTTGCCTTTGTTGGAAGAACATTTCCTAGAGGGCATAGGGCTCACTCTTGGTTTAAAAGACTCTGGAGTCAGGCTACCTTTGTTCCGGAACTGTCACATTATGGCTTGAACCACACTTCTCTGCTGTTCCAAAACTATAACCCAAGGTCGGTATCTTCAGAGGATCGCTGAAGGATTAGACCTTGTTCTTGGAAGGGAGAACTTGGGATAGCTGTGGACATGTGCACCAGGTGTCCAAAGTGGAAAAGAAGCTGTGCTCATGTATCTCCTCAGTGATCCTAATGCCTTTATAAACTTTGGCCAATCATTTCAAAATTTTCCTAAAAGTTAGAGCTGTATAAGTGTACCAAACTCACGATTAGAACGATTTACTCAGGGGATGAATAATGGTCTGTCAACCAGTTTGTAGCTAAGACTGTTAATTGTCAGGTGTTAAATTTCTTTCCTATTCCCTAAAACAGCAGCTCATATGTCTAATAGATAGATTACTTGCAGAGATTCTATTTGGAAGTCTCCATTGCAGTAGGCTGTGGCTATAAAAAGCTGCTCTGACCAAAATAATGGGAACTGATGTGGCACTATCCACACACTATAAAACATGGAGCTGCCTATACTAGCTGAGAATGGACAGGTGGAGGGAAACCCAGGGGTAACCTACCATTGAGGCAGAGGACAGCCACTGGCCAGTCAGTAGGCAGGAAACATGGGTGTCTGGGTCTTCTCACTGTGTCTGCAGTGTTCCCCATAAAATATTTGATCACTTGACATTGGCATACTCAATGAACAGAAGAACTTTCATCTTAATGCTATGTTAACTTTATGTTTGATTCAAATCTGTTTGGGGTTTAAATCAACCTTTTTAAAAATTGATACCCAGCAGTGGTGGCTGAGTGGTTAAGAGCACTGGCTGTTCTCACAGGGGACCTGGGTTCCCAGTGCCCACATGGTGGCTAACAACTGTCTATAACTCCAGTTCCAGGGGCCCCGATGCCCTTTTCTGACCCCCCCACAGGCATTGCATGACACACGTGCACTTACACACATTCAGGCAATACACTCATATATATAAAATTAAAAAAATATTTTTCAAAAATTTATTTTTTAAATTTTATTTATTTTTTATGTGTATCAATGTACTGTCTGCATGTAGGTTTGTGCACCCATGTAGTTCAATGCCATGGAGGTCAGAAAAGGGTGTCAGATTCCCCTGGAACTGGACTTAAAGACGGTTCTCAGCTGCCATGTGGGTGCTGGGGATCGAACCCAGGTCCTTTGCAACAGCAGTCAGTGCTCTTAATGGCTAGGCCATCTCTCCAGCCCCCCACCCAAAAATTTTTTTAAATGATACACAACAAACATGAATTATAGGGCAAAGTAATATCCATATATGTGCAAGATGTGTATGCATTTTATAATGCTAAATACATTGTTTTCCTTAAACATTCAGCATTTACTTTATGATTCAAATATTCAACTCCCTTTTATAGTACTTGGTAATAACTCATATATTGTTATCCACTGTAGTTAACCCCAAATTTCTTATTCCATGATCAACTTTTCCCAGCTCCCCATGCTTCTCAGGGTCTAGTAAGAAGCTTTCCATTTTCCATTTCTATGATACCTACTTTATAATATTCCATATCAAAGTGTGATCATATGGCTCTTGTCTTTCTGTGCCGAGCTTATTTTACTAAACACAGTGATCTCAAGTGACAGGATCCCATTCTCTTTTACCCTCAACTGATGACTACTTAAAGAAAATGTGGTATGGGGCTGGAGAGATAGCCTAGCGGTTAAGAGTGCCTACTGCTCTTGCAGAGGACCCGGGTTTGATCCCCAGCACCTACATGGCGGCTGAGAACCATCTGTAACTCCAATTCCAGGAGAACTCCAGTTCCAGGGGAATCCAATGCCCTCTTCTGACCTCCGCAGCATTGCATGACACGGGTGGGGTGCACAGACCTACATGCAGACAGTACATTCGTACACATAGAAAATAAATAAATAAAAATTAAAAAAAAGAAAATGTGGTACATGTATTTTCATGAAACTCCTTGCTCCTATTGACTCTGTGTTTACAGGTCTGTAGGACTTTCAAAAAATAATTATAATTACAAAAGTGCTTACAATAATATGTGCATCTTTCTCTTGAACATGAACTTCTCTCCAAAGTTAAATAATAAACAATATAAAAATAGATATAAGCACATTTTCAAAGGCAAATTGTGTTTAAGTTTTTCCAGAGGCTTGAACTAAGTCACCTTTTAAAACATTGATGCTTAAGGATGTGCAAATATTTCTAGTTTACTGCGTGAGTGATAGACACTTAAGCAGTATCTTGAATAGGAAAAGTTTATTTGAAGTAACTGCCCACATCACTGCAAATGTTGAGTGCAGTGTTGTATTTCCATCTCATTCCACAAGAAGTAAATTGGTGCTGGGTACTTGGCAGCTTTGCCATAACAAGAATAACCTATACAGACCAACCAGCTGGCAATGAAAAGAATAAGAAGAATGAACCCCAGCATTAAGAGAGACAGATGGACAGACAGACAGACAGATATCAGGAGCTGGGGAGATGGCACAGTCAGTGCCTGGCAAGCAAGAATGAAAACGAGTTCAGATAATCAGAACCCATACTGAAAACCCAGATATGAAGTAATTCCAACACACAGACAAGAAGATCCCTGGGGCCTACTGGCTAACCAAGCTACTCACAGACACATGCACTTCTCTACAAACCTACACAAACAAATACAAAACAAAAACCAAACCAGAGGCATATGGATAGAAAACAGCTGTCCTTTGGTGTGGTGGCCCAGCTCTCTGCATTCTTCCTATTTTCTGGGATCCTCACTCCTAGCACCAACTGAAAGGAGCCTTCTGGAAATATTTCTCATTTTATGTGAACCTGACATTCATGGCCACACTCAAGTGGCTGAGAGGCAGACACACAATACAAACCAAGCCAATTAGGATTTCCCTTATAATTATAACCAAGAGGCAGCTTGTGAGTCTATCTCCATAGCTGACTATAAGCAATATCAGGAACATGTAGTGATCATACAGCCAGGGAAGGGAGGGAGGGAGAAGAAAGCAGACAGCCCTTCTGACTGAGTGGGTGGGGTAGAGGAATGGAGGATGGACACACATGGACACACACACACACACACACACACACACACACACACAGACAGCGTGTCTCAATATGAGTTCCTGTTCTAAACAGCTCTCTGTGTTGCCTTACAGTTGGCAGAATATACTCCATACATATGTTTCAACTATATCATAAGTCAATACTTGTGTATAAAAGTGAATGAGCTATTTATCATCCTATTCCTGTCTCTTTGAATTTGTTACCATGAGCCACAGCTCTAGTCTACAGAGTGGGATTCCCACCTATACACAGCCCAACTTTGTCTTCTCCACCTTGAGCAGCAGAATCTCCTTTTGAATTTGTACCACATGGGTTTTCACAGGCTCAGATGACTCAAAGCTGATGTGGATCAACAGGCAACAATTAGTATTGTTATACATATGATATCATGATGTATTAGTTAAAATAATAACAAGGGAAGGTCTTTTCATTTGGGAAAAAAGAACGAGGGGATTTGGAGTGAATCATTTGTACAATGTCAAATATCCATGAGATGCATGCAATTTCCCAACAAAGCTGGTCAAGTGGATTGTTAAAGGAGCTGACATCATCAGGAAACATGGAGCATTATTTTTAAATGCATTAATAGTACTAACTGCTGACTGAGCTCATTCTTGTTTCCCAATGATATCCAGAGTGGCCAGTAGAGGGCATCAAATGCCCTGAACTGGAGTTAACAGGCAGTTGTAAGCCATCATATGGATGCTGAGACATAAGAGTGGTAAGGTCTTTTACCTCCTGGGCCAACACTCGAACCCCAGATTCTTCCTTTTTGCCATCACACTTTTCAATTGTTTACAAAGGGTCTTACTTCAAGTTGAGCATTATAATACATTAGGGAAGTGAAAACAATGGGTTGGATTCATCTGAAGTGTCCCTATCCAAACAGGGGAATCACCTGCCACACAGTTGAGAAAAGGGAAGTGACTGTAGAAGGACAGACATGTGACACAGACATTTCTTACCTGGCCCACACTGATCACACCTTCCTCCTTGCAGACATAGGCACTGGCCGCTGACTGGGTCACAGCTGGATCCAGGCAAAGTCCCTGAGGGGTCACACTCACACATCTGGCAGCCTTCAGGATTGCCCATGGTCAAATTGTACCTGTGAATCTCACACTGATCGCAGTGCAGACCTGTTACCCCTAATTTACAAGGACATTGCCCCGTTGACTTGTCACACAGCAGAGAGCCATTTACAGTCCCAGGCGCACTGCAGTAGCAAGGCACACAGAGGAAGGAATCATTTTGCCACAGGTGGAAGTACCCGTCCAAACACTGGCTGCATTGTCTCCCTCCGACATTGGACTTACAGATGCACTGTCCTGTCTTAGCATGACACACAGTCCCAGGCTGGGACCCTGCTGAGTTGCAGTCACAGGCCTTACAAGTAGTACTGGCCAACCCATAAAAGTTTTCTCGACAAGTGTCACACTTAAGTCCTTTGGCTTCCTTCTTGCACTCACACTGCCTGGAAAGGGGACTGCAGATTTGGTTCACTGAGCCATGGAGGTTACACTGGCAGGGTTCAAATCCATCATCATTAAAACTTTGGAGGAATTTAAATCCAAATCTGCAGTGATTACATTTAAGTCCTGAAAATAAAATGATTTAAAAGGTGAGGAAGGTAGAATAATTCCATTCAAGATTGCTAAAGAACAAATAATGCTATTGCAGACATTTAACACAGAAAGAAAATTCAAACAACACCATGCCTACCACTCCGGGCTTTCTATTTATGCAAAATTCTATGACAGTACAAATTGAACTCTCACATGGACTTTGTGAACAGTGTTCTTTGTAATATTTAATCTCTAATTAATGCAAAAAATGTTGAATGTACATGTTGTTTCTTTTATGTGTGGGGGTTCCCTTTTATTTTAACAAATAAATCTACTCAGATATAATAGGTTTAAATGCATAAAGCTGCATATTAATACAGTAGTTACTTTGTTAGAAATCAAAATTGTCTGAAGAGATTTAGGAAAGTGTTAGTAAAAGGACACAAAGGGCACCAAGTCTCGGCTAGACAGAATAATGTGTTCCAGAAGTCTATTCTATAGCCCGGCGACTAGATTTACAAATAGCAAACTGTACACTTGAAAATTGGCAAGGGGATAGATCTTACCTAATATTTTTCTCTACAAAAGCATGTTAAGTATATAGTTAGTAGATATAACACTTACCATGAATAAATCATTTCATAAGATGTCTATATAACAAAATACCATGCTGCACTCACATAAATATACATTTATTTTTGCTTATTATATCATTACAAGCTAAAGGAAAAGGGAAAAATAAAGCATGAAACTAATAACTATTTTTGTGACAAAAACATATGCATTACTGTTGAATATTACACATTTAAAAGATTAATATAAATACAACTTATCCAGAGTAATTTTATTTTAATCCCTTTGAACACTCCTGTATTTTATCATTTTCAATTAATATAAATTATGCTTTCCTTGGCTCATAAGGCAGTCACATTGCTTGTCAAACCATGTGATCCAAAACACACCTCTTCAAACACTGACTGAATTCTGCTTTTTGTGTTATGTCTCTTTAAAGGAGTATGTGCATACACTTTACAAATGGAGAAAAATGTTTTGTCACCTACACTTAAACCTTTGCCAACTTACGTTAATCTCAAAAAGGACAGCAAAGCAAAGGAATTTGAAACAAAATGCAACAGCAATCTTTATATGCAAAAATCCTTTCTTTACACAGTCTTCACAGATCCATGGATTTAAATACCTGACTAGGTGGCATTGAATCGTCTGATAACTATTTCCAACTGTAATTGCAATAAAAAAAATTAGTGCTAGAATAAGATTCAGATACAAACTCTGGAGTAACGCATTTCAGAAGTGGAAGAAAACGCATAATGTGTATGTATATGTGGATAAAAATTCAAGAGCTCCAATGGAAGGCAAGTTCTTTAACAGTGATGAATGATTCACCTAAGGCATCTCATTTAATTTCAATAAGGAAAATAAAAAAGGACCAAGATTGCTGCAAATTTTAAAAATAACTGTATTGTTAACAAGAATTATGACTCATTTTGAACTATTAAAATTGGTCTACATGGATTCATATCATATCAGTTTTAAAAATATGCACAGTGCTTATTTGAATATGCCATACATATTCCTGACAGGTAATCTATTCCTAACGATACTCGGGAAGGCCTACAGGGCATCGCATTCCTGCTAACAAGTGCAGGCGCCTTAGCACACTTGGCATTTAATTCACATTCTTCTCCCTTTTTATTCTAGATGAATGACCTACTTTAATAAAATTATTGGTGCTAATGTATTTTACTGCTGATAGAATCATTAGTGAGATTTAACAGTTTTGTTAACTCTAACAGTTTGCTTTCTGACACATGTACAACATAGCCCTGTGTTTTCAGGGGTTTTGTTTGTTCCTATTAACAAGACAGTCTTGAGCAAGGATACTTGGTAATCCCATCAGGAAAATGTACATACATGTCAAGTTCGTGTTTTTAGTCAAAGTATTTCAGCTGCAGAAATTACTCAGAAATCACTATTCATAATAATGTTAAAAAGACGATTTAATCTTCACAAAATAGTATTTGTGTTTCCCTGCAGACCACCATTCTGAACAACCAACAAAATGAGGAAATGGCAATGGCAAAAGGCAGAGAGAGCATGACGAATTTTAGGGAATTGCTGACACTTCTTGAAGCTCTGGAATGCAAGCACCACGGGGAAGATTCCATGTAACGGAAAAGCTAGCACTTTCTTGTCTATAAAGGCCTCTGTTTAATGTTTCCACATCCTGAATTTAAAAACATGTCTCACACCCAAGAACAAAGGAGACCACACAGGTGGAATTCACAGTGCTCTTCACCCCCACGAAGAGGTGCTGCTCTTCCCAGGCCACCATTCTTTCTAAAGGACAGTGTGTGTGATTACCCTAAATAAAGGCAAATCATGTTTTACATGCTTTATTGAATCTTTTCTTAAACCAGAGAGGGCCTGTGTAATATCACCAGTCCTGTCCATCTTCTTTTTATTAATTTAAATGGTTGCCTGAAGAAACTATGGGATATGATGTGTGTGTGTGTGTGTGTGTGTGTGTGTGTGTGTGTAAAACAGATTGGGTTACAGCACAGAAATCAAAACCCAACATTTAGAAGAACATGCAAATTCACATATGTATATACATATATTATGTTTATATATAATTGCACATGTGTATGGTGTGAGTAGTGTCAAGGCATGTGAGTAGTCTGCATGGGGGTGGATATATGTGTCCATATATGTATGTGTTTATGTGTTAATGTGTAATTGTGGATGCGTGGGTGGTGTGTATAGTGAACATGGTGTATGTTTGTGTATATGTATGTGTGTGGAGTTCACATGCCAATGTGTGGTGTTCATGGTGTAAATGTGTGTGTGTCTGCATGTATGGTGTTCAAGGTGTACACGATGTGTATATGGGTATGTGTCTTTGTATGATGTATGTATGTGCAGGTGCATTTGTATGGTATGCCTGGTATACTTGATGTGTGTATGTGAGTGTGTGCTGTGCATGATGTTTGTGGCATGTGTGTACACCACTTCCAGGCGTGTTTTATTATGGTGAGGTTTAGGTCAGTGTTAACAAAACCATGCTGGACGTGGCATCTTGAGTGACAATAGAAAGGCCAAGGTCTGTTTAAACTTCTTGCAGGAAGCAAGGCAGGCTCAGTTATAACATAGGGCGCACCTCATCAGAAAACTTTCCTCTCATAATATTCTCATATATCAAAATTTCAAAGTGCATTATGTACGTGGCGCATTTCGGGCACTTGATAAATTTTGTCCTTATGTGGCGGTGGTTCCCCTCAAAAATGCTGGATGTAATAAATTGCTATAATCAAATCTAATTTCTGAAAAATACCTGTGGGAGTAACAAACAAAAAAGCACGTCTACTATAAAAAATGATAAATAACACCAAAGCTAGCTGTTTATTATAATCAGCTTGGTACAGAATTACAAAATTAAAATTATGTGCCCTGTTATAAGTAATCCTAGCAATAAGCATGATCTGTGGAATTATGTTAACTTACTTTGCATTTCACAGGAACAGTTCAAAGAAATATAATAGAAAAAAATGGAAAGATTTATCGCAAAGGACCCTGTAGCACAGAATATTTTGAAAAAAAAAACCATTTATTTTGCTCTATTAAGGAAACTAGCAAGGAAATGATTTGCGTAGAACTCATTAAATGTGAAACATTTTGAAAAAAACATTAATTTTCTAAAAGAAACATCTATGCAGTAAGCAAATTATATTTTTCTATGACTTATTAGTGTGGGTCCATATGAACTAATGCATTTGCTGAATAAAGAAACTTCTAAAGCCTTGATTAAACTAAGCTTCAAACTGTAGTTTGATAGAGTTATTAATTTGGTCATTTTTAGACATTTAATTTTATCCAAATTTATTTTTACAGTCTGCCTTGAGCAAGGAAATTTGCTTGACTCTTCTGTTAAGAAATCAAACAGAGCATGTTTCTTCCAGTTGGTAATAGAGATGTGGCTGTAAACTTGTGCCTCACACATACCGATAACGTTCACCTTGCTCTGGCACTGGCCTGAATTTGGGTGACAGGTAATGTCTCCATCCACCATCCCAGGGGTGTTGCAGTTACAGGGGAGGCAGCCGTCAGGATGTAGACCCTGCAGGTTGTAGAATCCATCCTGGCACCGAAGGCACTGTCTGCCAGACATGTGTCTCTTACAATTACACTGGCCTCCAACCTACAGGAGATACAACATTTTGTAGAATGATGAACGTTATCTATTTTTAGATAATTTGCTCATTAGGTACAAGACAGGGAGGGAGGAGGGAAGAAAAATCTTGAAATGTTAAAGAGACAGGAAGGTGATAAGGTAGCTCCTCTGACAGAAAACACGAGGAGCTTCAGCAGGGAGAAAATATAGAAGTGAATGAAAATAAACCCAGAGCACTCAGTCATATAGGACCAAAAAGGAAATGGGAATTAGGTATTTAAGCACTATATAAAGAAATCAAAATATAGACACACAAGTTCTGGAAATAGAAAAGAGCCAGGAGCTAATTTAGTCTTCACCACTCCAGGTTTTCTCCTTCTCATTGTCTAACTAGTTGGTCCAAACCTGTTTTATACATGTAGGTGTTTTAATTAAGGAAGAATCTTTCCATGATAGGGCAGTCCCATTAAGTGATAAGGTTATGTAGCTTCTTCTCTGGTAACATGGCAGTTGGCCCGGGTGCATGTTTGGACACAACTCCTGTTACAGGAGCACCTTGGTTTCTTTCTCACTTTCTAAGGCATCACTTCAAATTAAGTATATCTACCTCGTAATGCTATCGTAAACAATGCATATAGTTTCAGATATTTGGGGAAGGGCTTTCAAATGAAAGATTTCCAAGAGCCATCAATCCTTCAGGATTCCTCATCTGAGAAAAAAGACTCATTGAACTGATTATTTCAGGATAAAGTAAGACAACTAATTGCAAATATTTAAGTCATAAAAACAAAGTATTAGACATAGTTATGGGCCATGACTTCACTATCCAAGGTATCAGTAGTCACAGAAAGATGAGCCAGTGTTTAAGAAATGCCGCCTTGAACCTGGTTCCACACCCCTCTGCCATTCTCATCCAGCTCCACAGAAGCTATGAAGTTAGCTTAAAGTGGGATCAGATATTCCCGAAGAAATCACTGGCATTTATTGACAGATATGTGTCGCAATTAGCTATGAAACCCAGCAGGCCTCTGATTACATATTTCTACTATTTCTGGTATATCACCCAGAAATGTGAACCTGACTGCTTTGTAGAAATCAATATAGAAGAATTCTCTTCTCCAAAATGTCTCCCAAGCACAGGATTAGACACATACTGCATGTCTGTCAAAGAGTAATCCTATATATTCCCACATGTGAAGAGAGGGGACCAAAGAGCAAGATGAAGAAAGAATGCCAAAGGAAGGGAAATAATGCATTCCCTGTCTAAACTCTACCTATTTTATTTATTTTTTATTTTTTAGTTTATTTTTGTACGTTTATGAATGTACTGTCTGCATGTAGGTTTGTGCACCCATGTCATGCAATGCCGCCGTGGTCAGAAGAGGGTCTTGGATTCCCCTGGAACTGGAGTTCTCTTGGAATTGGAGTTACAGATGGTTCTTAGCCGCCATGTGGGTGCTGGGGATCGAACCCGGGTCCTCTGCAAGAGCAGTTGGTGCTCTTAACCACTAGGTTCTCTCTCCAGCCCCCTGAGTATTTTAATAAATGTTTATTTAAATGTAATATCAGTGTAAAGGGAACTACATCCCCTCCCCAAATCCTAGTGAAGCTGCTTGCCTCCATAATTCTCTGGTGAAGGTCAAAACTGTTCCCTAATTTCCTAAGAATTCTGTATGCATTGGTAATCGCATAGTTACTGTATCCCTAATCTTCCACTTCTGTTTTGGAGTCTCAAGTCAAAGAGAGCTCTGTCTTGTATTATCTTGGCCAGGGTTTCAATTTTATGAAAAATAACTCTTATAAAAAGTGGATTTGGGGGCTGGAGGGATGGCCTAGCGGTTAAGAGCGCCGACCGCTCTTGCAGAGGACCCGGGTTCAATCCCCAGCACCCACATGGCGGCTGAGAACAGTTTGTAACTCCAGTTCCAGGAGAACTCCAGTTCCAGGGGAATCTGACACCCTCTTCTGACCTCTGCGGCATTGCACGACACGGGTGCACAGACCTGCATGCAGACAGTACACTCATACACATAAAAATAAATAAATAAAGTTTAAAAAAAAGTGGATTTGTTAAACTTTATTAAATATTTGGCATATAAAGGGAAAGCTTTAATTGCAATTAATATTGTTCTTTGGTTTCCCTAGAACTAGAGTTCTGGGCTTCTGCTTTCCAAATCCTTGCTGTTCCGCAGCTCCCTTTATCTGCTCCAAAGCAAGCCTGCTTTTATCTTTAGAACTATAACTAAGTTCTTACAAAATTTTCTCCCAAATAACCATTGCTTCCTTGAGTTTTATCAAAGTATTTTGTCACTAAATTAATCAGTCCCCTCCATATGAGCTACACTGCTATAAATTCCTAACATAAACACTTTCATTTCATTAATATGGTAGTTTATATAATGCATGCAAATGAAAATTCATCCATATTGGCAACACCTTAAAATTATGTAAGGCTTTATAATTATATAAAACATATAAACTTTACTATTACACAAAATTAGCTGAAAATACATAGTTTTATATATCTTTCAATTATACATGTGTTTTAACAATGAGGTAACATAAATCTTCTTGCTCTATGACTAATCGTTGCCTACCCATAAATAGAAAGATCATGTCCTTATTCTTTAAAATGTAGTTCAAGTCAGGCATGGTAATGGCTAATCCCAACATTTGGGAAGCAGTTCTGGGGTACTGCCACAAATTTGAAGGCAGTCTGAGCTGTATAGCAAATTGGAAGCCAGCCATGTCTATATAGCAAGAAAACTGTCTCAAGAAACACTTCTGAACAGTTTGATACAGGTTCCCTGAGGCTTGGTGGAAACCAAACCTGGAATGTTAGGTTGACTTATTGATATTTATTTGACCAATAAAATGGTAGCCAACCTGTTCCATTCTGGGCCTTGAAAATGCTTGTAAGTTAATGCTATCACCAGGCCTAAGACTCTAAACTCAGCTTCTGAAAAGATGTCTGGGGGAAGACTTCAAGTACATCATGAGAAGTAGGGTGTCCCAGCTTATAGCTGCTCCTTTTACCCCAGTTAAGATTCAGCTTGTCAATCACAGATATAAGGCCTTCCTAGATACCCTAAATGTAGACACAAGAGAAGGAACTCAGAAAAAGTGGGACAGGTCAGCCCAATCCAGCTCTGAGGCAATGCATAGACACATAGACTACTAAAATGAAATAGTTGAAATAGTTTTAGTATCATTTATTTTATTTTTAATTATATGTATTTGTCTGCCTGTATACGCAATTGTGAGATTGGATATATAATGCATGTCTGTCAGAGTAATCCTATATATTCCTATATGTGAGGAATGGGAACCAAAGTTCAAGAGATGAAAGAATGCCAAAGGAAGGGAAGTGTATGTGTGCACGTGTGTGTGTGTGTGTGTGTGTGTGTGTGTGTGTGTGTCTACATACCCATGGAGGACAGAGGCCTTGGATTCCCTGGAGATGGGATTACAGGTGTTGTGATCCATCTGATATAGGTGTGCTGGGGACTGAACATGGGTCCTTTGCAAGAGCAGCACACTCTCTTTACTGCTAAGGCATCTCTCCAGCCCATTTTAGTATCTTAAACAGAAGAAGTTATCATATACAATATCACTGACGACAGCTTAATTTGAGGTTCTATTTCCCTGGTAATAAGGCCACAAGGAGTGTAGTGTAATCTCTACAACCATACAGCCAGCTAAAATTGAGATTTCTATTAGTATGGAGAAGGAAATACAGACACAGTGTTACAACTACCATCCTGATGGCAATCAAATATATCCTCTCACTCCAGACACTGGTAATCTCCCTTTTCTGGAAGGCTTGAAACACAAGCTGCATCTTGTCAGCTTTGATCTTGCCTGAATCAATAGATTGGTCTTGCACATATTTAGGGACATAAATAAAGGAGGAGGAGGAGGAGGAGGAGGAGGACGAGGACGAGGAGGAGGAGGAGGAGGAAGGGAAGAGGAGGGAAGAGGAGGAAGGGAGGAGGAGAGAGGAAGTAGAGAAAGAAGAATTAGGAGAATTAGGAGTGGGGAGGAGGAAGGGGGTAGGAAGGAGGAGGAGGAAGAAGAAGAATTAGAAGAATTAGGAGGAGGAAGAGGGAGGAGGAAGAACTAGAACTCCACCTCACAAACTCTGGCTCTAAATTAAAAAAAATGTCCATATGAAATTCAGTCACACTGTTTCCAGTTTTCTGCAATGTAAACTCTTTCTTTGAAATCTTTTCTTCTAAAAAGTATTCAGGGCTATTAAAATCCTATTAATAATTGCTGGATCAACAACTCAACTTTCTGATATTTTCATGCAATTCAACATACTATCTAATCTAATTTCCATCCCTGTTTTAAATGCTTATTTGAGGCAGGGTTTTCATACATGGACCCAGTTGGTCATGGACTCTAAATCCCCCTGCTTCAACCTCCTGAGTGCTGGGGTCAGCGGCTTCTAATCCCTCCTCACCTTTTTTCTGTTACCTTTAGGTTATTGTGAAGTGAGTTAATTTCTAAATATTGAAGGATATTTCTGAATAGCTTGCAAGTTTCTAATTTAACTAATCAGATAATACACTTCATATGCCAAAATGAATTTAAATCTGTTGATGTTATGTCCCAGAATTTGGCCTGTTTGGGCGGGCATTTCCTGTTGACTTTGCAACTACACACACACTCATCTGTGGATTGGAGTGAGTGCTCTACCAAGATGAAGGTCAAGTTGCTTGACAGTGTTGTTCCAATCTATACACTTACTGATTTGCTGTCTGTTTGTTTTTGCTAGCTATTGAGAGAGGAGTACAGAAGTTTGTGCACATAATTGGATATTTTTCCATTTTCCTTTCAGTTCCATACATGTTTACTTTCTAATTTTAAGATCTAGTTTGGGTACGTAAATGGTAAGAACTGGTATATTTAATTGATGAATAACCCACATTACAATACACTATGCAGTATCCTCAATAAAATGTTGCCATAAAAATCTGTATTTTCTGATATTAATAAAGTCAACACAGCTTTTCAACAATTCATGTTTGCATGCTGCATTTTTCAATCCTTTCTTAACCTACAAGTTTCTTATATTTGAACTGCACTTACTGTAGGTAGCACACACTCAATTTGAAAGAACTTATTTTTATGTGTTGTCCCAATCTTTCACTTTCCAGAGAAGAATTTGGAATGTGGAACTCTGATATGATTATTGATATGGCTAAACCTGTCATCTTGATACTTTCTTTCTACTTACTCAAGCTGTTTTGACTTTTTCATTTATTTGCTTAATTTATCACAGTCTACCTGTAAGGAATAAATTACTTTATATGTAGCTTTATAAACTTTTAACACTGTCCTTTGTCTCTCTGTCTTCATTACTTTGCTCAATTTCATGTATTTCATTATAGTACAACATCTGTACTATGCTTCTGTTTTGTTAAAACTGTACATTTTCCCTTAAAGAGAATTTAACTATCAGAAAAAAATACATATTTACAAATGTGGTTAACATTGTTTGGATTTGTTAGGTCTGGGCTTCCCAGAATCCCAAGGGACACACAGGTGTCCACTTCCTCCAGAGGCTGTCAATCTTTTGACCTCTTCCCTTGTACCTGGGGCCCCGCCCCATGGCTATAAATGGGTGGGCCCCAGTCGCCATCTTGCCCTGTTCCACCACGTGCCTGCAGGTGGCCCGCTCTGGCAGTCCCCCATGGAAGAAAATCATGTTCCTGGAGTGACTTAAGCCTCATGTGTCTTTTATCTGGGGGCTCGTGCCTTCTATAACCTAATAGGATTTCCTTTTCGTGTGGATCCACGTTACATATGGTACTCTTGCAGTTTTGTTGACTTTTATAAAACATTTCGTATAGCACAGCTCTGCTTGAAGTAGGCTCTAATTTTATGTATTAGTTATATATTATTTCTCGTTTTGTGTCTGAGTTTTTTAATGTTATTTTTATTTTATGTGAATAAGCATATTGCCTGAATGTGTATAAGTGCACCCACACCATGCAATGCCCATGAGAGTCAGAAGAGGGCAACAGATCCTCTGGAACTAGACAAGGTTTTTACCTGCCATACGGTTCTGGAAATCAAACCTGGGTCCTCTGCAAAAGCAACCAGTGCTCTCAACCGCTAAGCCATCTCTTTAGCCCCTGTGTGTTTTGCATGTATATGAGTACACCATATTGTGCAATGCCCACAGAAGCCACAAGAGGGTGTTAGAGCCCCTAAAACTGGAGTTATGGGAAGTTGTTAGGCACCCTGTGGGTGCTGGGAACCAAGTGTAGGTCCTCTGGAAAACCAGCCACTGCTCTTAATGACTGAGCCTTCTCTCCAGACTTGAATTTTATGCACCAGAAAATGCATCTTCTCTTTTCCAAAAGATACTGTCATGAGATACAAAATTAGAGCTACATCATTTCTTTTCTATCTGAATCTTCCAATGCTGTGTCATTTTCTACAAAGTTGCATTGTTTCTGGTGGGAAATCTGTTGTCATCCTATGGTTCTACCTGTGTTTATGATGCATATTTTTTTCTGATGCTTTAATATTTTGTCTTTTTAACTAGGTCATTAGCTTTGTGGCTCTCAATGATGATATGCTTTCATCTTTTTTTTATCTTAAAAAAGATTAGATGTTGCTTTATTATATTGGCCTTTGTTATGTTGAAGTATGTTCTTTCTATGTTCAGTGTTATCATGAATGGATGTTGAATTTTATCAGTTCCATTTTTTTTTATTTTTAAGGGATTCTACAATATAATGACACAGTTGTTTGCAGATAACATTGATGTTACTCAGTATGTCATACAATTAGGTAATTGGTGCATTTTGCAAGTATCTATGTCCAAATTTTGAACAACCCAAGGTTCCCATAGTCCAGTTGGAGAAGCTTGTATGATCTGAAGGGTGATGTTCAGGTAGCCACCCTGCCTTATTTCACTACCTGCCTGGTGTGGTCATTCTGAGCGCGCTGACCATCCACTATAGCAGCTATCGTATGTAGATGCACAACGTGTCAGCATGTGGAGATTGGAGGGTGAGTTTCGGATAGCCATCGTAGCCTCAGCCACTACCGCTGAGGTAAGATACCGCAATGCAGGGTGTGTTCAGTCAGTCGACCTGTGCCTTAGCCACCTCGCTGCTGAGGTCACAGATCTGAGGGTGATGTTCAGGTAGCCCCCTGCCTTAGCCACCTTGTTGCTGAGGTCACAGATCTGCATGCAGGGTGATGTTCAGGTAACCTCCGTGCCTCAGCCACCTTGTTGCTGAGGTCACAGATCTGCAGGGTGATGTTAGGTAACCTCCGTGCCTCAGCCATCTCGCTGCTGAGGTCACAGTCTGGAGGGTGATGTTCAGGTAGCCTCAGTGCCTCAGCCACCTGGCTGCGGAGGTCACAGATTTGCAGGGTGATGTTCAGGTAGCCTCTGCCTTATCCACCTTGCCTGGTGTGGTACAGATCTGCAGGGTGATGTTCAGGTAGCCTCAGCTGCCTCAGCCACCTCGCTGCTGAGGTCACAGATCTGCAGGATGAGGATGTTCAGGTAGCCTCTGTGCCTTAGCCACCTCGCTGCTGAGGTCACAGATCTGGAGGGTGATGTTCAGGTAGCCACCCTGCCTTAGCCACCTCGCTGCTGAGGTCACAGATTTGCAGGGTGATGTTCAGGTAACCTCCGTGCCTCAGCCACTCGCTGCTGAGGTCACAGATTCTGCAGGGTGATGTTCAGGTAACCTCCGTGCCTCAGCCACCTCGCTGCTGAGGTCACAGATTTGCAGGGTGATGTTCAGGTAGCCACCCTGCCTTAGTCACCTCGCTGCTGAGGTCACAGATCTGCAGGGCGATGTTCAGGTAGCCTCCGTGCCTTATCCACCTTGCTGGTGTGGTCACAGATCTGCAGGGCGATGTTCAGGTAGCCTCAGTGCCTCAGCCACCTCGCTGCTGAGGTCACCAGATCTGCAGGGTGATGGTTCAAGTAGCCTCCGTGCCTAGCCGACCTGTGTTGCTGAGGTCACAGATTGCAGGGTGATGTTCAGGTAGCCTCCGTGCCTCAGCCACTCGCTGCTGAGGTCACAGATCTGCAGGGTGATGTTCAGGTAGCCTCCGTGCCTTACCACCTCGCTGTGAGGTCACAGATCTGCAGGGCGATGTTCAGGTAGCCTCCGTGCCTATCCACCTTGCTGCGTGATGGTCACAGATCTGCAGGGTGATGTTCAGGTAGCCTCTGTGCCTCAGCCACCTCGCTGCTG